>PYHX02000467.1:46806217-47218717 GCA_004302925.2 Cochliomyia hominivorax | reverse complement strand
ATATTATTTATTAATGAATCTAATGTACAGTAAAGGCGGGATTATTCAAATTCGTTGCAGTTACTTTCCCGAGGATCTTTTTTACTGGCGAAAATATGGGACGGATAGGAGCACTTTATAAGGTCGACAAAACGCACTGTGTCTTAGTTTGTATTTTACAAAATTATGTCGATTGATTTATGTTTTAAATTTCTTATTGCAGAGTTTCCCTGTTTAAAAGATTTCACCAGTAAAATTACGAAATCACGATGCAAATTCCCCTGTATTAAACAAATATAACATTGATTTTTTTTGGCCTAAATCGAAACTCTTCATATAGCAGACGCAGACAATAGATAAAAAAGTCTCTAAATAAGAGTCAAATTATCAACGGTACTTTGGTTTGAGCGTTGAACACGATTTCATTTCGTTTTTGTTTATTTTGGCTTCGGTTCGTTAATGCAAGTTGAAAGGAAATTTATCCAAATATTTTCGTATCCTTTATGAAATGATTTACCAAATCTTTGTTAGTGATTTTATTTCATTTCATCCATCTCATAGTGTTCAGCTAACCATCCTTTCTTCCATTTGCATTCAAACCCAATTGCAGACACAGAGACCTAAATAGTCAATTACATATACACAAACTTATACATTCATATTGTAAAATATTCTTTATTTAGTTCTTAACAAATTTTCATTTTCATTTATTTTACTTTCATTCAATTCGTATTCTTATTTTCTCATGTTTTTGTTAATAAAATGTATAAATAATAAAAAATCTACAGAACAAGTATTGTGTTTTTAAGTAAAAAGGAGGTTTATCCGGTTTTATTTTCTTTTTTATATATATTTTTTGTTTCAAATATATGTATATTTATTGTAAAATTATTTGTATATCGTTGCCATAAATTCAAAATCCTTTAAAAAATTAACTTGAAATTGTTTTAGTACGTACATGTGGATCCATGAAACACCTTGTTTAGTTGCTAATAGCGAAGAAAGCGTTCTTTGCAATTAATATATAAAGAATCTAGGATAGAATGTGACATACAGTGTAAATTTAATTTGGCTTTGAAGTATTAAGTTGATCTTGAACAACGCACAGGTTCAAAATTTTGCGTGAGTCAATGTATGTTGATGACGCTTTTGTAGGAGCTCATTCAATATGGGAAGCATTAGAAGTCCAACACTAGTTAATTGATATATTGAAGGAAAAGGACTTTGAATTAAAAGCAAATTCTAAAACATAATAGATGACAAAGGTTCAGCTAAAATGATAATTTTCAAGGAATCTTATACTAAGCGCGAAGTTCTATCCTATATTATCGCTAGGCCTTTTGATCCAGAATGGCGATTAGCCACAATTTTATAACAACAAATGTGGTTAGATAAGATAGAGTGAAATGATAAAATAAAACCATAAGCTCTTAAAAAAATGTCAAGAATTTGTATTGGAATATATTGATATAGACAGGGTTACATTCCCGCGATGCACAGTGTTTATATTATACAAAAATCGGTTTAAATAGGGTATTTATTCCAGAGTTCTGAAATTTGCACACAGCTATATGTTGATATAATTAACAAAAAAATTAAAGAAAATCGGTTCAAGGATTCTGACTCCTTGCAAGTTAAAATCAAAAATATTGTCCCCAATTATGATCTATAAAATCTGAAATTTTTCTTTTATCGGAAGAATATAATGGTACCTGTCATATACCTGCTTTATAAAAAGTACATTAAATCCTTCAAAATAAACTTTTTTGTTTAATAATGTAATTTTTACATTATTAAGCCTCTTAACCCTGCCAAAATTTATTAAATTCGGTTGCGTATATCAAAAGTTATTTAAAAATTAATTTATCTAACGAACTATATTAGTTGTAGAGGGAGTATACTTAATAAAATATATGTGTATATATTCATTTATTCTTCATACGTCTAGGCATTCTCTGTTTGTGGTTTAAATAGCAACAGAATTCTTTTAAATTAATAGTTATCGAAATCAGATGAAATTATTCTATCATCGGTTGATATATTATTAAAAAAAAAACAAAAAATACACGATGTTTCTATATCAGAAATTAAGTATTTTGTGAAATTTCTGTATAAGATTATAAATCTATTTTATAAAGATCGTTTTTCCCAAATTTTACTAAAAGTTTGTATTTATAAATTAATTAATTAGAAAATTAAATAATTATAATAATAATGATGATAATAATAATAATAATAATAATAATAATAATAATAAATCATAAATAAACGCTTTGCATTTTCCTATATCAAATATTTGTTTTTTTTTTTTTTTTTTTTTTTTTTTTTTAAATTGTGTAGAAAATTGTAATATTTTTTTGGTAAATAATCTGTAAATATTTAAAATTAAATAAGACTAAAAAATAAAAAATGAAAATACACGTTTTACCCTTTTCCCATGTCAAATATTTGGTATTTTGTATTTTTTTTTTTTTTTTGTTTTAAATATCGTTTTTCTCAAATTTAACATAAAACTGTCAGCTGTTCCCTTTTAATTATTAATCTTAAAGTGTGAATAGTTAAATTAAATAAAAAAATTAGAAAAATAAAAATACAAATTTGGTCTTTTTCCTAGTAAAAGAGATTTGAGAAAAAATGTAAGAAAATAATACGTTTGTATAAAATCCTATTTCTCCAATTTAACAAAAAAATTGGCAGCTGTTCTTATTTGTTTATTAATGTTAAAGTTTGTATAATTGAAAATAAAATATATGCCCATTTTGGGATAATTTTATTAAATATCATTGTGTTTTGTTAATTTTTGGATTTTTTTCTTTTTTGCTCTTAATCTACGAGAACAATTAAAAATATATGGGAGAAAAGGCAAACAAAATATTATATAAAGGAATCAATTTTTTACCTTATGAATACCTAATGAATAATTTTACGCCGATTTTTTCAAATTTAAAGTGAATTTTTGGACTCAAATTTTGATTATTAATGTTATCAAATATCATTAAATTAAATTTCAGTTCATTCTGAATACATTAGTATTGTGCGTTGGGTGCAATTTTAACTGAAATTTTTCGTTGCATTCCATGGATTCTGTGACTCTTCCGAATTAGCCTTTGCCAGTAATTTATATCTATATCTAATCTAATGATACCTTAAAACAAAGTTGTCCCAATAAAAAAGATTTTATAGCCAAGTTTAGAATATTAAGGTGGGATAATTTTAGCAAATTTAATTCATACATTCGCTCCAAAATTTAATATTCCATTTTTGTAGTCATACAGACTATTGTTCTAGCATGGTTGTAAAAAACTCCTGTAATTGAAAAGACATCCAAATAAATTCGATTTCGAATTTATTCGATATCGAATTTCCACGGTGGTCATCGTTTGGTACTAAATTTGGTTCGACATGAATGCTGAATTCTAAAAGCTAAAAATCTAATAAAAAGCGGTTAGCGACCTTTCATATCTAGCCTTTATGATATCTTTAAGTAGATTTATCGCTCGTCGAGTTTGCCCTAGTTGTAAATTTTCAGACAATGGATGAAACTTTGTAGGTGATGCGAATGAAATACAAATTTGGTTATCAACGTTTAGAATAGCACTATAATCCCCTGCTGCTCTTCATATGGAGGGATTATAAGAGGCTGGTATCTAAAGTTCACAATATTTTTCTAAAGGATCTGATTCGCTGGCTCCTGCGGAACCAGCAGAAAAATATAGCTTTACCACTGACTTGAAGGAAGAATACTTCAAGAAGCTATATAAACGAAAAAATGTAAATCATCTCATACAGATTTTAAAAAATATGATCTTGTTGTCCTAGAAAATTAGATACTTCGTCTAACTGATTGAAGATTAGGTAGAGTTATGAGGATATATAGAGATGAGTTCGAATCGTTCGAGACTTTAAAATTGTGTCTCTACATAGTTTATGCTATAATTACCTTGTACAGTCTACATTAACATTGTAATGCAAGAGTATAGATAGATGCTGGTGATGTCGTCAAGACTACCACAGTTAGCTCAACCCAAACAAATTATGGTTACCCACGAATGCCCGTATTCGGATAACTAAAAAAACACTATAATGATACAGTGGTCCCGATCCTAAATCGATTCTACCATATCGCGTTCTTCTATTACCCGTAACGAAGTTAAAAAGGTTGCAGTGTGTAATGACTCGTGCGTTTATTATTATACTTTTTTTAATGGAAAGGAAAATGGTAGACATCTAAAAGTTGAATATGTAGTGGAAGAGACGTTAGAACTCAGTGCGCATCATCCTTGGAGCAGACGTATAAAATTGATACTTTAAAGTCCAGCAAAGGGACGTCCAGGACACATAAATTTTAAGCCCACAATTTTTAGAATTGCGTACTGTGGCGAATGCAAGCGTATCCATTTAAATTACATGAATTTAATTAATCTTTAACAAAAGTTTTTTTATAATACTTAAAAAAATAAATTAATATTACTTATTCTAATCGTTATCATTTGCTCTATTTATTAAGTCATTTATTATCTCCACAAAATGTATATTGCACTACTGCTGCTAGATTGCTAGAACTAAATCCGAAATTTATTTTAATGTTCATAATCAACGTAAAAAATCAAATTTTCTTCAGTAATCTTAATCGTTTTTCCACAATTTCGGTCCATAACTTTCCATAGGTCTATTGTAATGCCCCTTTATCAAATCAATTTTCATAATTTCCTTATTTTTTTAATAATTCTACCTGATCGAATGCCTTAGATAGTTGTAACAGCTTTTATGCTTAAAATTAATGAAATTATTACATCAAATCATTCGAGTGCTAATAAATTAATAGTTTTGGGTCATATTTAACTACTTAACTCAGAAAACAGCAGAAGCTAATATCGGTTATCAACGTAGTCCGGCGAGCAGAGCCGGACCTTTTGCGTATAATTAAAAAAATATTTTATTTAGTCGAAATGATTTAACTAAATTTTTTGTATAAATTCATCCACCGCAAGAATACGTTTATTGGTGCAAAACTTACAAAGCTTCATGCCACCTTAAAGGCTAATGGTTACACAAAAGCTCTTAATACCCATTTGGACTATTGCAAAATGAAGTATCATGCAAAAACACCAAAGGTTTTATTCGTCCATTGGAATTGGTCTCTTTTTAAAAAATAAAAAAATATATTATTTTATTTTCAGGGAAATCTTGCTCCTCCGTATGTTACACTATGTTGAGCGAGGAATACCTAAACGATGAGTGTTTTAACTGAAAGCATTCAATGAAGTTGGTAAAAAATTATATTTTTGCTAATGTGATTCAAGTTCCGAACTTAAATCCCATCTATAGCAAGCTATCGTGAAATGATGCCAATCAACTGTTGTGGCTATGTACTCCTGTGGGAAGCCTATTGCCTTGATGGATTTTTGTTACTGTTGTGAAACCCATATTAATATATGATACCCTAGTGTGGTGGGAGGCGATGGACAAGAATGATCATTGGATGATCTTCGTAAAAGTGTTGATGTCAATGGCGATCCCGATGACGAGAGCCTTAAGGTCGACTTCGACTAAAGCACTTTTTGTTTTATTGCTCTGGCTGTCTCCTGACCTGATCTGTCAAAAGATTGCCTTCAACTCTGCTGTTAGGCGCTTTGCGGAAAATGGACATATTCGTATACATATACTAGATCACTCCGCATTTGAGTTGGGACTAATCGACTATAGCATATCGGAACCATGCTTTGATTTTCGGCAAATGTTCCCAATGCTAGGATCTACAGGAGGTGGGTTCTTCATTGAGGACTTCGACGTTAGAGCATCCTTTATATAAAAGCATGATTGCAGCATCCTATAGGTAGAGATTTCCGCCATTAAGAGGGTGGTCACCTGGTTCAGGTATAATCAAATAATATTAGGATCTTTACCAACAGCAAACAGGCTATCAGATCAACAGCAGATAACCGATTCACTCGATTATAAACAAGATAGTGAGGCATTTTGATGTTAATGATCTAGCCAGACATGGTGTATCGCTTGGTGATGACTGCATCGATCGTTTGGTTGGACCACCTCTGGCATGCTAGAGATCGAGTTGTGAAAATAAATCGATAGCGTAGACAAGAAGGTTGAGTGAGTTAACCTATAGAACCTCTCGCTTTTTTTAACCTAGAAACGACATTCGGACATTGTTGGTCTTCAATAGGAGGCAGACTACATTAGTGATGTTAGTTATTACTGAACACTGTGCCTTTGAGGCCCATGTAAGGGATAAGTCTAGCAAAGTATGCTTTCCGTCGTAATGCTTGTGACGAACTAGAGGAAAAGAAAATTCTCACTTGCTGTGTTATGATCCGGCACTTTTAGATCTAACGAGTACCGTGTTTTGTATCTATACACTTGAGTTAGGTGATCTTGGTAATGTTAATCTAACAACGCTATTTTCTTTTCCTGCAGGTACTAACTAGTTTGGAGAACCTGTTGATGCATATCACAGAGTAGCGAACTTAATATTAAAGAGTTTTATTTGCATAAAACACTTTTTAGAAAAATGAGAATTTATAAAGGAACGATTTTAATGAAATTAACATATTAAAAACAATTCTAAAATTTAATAGAGTTGGTTCACATTTAAAAGTTTTATAAGCTTAAACCCATATTCCTTATCAAATTAGTTACAAATATTAAAAATATTTTGAGAAATAATTGTGCCGAATTTATTTGTCATGGGAGTGGACTTATATGGACGCTAGGTGAAGGTACCAACATAGTCAAATTTAAACCCACTTAAGCCAATAATTGTTCGATCTAATTATATAAAAAATATTATAACTTCAAACAGAACTAAATTTCTGTTTAAACATCATAATATGTTTTTTATAAAACAAATCTGACATCCGATTCAATTTATGGTGACGATATATTAAAATGATTTACTTCAATATTTTATTTAGCTTGCAATACCCAATCTGATAGTTATTATATTTACCACTTTTTTGCCCTGGTCTACTCTACATTAAACCTCAGTTACTTTTCAATGGTATAACATTGTTTAAACGTTGGTCGGCCAATGGATGGACTAAGATTAGTATTTCAAGTTAAAAATTTAAATTTAAAGTTATTTAAGAAATATTTAGTAAAAGAGATTTATTCAAAACAAGTAAAAAATTATAGTCGGCAAATAAAGACTATATAAAGCGATACACCATATATTGAATTTGAAAAGGGATTGATTTTTATCGAATTTTTTTCTCATCTGACATAAAATTTATTTGTGTAAATGTGGATGAATATTATTTGAAATTTATTTTTTTATAGTGAAAATTTGAATTGGATTTTATATCATAAACTATAACGATAAAAAAATAAACTGATCTTTTAATTAGATACTTGGTAGAAAATATTATCTGCAGATTTATTAAAATATACACTATTTATTCTAATTGTTAATGTGGATTGAATGAACTATTTATACATTTTTCCTAGATAAAAATTCTATTGAATTTTGTAAATTTAGAATTATGATCTTAAATTCACAGTAAAACAACGGAAAATAAAGAAAGTAAATCTCTACCGGGTTGCAATATTTTAAATTAGAACCGCCATTTCAAGTTGTATTTTTTTTGTCCATAATGATACCAAATACTTTTTATAATTTTTATAATAGATAAATGTAGAACTATATCCTATATATTTGTATTAAATTGTCTGTCGCCATAAGAAACGCAAAACTTCAGCCTGGATAATACTACACTCTTTTCTCAATACATGACATGATTCTAGTTTGAACTCATCACCTGAAACATCTGTATAGACATTAATTTTCGAGGGTTTCACTTTACATTCCACCTAATAGTCAAGACTCGGAAGAGATGTGGTACTTTTCATTTTCATTACATTATATGGTAACAAATAGTCTATAGATAGCACATTCATTTATGATGTCAGCAATTATTTTCACATGAGGCACAAAGTCATCTTTTTAATGTGTATGTGCGATGGTAGGACATTTACAATAATTTCCAGTGACGCTGTCGGAGTTGTTAGGAGTTGTGTTAAACTGCATAGCGCTATCCTATTAAGCCTATTAATACCTCAACATTAAACTTCTTATCAACAATTGGCCACCATACATGACAGGCATAAGCGATTTTTTTGTCTTTTAAAATGGTTTATGTGATTTGCAAATTTGGAATAACGTTTAAATTGAGTACCACTGTTCTTTTGATGTTTGAATTGAACCATAACGAATCTTCCTGGAATTTATTAAGGCCTGCATATTAACATGTCTAAGATAAAATAAAGGTTTATACAATTTATTTATGCTAGAAAAGTCAATCACGAATACCCGTAAATTTTTGGGACTTACAAATCCCGAATTTTTCATTAAGTGCCGACAAATAAAATACTTTTAATTTTATTGACATCCATACAAACAACAGTTTACATGTCAGTCAAATTTTGATAAAGGTCTTACGTTATATTTCTTAGCAAATAAATAATTATTATTTATTTATATTTTAAATGATTTGTTTTTATTAGTATATAGCCCTTACCTGGTGCGCTTTGCTACATAAAAAATTTTCTCAGTTATTTCATGCAAGAGGGATTTAGCTAATAGGATCGGTTCCAATTTTTCTTTGTATAGCCACAATTACCGTCCATTACATTTGTCCAAATGTTGTGCACGTGTATTTTATCTGCGTGTTTATGAATTCAGTACAATAATTTTGAGAACCGGTATTAAGTAAGTCCATTATATATGACAAATTAATATATATAAAACTTGGGACAGATGGATAAAGACGATTGATTTTTTATGTAATATTCATGTCGCTTAGTTAAAAATATAAGGATATGACCCTGGGACGATGCCATTTAGAACATAGCTTCCCTATAATTAAAAACCTCATACAAATTTTAGTCGATTTAAAAATTTCCATCGATTGGAAACATTCTCGAACTAATATTTCAAATTCAATAAAATTTAGTCATAATATTTATTTTTGTCCTAAACAATTTAAACCATTAATGCCGCTTATATAAAAATATTATTTAAAACAAAATCAAAATTAAGAAAAATACTTTCAAAATTTTAATAAAAAGTAATTAGATAACAAAATTCATTCAACACTTTTTGCGAAAAAGTGTCACTAAATAGTTAAATAAATTAAATGTTTTAAGTCAACTCGTCTTAATGAAGTATCGAATGTTTTTAACTGCAAATAATTTACATTATTTTATTTATTTTATTTTATTTATATTTTTTTTTTTTTAATTACGTAATTCCCAAAAAGCTTTCAAAAATTCCCTCAAATGCCTTTTTACATTTTTTGCTATACATTTCTATAGAATCAGTGTTGCCAATTCTTGAAGAGCATATGTTGTCAAATCCTTATAAAATAGTAGCAAAATTTTTTTAAAAATGGCTAAAAATTTATTTAACATTTGACACAAACAAAAATATTTTACATTTGTTAGAAAGAGGTTATGAGTTCAACTTTTTAAAAAATACGATAATTTTTTTAGTTATTAGGTTATGCCAAATCTTCAGAACCCTTTACATAAAATACGTATGAAGTAAATACTTTATGTTTCGTATATACAGTTTACATACATACTCACAAATGCATAAAATATGTGAAAGTTTTTCTTATATAAGAAAGAAACCTTAATAAATCATTAAATTGCTTATATTTTTGGCTACAATTTCTTTCTGATGAACCGATTTTGATCATTTTTGGGATAAGCAAAAATTAATTCCAATTTGTCAATTTAAAAATGATCCTTTCTTGAATAATTAATTATTATAATTATTATTATTATTGACTTCACTCAAATGTCTTTTTTGATGTTGACTTCCCATTCTAGTTTCTATTTCAAGATTCGGATAAAAATAAAATAGTAAGTAAACCTACTTCAAACTCTTAAGGGTCCCTTTGGGAGAGAATGCATTCGTACTTGTAATTTTTATTAAAGAAATATAAAATAATAATAACTTAATGGATTTAAAAGGTTTTTTTCTTCTTCTATATTTTGTTCTCTTGTAAAACCGTTGTTTTGTGAAAAACACAAACTGAAATAACAACAAATATTTCACTACAACTAAACAAGCAGCAACAACATTTAGACAGGAAACTGTACAATTTTAAAAAGTTAAAATTTGTTTTTTCTATCTTCAATTGTTATTATATACAAAAATAAATGGGAGTATATTAAGTTTATTAAAACAAATGAAAAATATACTGGTGCATATTCCTATAAACGCACATAACTCTTAACCGTGAATTTTAAAAACATTTTCCTATAAACACACTTAAGTAATTAGTCTCGTTAGCATTAGTAATAATGGGTGGATGAATTTTTGATGTTGATTACCACAAAAATATGGTCTGACATTGATTCCACTAATGTTTTGAGAAGATCGGAATCAGTTTTTCCCAAACTTGTTTTTTTTAGTTTTAGAAATTATGCATTCGTTTTTTTGCAAACCGGCCAGTCTAACAGAGATGTGTTGTATCCATTAAACCATGACTATGCAAATTTCAGGAATTCATTAGATATTGTGCTATTCAGTATTGTTGGAACAAAAAAATTAGATTTGCCAACTGCAGAGAATGCTGCCCAAACGGTTTGAAATCCGAACATCGTTTGATCTCAAATAATGTCAATAGCATGAGTATGAGTCAGTAAATTAATTTTATTTTCGTCAGAGAAAATTAATTTAGAAATATTCCACATTACATATAACCAAGAACATTTCATCTCATGAATAAGGTAAACAACAAGACTAAGAAAAAACTCTTGTTCTTCATTAAAAAATGTCAATTTTACATGAATGAATCTAAACGAATCAGTAAAATTCTCTATAAATGAAGATCTAATTTTGTAATATTTTATATATCGAAGAGGAAAAAAAGTAAATAAAGGACTGAATTGTAATTGTTAGAAGTTATTATATTGTTTAACATATCCCTTGGAAGTCGGTTGAGCACATAAAAATCTTGAGTACAAAACGACTTAAACAAAAATGTTAAATAACGTGCGAATCGGCTCATTTTTTATCATATATCCCACACAAGTTCCACTTTAAATACAAGTTTAAGTGCATTAATCTCATATATATATATGTTTGTTTTGTATTCATACTTTGTTTATATACGAAAAAGAAACCAAATTGAATTTTGAAATATTACGAGGTTCGGTCTATAATTTCCTATAGCTCCCATATGACAACACACCGGGGAATAAACATTTTAAAACGTATAAATTAGTTTTTCTGAAGAAATCAGAAAACCAAATTATAGGAGGGTCGTCGCAAATTTTCTACAGATTCTATTTATAACCAGCAATGGGTAAAAGCTTTTGTATAGACGGGCTTTAAACTTTGTTTTTACATTGTAAACACTCTACACACAGAAATAAATTTTACATTAATTTTAGTTTAAATTAAATTAAATTCTTATCTTTCTCATATATCTAATAAGTAGTAAACTTTCATATATATATATATATATATATATATATATATATATATATATATATATATATATATATATATATATATATATATATATATATATATATATATATATATATATATATATATATATATATATATATATATATATATATATATATATATATATATATATATATATATACACATCGTATTGCGGATTGGAAACACACTCGTTTAATTTGATTTTGCTTTTCTTTTATGGGGCATAATATTTGCAAGAACATTTGTTTTAATCCGATTTATATAAATTTTCAGACTGTTTGTTGTTGTACAAGATAAAATTTATATTTAGAACCTTTAATATTAGTTTCTTATGAAAAATATTATAAAAACAAGTAAAAATGTTATATTCGGCTGTGCCGAATCTTAAATGCCTTCCGCCACGAATGTTTTGCAAAAATTTGCATGAGTTGATGATATTACGCTAAAAAATTTATTCATTCATTGTAGTTAAAAATTCTTAAATTTTTCTGTAAAAGGTATGACAATAATGTACATTATATTTACTTAATTATTGTACCAAAAATTGCGATAACCTAAAAAAGTGTCACCCTTTGGCAAGATCCATGTTATGCTTCCAACCATGTCATTGTCACCTTACTAACATATGTATGTGGTGGAGTGTGTACAAGATTCATCATAACTGAATATTTTATTCCAAATAGTTTTCGCTGTTATAAAATTTCGTAAGACTTTCATTTAATTAAAACAATAAGATTACAAACATTCCCATTTTCTTTTTCCATTTTGTTTTTGTAACAATTTAAGATTTTCATAAAAAATACATACAAATATTTTTGTAAGGTATTTTTTATTCCTTTCAGGGTTCTTTTCAATTAAATTGTTTCCCAGAACTACAAAAAAAGTTTATAATAAAAAATATGATTTATTTTATTTGAGCTTTCTATACCCTCCATCACTTCAAGTGGTGAAGAGAGTATAATAACTTTGCCATTCCGTGTGTAACGCTAAGAAGAAATCATCTTAGACCCCATAATGTATATACATATATGCTTGCATCAATTTAAAATCTGAATCGATTTAGATATTTCCGTCTGTCGGTTGTTGGCACACTCATATCTACAATAATTGATACAGCTCAATAAAATTTGATCTGCGTATTTGCAATAGTCCTGAAAATTTTCTCATTTAAAACCAAAAAATCTGTTCAGTGTATTAAAAGTTATAGACCGATATCTGAGACAATCTCTCAGTTCAAGCAAAAAATTTTCTTAAAATTGTCAATAATAAATCGACAAATTAAAATGAAATTTTGTCATAATATTAAGTTACATGAACTTCATAACTATTCCAAATATTGTCAAAATCCGTTCTGTAAAAACAGGTTATAGCCAAAAATATAACTGAATTTATGACTCATAAAGTGTTTCTGTGTTATATTTAAGAAAAACTTGTACATATTGTAAACGTAATTATTTTACATGGATTTGTGGTGGAGGGTATTAAATATTCGGTATAACTGAATATAGCATTCTTACTTGTTTTTTTTTTCAAAACTTTTGTCATGTGAATTTTTTTAAAGGATTAAGTATTTTGCAAAATAAAAATAAAACAAGAATGAATGCTATATTCGGCTATGCCGAATCTTCAATACCCTTTACCACAATGCACACACTCACATATACACTCACAGACGTATACAATATATACAAGTTTTTCTTAAATATAACACTGAATATTTATTTTGATAATTTTTGGAATGGTAATGAAATAATTTGTCAATTTAGAACTGACAACTTTATGAAAATTCTTCCCTTGAATATAAAGGTTGCCTCAGATATCGGTCTACATTTTTTAATATACAAAATTTTTTTTGGCTTTAAATAGGAAACTTCTCAGGACTATAACAGCGCTATAATATACTCAGGCCAAATTTCATTGAGCTCTGTCAATTACTGTGGATGTGAACGTGCCAACAACTGACAGAAAAATAGACAGACAGAAGGGCATAGCTAAATTGCCTCAGATTTTGGTTTGATGTCAGAATAAATGTACATTATGGGACCTGAGATGATTCCTTCTTTACGTTTCATACGAAATGACAAATTTAATATACCCTCTTTATCATTTGTGGTGATGGAGGGTATAAAAATCCGTTGAAAAAATAAAAATGGTATTAAAAAGGTTCTCTAACAAAAACAGCATGAAATTTATTTTTTTGTTGATACACTATTTTTTATTGTACATTTTTAAATGTTTATAATTATTTAAAATCGATATTTTACGCCTCTTTCTGTTGTCTGTATTGCAACATTTACACAAAATACTTTTTTTATATTAATTATTTATAAATAAAATATTTCGATAGAATTCGTCATATTTTTAATCATTATAAGATTTTGTTGAATAAATTAATAATATTGATGAACTATTTTCTTCAGAAAAACAAAGAATTGATGTTTTATCAAAATGTTAAATTCTAATGAAATTGACATATTCTGATACTGTAAACAAAAAAATATTTTTTAAATACTTTTAACGAAAAATTGTTTGCATAGAAAATTTTGGTTTTTAATTATTTATTTGGTATTACATACACAATTTGGTGAATCCAAACTTAGTTTAGATTTTGACAAAAGATTTTGTTGGAATATGTATGACCAATAGTTTTATTTCTAAAATCTTTACATATCACACATTTGCTGCAAGATAGTCATAAAACAAAAAATCAATTTTGTCAGTTGACGTATTTTAATTTTTGTCAGAAAATATTTTTCTTGGAATTGAGGAATGAATGCTTTACATATGGTTTATTTTGCAAATGCTAACAAAAAATCTGCAATGTAAAGTTAATATCGGAATTTGGTATTCAACCGGAATAACGATCTATTTCTGGCAATAATCAATAAACTTTTTAATTGGCATAATATATTTTTGTTGGCATTGCAGCAAATGATCGATATAAACTCTTGCCCGCGCACAGTGTTTCAAATGGTAAACGAAATGAAAATAAATATGTTACTTCCGAACGGCGAGTGCGATTTTAATGAAATTTCACATTGCAATACCAGAAGTGTAATCTACGTTTTGTATTTGGACTTTGTGGACTTAATGGGAGTCGGTCCACAGGGTCCCGATTTTAAAGATTTTTATTTGAGTGTATTTTGCTACTGAAAACCTATTAAAAACCTTGTCGTATAAGTAGGCTATCTCTTATAGTTAATGAGATATTTAGCTTCAAAATTTTTAAATTTTACTTTGACCGATCTTGACGAATGTTATAGCGAGTCAAAATTTTGTCAGTTTTTTGTCGAATATTTTTTATTTTATTAAAACTAGTGCAAAAAAAATTAATTATCTCCATAAAATCAAAAGTTATAAGCCTTTAAATTTGAATTTTTAAAATACACTACAGTTACACTCTTTTTAAGTTATAAAACATTTTCTTATACAACGTATACCGATTTATATTTTTTTGAAGGGTATTTTATTGACTTTTGTGTAATATAAAAAATTTTCAAGAACTTAAGTTTTGGAAGAGCCAGAGTTTCTCAAATTGAACCTTTTTTTCACAATACTGTAATTTCCGAATTTTAAAAGACTTATGTTTTCGTCAAGGGATGGTATGTTCTAAATTTTTTAGTAATAGACATTTTTGACCCCGATATCGATTAGAAAGATATAGCAAAAATGTGAAAAAACATTTTTGGAAATTGTCGAATAATTTGCAAAACACCTATTCAACACTTTCAAGATATCTCTCTGCAAAAAGTGTGTAACGAAATTTAGTATTGTCATAATATCCAATACATTGATATATAATTTGTCTTTTTTCATCTTTCTATGAGTCAAACTTCTACTATCACTATAAAATTTCATAAAAATCGGACTAGGCGTTCGAAAGTTGCAGAAACACTGTGCGGCGCAAGGACAATATATTGTGTCGAATATTTTCGTTGCAACACCTTATTTCGTGGTAAGTAAGGTTGCATTCACTCTTTTTTTTCTAAAGAGTGAATGCAATTCCTACATAGATTATTTAGACTAATGTTTTGTTCACAGGATATGGAAGATAAATTACTTACCGCACAAAGCAAATATTGATTGTAAAACATTTTAAATACAGTTGCAGTTGTAATTATATATATATGGAACTGCTTAATGAAAACATTACAAGGTGAATAAATGAACCATATATGTATATTAAAATGATATAATATTTTATTATTTAAAAATAATTATTAAAAACTTTAGGCCATCTATATATATATATATATATATATATATATATATATATATATATATATATATATATATATATATATATATATATATATATATATATATATATATATATATATATATATATATATATATATATATTAAGAACTATAACTGTGAGTGTTTTCAAATTTGGTGCTAAACACTACCTCAAGTATCTATTGTACTGAATAAAATGTAGTATGAATAGGACCTATACCCACATACAAGCAAATATTGATGTCTTTTGAACTGTAAAGCGAATCTTCACTTGCCAATCATTCTCAAGGAACTGTTTACTTAATAATGTAATATTATATAGAATATAGGTACAAGTGACAAAATACCCTATATAATCAATTTTAATTATGAATATCTAAAGAACTATTTTCCAGGAAACATTTTACCTGACGCATACTAATTATCTGTATGGAATGTTAAATAGTGTTCAAAATAATCTTCAAGTCATGATACTGACATACACTTTGTAGCTATAATTTCGTAAATGCATAAATGTACATGTAAAGCAATTTTACGTGGTAGATATGGTCATACAAAAAATAAATGAAGGATAGTTATTAAATATCGAATATCTGAAAAACTATTTCTCCTAGAGTTTTCACTTTCCCATGAAACATTTTTTTCGAAAATTTTAGATTTGAAAAAATACCCTTTGTATGATTTGTTTGACGCTGTGATATCCTAAATTCCTTTCGAGATCTATGACTGTGGAAAATTTGGGTGCAAGCGCACCGGGTAAAAGCTTGTAATTAATTAATTTTAATTATAGTCCGATGCAGGTAGCTATTTAAAACCAGCCAGGTTTTGTAGAAGACAATTTATAGACTGATATTAGGGGAAATTTTTTATAAAATTTGAGATATTTAATTAGAACTCTCACTAATGTGAACTACCCGGAAATTACAACTATACATTTCCATACATTTTTGGTGCTATGGGAGCTATAAAATCGATAACGTTGCACAAAACTTAAAAATTGAAAAGCATTTATTGAATATTGATTCTACCCCAACAGCTAATTTATATTTCGATACCAAATATTTGAGTAATAACAAAAAATAAAAAGCCAAAAATTCTTCCGATTTGTTTTAAATTTATTATGCAAAATCTTATTCAAAAATACTTAAAGCAGCAACTGTACAAAACTTTATAAATAATTTAAACCTTCTTATACAAATATGAATAAATTATTTATTCACATTTTTAAATTTATTCCCAATATTGTTTTTTTTTTTTTTAATAAAATTAGTAATTGTGGTATGTTTTAAAAAAAGTTTTCAGATGAATATTTTAAAATAGAAAAAAATAATTCACTGATTTCTATTTTTTTGAAAAACAAAAGCAAATACAACAAGTGTAAAATATGTTTCTGAAATATATTTCCGTTAAATTTAAGTCTCTTATTTGAACAAAATTTTAACAATGACATCACACGCTCCATTGTTTCCATCACTCCAACTGACACAATCAACGATTATCGTCATTATATCCTAATATTCGGAGTAGGAAACATAACCAACTATTGCTAAACTTCTAAAATCCATTGAAGAACGTATAAATAGAATGGAATTGGTCATGTTACTCTTTTCATTTTAATCATACAAATTTATAAAGATGCGTGGAATGGAATAGAAGTATAATATATATGTATATAGGTATTTATCTCTGACACCCTGTGCGAACAAGTGTTTTTTATAAATTGTCATTCAAACGAAAAAGTGCTGAATAACTTTTTATTTCATTTTCTTGATTTGCAATTGTATTTAAGAACATACGAAATGAAAGCGAAAGGAAAAGAAGTGAAAAAGGAAAAAAAAGAAAAAAAGTAAAAATGCCATATTCGGCTACGTCGAATCTTGAATACCCTCCACCAAAATTTTAAATATAACACGGAACACTTAATGAGTAATAAAATAAGTTATTTTTTGGCTATAAGTTTTTTCTACTGAACCGATTTTGATAATTTTCGGAATAGAAATAAAGTACATATAGCCTAATATTTACTTTTATTTATAGTTTTATAATGGACAATTTTAAGAAAAATGTTTTCTTGAACTTAGAGAATGACTCAGATATCTGTTTATATCTTTTCATATACTGGTTTAAAACAAGAAACTTCTCAGAACAATTAAAAATACTCAGGCCAAGTTTTATTGAGCCCTGTCAGTTAGAGTGAATGTGAGCGTGTCAATAACAGACAGACGGACATAGCTAAATCGATTCCGATTTTGATTCGATTCATGAATATATATACATCGTAGGATCTGAGATGATTCCTTCTTTGCGTTACACACAGAATGACAAAGTTAATATACCCTTTTCACAACTTGTAGTGGTGGAGGGTATAAAAAGACCAAACTTGGCGGTATGAAAATAAATAAAAGAAACGAATGGATATTTCTACTTAAGAACTGCTGTGCAACATTCTTTTGACGATTTTAACAAAATTCTCAACATTTTATTTTTAAAACTCTTGGCACAACCGTTCGTACACCAAATCCATTGGCAAAAAGTTTCTTTTATTATTTTTAAAGTACAAATACTTTCTTCGAAAAGATTAAATCGATTAAGTAAATACAGAAATTCAAGAACTCGTTTATTTCAAGTGTAACAAGCTGCTTTATCATTCTCTCACTTTTGTTCTTATTGTTGTTAACTTAAATGGGAAAAATACCTTCAAGTATAAAAAATAAACTTATAAATTCGTATTTACTTAAAATAATTTAAAGGAATTTATATGAGAGTAAAAGTTATTACATTTATAATTGTCTATAGTCATCTTAACTCTAATTGCCTTAACAGTCAGATTAAGCCATTAAAGCAATTGTGATCAAGAGGAATTATCTGTTAAGTATTATAAATGTATTGATAAAAGAACTATAATTACATAAAAACTAAAAAGGAAGCAATGTTAACTGATGATGTAAAACAAAATAACTTTGTGTATCCAAGTAATCATTTTTCACGATCGCAAAATAGTAATAACATGTAAGAATACTATGTATTTAGCTGTGCCAAATTTTAAATACCTTCCGAATTTTAATACTCTCATTCTCTTCATATTTGTGCGAGTTTAAAAAGGCTTCATATAAAAACTAAAGTAAAATATGGTATTGCTCCATGTTTTCAATGAAATCGGTCCACGTTTAAGTATTCTCCAAACCTTAAAACTTATTCCGAAAGTGTTATAACCGAATATGGCACGATAACTTTCAAATTATATACAAAAGTACATTAGTTTCAATAAACTTAGTTAAAATTTTAAAGTGTTGTGAGCTTTAAGCGCTTCCCGGGAAGGGGCCTTAAATGGAAGTTATAGCCAAACATGGTCCGAAATTGGTTAAATTAATAATATATTTTAATGATAGCGACAAAAATAATTGTGCCGAGTTTCGATAGAATTAGTATATATTAACGATTTTTATAAGTTCTTAACCGTTTTCCGGGAAAGTGTCTTATATAGAGTATATATGAAAAAATGGTCTGATGTTGCTTAAATTAATAACATAAATTCAAGGTGGTTTCAGATATAATTTTGCTGGATTTTAATAAAATCAGTTACTACTTCAGAGTTTTACAAGCTTGTGCCAAATTGTACTATCGGTCCTTCCAAATATCACTTTTAGACGCACAAAACTCACATATACGTAGGTATTATAATAAAATTTGTTCAAATAAAGATCATTACAAGCAAAAATCAGTGTACGAAATTATAAGAGGGTCGATCTATAATTTTTCTAATTCCAATAAAACCCTCGAAAAGAACATCCTTTTAAAATTCAAATATTTCACATACACTTAAGTAACATAAAAATCTTTTACACACTAAACATAAATAAAAAAGAAAATTATACAACGATGCAGCAGACGTTTCAACCAACTATGTGGTGTAGGGTATTAAATAAATATCTTAAGAATACAAATAATTTTCGGATTTTGGGACAAATGCAGAATTTAAATATTTATATTATATGGAGCAGTTTAAAGTGATTTGATAAGTAATTTGATAATTATTAATAATTTCCAATAACGTGGTAATGGTGTAAATGGTGGCAAGGAAAATCCAGTTGGATTTTATTAGATCCTACATCACGGTACGTTGTTGATTTGCTATGCGTTTGTTTTGAAGTTTGTAACATACAAAAAAATAATGTTCCATGGTGTAATATCCATTTTTAAGTATTCCGTTCGACTCCGAGTCTGTCTGACTAGCTGAGTGACCGTACACCCAACAGGTCCCAATTTTTAAGATATTTTGAAAAAATTTGGTACATATTATTTTTTGCTTAAGGACGATGCCTATTGAAATTGTTCATAATCCGTCTAATGTTTCAGGTAGCTCCATAAAATATTTATAGTATTCTAAATCAAAATATTACAAAATACTTTTCAAATGCATTAATTTCCGCATATGCCATTTATAACAAACAATGTGGTGTAGGGTATTAAATAGTAAAGCTCAACCAGCTATAGTTTTTTTAATTGTTTTTTAATTAATTTAAATTAAATACCCTACACCACATGGTTGATAATAACTCGAAGCTTAAAAAATTAATGAATGACCTTTGTATGTATGTTTGTATGTATGTATGTATGTATGTATGTATGTATGTATGTATATATGTATTTCCTAATATGGTACTTACATTTAAGCGGGATTTGTGCATTCTAAAAGTATATATTCTGGGGCATTTTATGGTATCCAGTATTCTCAGAATGATATTTGGAAACGGGTTGTATGGGACCTACGAGAAATAATACTCCGATCCTCGTATAAATTAGTGTAAATCATTTTATAATGTTATAGGACTTATTTTTGCCAAATTTCATTAAAATAAATTTTTATTTTGGACTTTCATGACCTTAGACCCATATAATGGTCCCGTCATCACCAATTTCAATATACATTTTTGAAAGTATGTAAAAAGTGACTTATTGAAATTTAAAAAAAGTGTATCGCAAAATATTAAAATTTTAAATTGGAAATTACTATTAAATTTGTAATTGTTGGCAAAAAATGGCGCTCGATTTCATTAATAGTTACCATTAAAAATAATTTTAAATCCTACAACATCTATGGTTCTGGGAGCATAATAATCCACTTTGAAATCGACGTAGATAACAGAAGTTCAGCAAATTTTTAAAATTTAAGCGCTTTTTTGTAAATATAAAATTGCTACAAGTATTTTTTGGCCAATCTAATGTCAATGTAAACGTTTTGAACACTCTACAATTCGCAATTTTTTAAGTTTCTTGACGAAATTTGTAGATACAGGGACTTTGGAAATTTTTTATGTTTGGTCCAATATTTCAGGAAGCTTCCATAGATATATAACCCCGGGATGGTAGTTTAGTCCCATAAAACTTACAGATTTCAAGATATTAGAAATTGCAAAATTTTACGAAGATCGATTTAGATATCATCACTTTTAAGTGATTGTTATAATTTGTGTATGAATAAGTTTTTTTAAAACTGGAAAACACGATATCAAAGTCCATTTTTTCTCATATCTGTTTCACGTTATAGGGTATTATATATTCGATCTTACCCGACTATTACTCTCTAACATGTTGGCATGTTCTTTTATAAATTAAACTATTTCAGAACTTTTACATTTTTTAAACGTAGACATTTTTGGATTTCAGTCTTTATCACAATTTTCCATCTTTTAACTTTCAATATTATTTGACATTTTGATTAATTTTAATTACAAAATTTCGTAAATAAATGTTTTATATCAATGGAAATTGGGAAACTTCGTTCTTGTCTGTAATTACCTGATAAATATAAATTGGTCTTATCGTACATACTAACTTTCATATGTATATAAATTAATTATTTTCTGTGTCTGTTTTGTTTGTGTTAAATCTGTAATTTGTTTATTAATAAGTAAACACATCCGACATTACCTGCGGACATTTGTTGTAATCAATTATGTTGAATGTTTTACATGTGTTTTGGTGAATGATTTTGTGTATCGAAGTCATTTATTTTCTCAGTAAAATGTAATTAATTTAATGAATCTGTATTTTATTTAAATTTATTATTTGTAAAATATTGTAAAACTATTTCTTAATCAAGTAATAAGGAATTATTAATCTATATTGAATTTGAAATACCCTACAATAGTAATATTACAATAGGAATATATTGGAGCAAAGTAGTGTGAATTTGAACTTGAAGCGAAAAGTATAGTTTACATTCTAATCAATTTCCTGTAAATTTACTCTAATCATACATCTCCTATAAATAGTGAATTTATGATTAAAAAATTAACACATATTATGTAAACATATAAATATTAAATTCGACATTTATATTTATCTTGATACAGCAATAATATATATGACTTTAAGGCCCTTTCCTGGAATATGGCTTAAAGCTTATAAAACTGTTTAATAATAACAAATTCTATTAAAATTTGTCACAATCCATTTTCTAACTCTCTTAAATATATGTTATTATTTTAATCAATATCGGTCAATATTTTTAAATAACTCCCAGATGAGGCCCCCTTCTTATAGAGCTTTTAAAACTCTTAGGTAAACTTCAATTCTATTGAAATTCAGTATAACTATTTTCCTAACTATATTTAATATATATTAAAAATTTGGCCAATCTCGGTCCATATTTTGCCATAGTTCCAATATAAGACCCTTTCCAGAAAACAGTTTTAAGCTTATAGAACTTAAAAATTGGTTAAATTGAATATATAGTTTTGAATATATATTATTTAATCAATATCGGTCCATATTTTGTCATAGCTCCCATACAAGGCTATAAAGGTTGGACTCATGACATAAATCTCAGTTCTATTATTTTTCATAATTGTTTCAATTATAAACTTTAATATATAGTATTAATTTCGCCATTCTCGGTCCCTCTTTTAGTATAGCTTTCATATAAAACCCCTTCCAGGGTCTTTGAGCTCGTTTAACTAGTCAATAATGACCTATTATATCATTATATGTATATTAATTAATTTTTCATTTAAAATCGTTACGATTATTTTACTAACTGTCTTGAATATGACTTATTTTATTGGCGAATACCAAGATATAGTTTGCTACAGTCTCGCTCATGGAAAAAAAGTTTATACTACAAAACTTTTAAAGATTAAACAATTCTATTGCTCTAAATATCTTAAATATATGTCACTTATTTGACGAATATTAGATCATATTTTGCTTAAGTTCCCTTTGAAGGCGCCTTACAAGAAAAAAGTTTTAAATTTAGTCCAGTTTTATTGAAAATTGGTGCAATTGTTTTTTGGAACTGTCTTAAATATGATTATCTGGTTTTACAAATATCGGCTACATTTGGTTATTACATTTTTATAATCCAACTTCCTGGAATATTGATTTAGGCTTAAAAGGTTTTTAAAATATGGACTAACCCTATCAAAATGTATATATTTATCTAAATGTTTTCAATATATGTAATTAATTTTACGGATATTGCAATATCTTCAACTTATGATAATTTTTGCATTGTATTAATATTAGTGGTGGAGGGTATTTATGATTCAGCATAGCCGAATATAGAATTCTTACTTGTTATGTTAAAAAAATGTTTAGCAACATAAACGTTTGAAGTAAATTTAAACATTTCGTTGTTAGAAATACATTATTTGTACAATTACTGTTTGAAGTGTTTAAATTTACAAATGATTTATGTGTTTTTTCTTTCAGTATTGTTCATATAAAGCGATTAATATCTTCCTTTTAAGTTTTTGTTAAATGAATTATAATACATAAATGATCTGCTCTTTCACATTTTACCTAATTTTTCTTTTTATTAGATTTTAAAAATATCTGAATATAGTTTGTTCCAATCGCTATATATCATATATTGCTTCCCATAATTTTAAGGAGCTTGTTGTTATAAATAATACGGAAATCAAAATCAGTCAGAATCAAACCTTTGTCTATATTGGATGAGAATCTTGATTGGATAGGGGACTTCAATTAAGTTTTTTTTTTTACAAGAATTATATCTTATACAGGGCGGGACATTTGCGTACACAGTCCCGAACAAAGTTTTTGACACAGCAAGTATTTTATGTTCTATCTTAAATTTTCTTCCATTATAACCAAATTTTAGAAGAAAAAATTATTAATTCTGTATTAAACAATAAACCGTTTGACAAATACAAACATTTATTGTGATACAAAACCTTCTTTAAATAGAATAATTTGTTAAAAAAAAGTAATCAATTTACCGAATAAACTAACACACTAAATTTTTATTTTTAAAATTTCAGAAATCTTTCAACCATGAAAGAAAATATAATATTTTTTTTAACAATAAATTATTATGTGTCGGTTCAAATTAGATAAAAAAGACAATTTGTTAAAATAAATTCAAAAGAAACTCAGTAAAACTAATGAGCCCTTGACAAAAAGATACTATTGAATCTAAGCGAAACATTAAACTGCACCGGCATAACTTAAGCAAGTCATATGCCTAGATAGGTCAAATAATGGAACGAAGCCCCGTAAATTGCTATAATTGCTTTAAAGTATAAAAATCTAATGTAATTGCTGCTGAATTTCAAGAGGAATAGAAAAAATATTCACCCAATTGCTGCTTGTAGAGAACTGCATGAAATTGAAAATAAAGCTCAATTTGACGTGCTCAAAGTAGTCTTTTTAATAAAATAAATTAAGCGTTTAAAATGTACGCAAGAAATTAAAAGTAAATCTATTATATTTTGGAATCAGGTGATTTTCTCCGATGAAAACAAACTAAATATATTTCATAATGATGTCTGAATTACTGTGTTTATGAAGACTCATACACAATATGAAAAACAAAATCTTTCTCCTATTGTTAAATACAGCGAAGGAGGTGTAACGATTTGGAGCTCTATGTCATCTGCGGGTGCCGGTGAGCTCGTTTTCGTAAACGGAATTATCGATAAAACAGTTTTTTTAATACTGAAAAGCAAATGAACAGAAAAACTAAGTTTACAAAAAAGTTTTTTATTATGTTCGGCAAAATCGATTTAGTATGATTTTTAATTCATTAAAATTAATTTAAATAATTGTTTTTGCGTTAGCTACTACATTGGTGATGGAAATGAAACAATTTTAAAAGGCTAATAATTGGAAATAAAGAAAAATACACTTGCTGTGCCAATAGTTTTGTTTGGGGCTGTATTCGCTTTCATCTGTAAGGTTAGTTTTATATATTTTGTAAGTTTAAAAGATTTATTTTGCTGAAATAATGCGCAGCATTTTCCTACACGATTATTTAATATTTTTAAAATTGTTAAATAAGAAAATATTGATGAATTTTGACATAACTTCACTTACACATTATTTTCTTAAACGATTTTACGTACAATTTTTGTAATTATTAACAGAAAATATTTACAGCATTCATAAACATGGTTACAATTGTGTGATATATATTGCAATTTCTATAATTTCCTTTTCTAAGCCTCTTCATCCATTATTTTTTTATATTTTAGTACGGGGAGTATACTTTAAGAAATATATGCATATATAAACATATAACTCATACGCTTAGATGTTACTTGTAATAAAATTTTACATCTAAAAAAACTATATATTCTAAAAAGCATTTTATAATCGAATGTATAAACCAAATGTTAAATATTTAAAGTGGGTTTAACCTTTGATGAACTTACATTAGGAGAAGTTTATAATATTTTATAAGTATTATTATATATAGAATTAAACTATGTTATTCGTTATTCGGATACTAATTTTGTCAACTAATTTAATTTAATATATTTGATTATTTGTACTTTTGAATTCCATTTATTTTACTGTTTTTATTTATCAATGAATAAAAGATTTTGAAAATAATTAATTTTATTAAAAATTTAAAAAGTCTTTTGGAATTTAAAATGAAATTTTTAAAAAGGTAACAAACGTAATTTATCTCGTGCTTTTGAATATGTTTTTTTTATTTTTTGTAATTAGACTTAGGGTCATTATTATTCCAGATAGAAAAATACATCCAGCAATATCATAGATATTAACGAATACTTTTGTCTTGAAAGATTACTTTTGTTTAAATCAATTTTTTTTCGCTATATTTCATTTTACAAAAATATGACAACTTTTAAATTATAAATTTCACTATAAATTTTAAATTTTTAGCTCATTGAAAACTTTTTGCTTAAAGTAAAGTTATACTAACCAATTGCTTCTTATCTGTCCGATAAAATAATAATTTTAACTATTGGCAAGTTTTAATAGTGGGCCTTAATGTACTTTTTTACTAATCTATTCGTTAAGTTTACTATAAAAATGTTTTCCGGATATGTCCCTAAGTATTTGTAATTAATGTTTTTCCTTTTTTACAAGTTAAATATACAGAAATTTGTAAGTTGTATTTTGTGACACTTGTGTAGAAAATATGCGAAAATTTCATATAAAAAAAATCTCAAATTTCACGAAACGCAGCAGCTGATAGCTTTTCTCTATAAATATGTAAAATTAAATTCAATCAAAAACTAAGTTTGTAATTTATCAGTTAATAGGAAATAATTAATAATTTATTCCATAATTTAAAAAAAATTGTTTTTAAGTACCCCAAAGTAATCACGAAATTATTATTATAATTATCAAATATCAGACAAAGCTTTCAAAATGTATATAATGAAACAAAGGTACACTTACATTATTTTATACAGTTTTTTTATACAGTTTTAGTTACTTTCTTCCTTTGTGAAGTTTTAATCAGCTTTTGAACTGTCACCGTAGTTAGTCCTTAAAGAAAATGAATGGATACTTTTGCGAAAAAATATGAAAAAACAAAACTGGGAATAATCTGCAGACATATTCAAAGGCAAATAAGTTTTCAAGGGAGTAAGAAAAAATTGTATGGAATTAATCAACATTTTCTACCTTCTACTCCGTTGCGTTTGTCACGACTTAACAACAGGTGCACAAAATAATATGGCAGTCTATTTCTTAGCTTGTGTATTGATAAGGTAACTTTAAAGACATAACATTTAGGAATATTTGTTTCCAAACAATTTTCGAAGAATCTAAAACCACAAGTGGTGATGATATTAATTTTGTTATTCCATGTGCAATGCCAAGAAGGAATCTTCTTAGACTCTAAAATGCATCAAATCAAAATCTGAGTCGATTTAGCTATGTCCGTCTGTCTGTCTGTTGGAAACATTCACGCCTAAAATAATTGTCCGAATTCAATGTACACATTGTTTGTTATTGTCCAAGCAGTTTCCCATTTAAAACCAGCTGTATCGGCTTATTAGGAAGAAAGTTATAGATCAATATCTTAAACAACCTCAAAATTCCGAAAAAGAACTTTTATAATTTCTTCTAAAAACGTAATAATTTTAATTTTAACATACAATTGTGCATACTCCATCATCGTGCAAACGATCATTAAAATTCGTTTTAACAAGAAAAAAGTTTTAGGCTATAATTTGCAAAATGTTAATACACCCCAAACTCTGTGTGTCATATTAGCCGCAATTTTAAAGATAAATAACAGAAATTTATCACATATAATAAATTCAAAGAAGAAATATTAATCTAGTGTCATTATTTGACCCAGCTTCTATGTAAGGCCTCTTCTTATTATTAAGAATATACATTTTTAATGTATATTTTTAATAAGAACAAACTATGGACCGAGACATAGTTTGATGTAGCTCCCATATCAGTCCCCTCACCGAAAACAGTTCTCAGCTCATAAAACTAATAAATAAAAACCAATTTAATTGAAATTCAACACAATCATTTTTCTAACTGTTTTGAAGATATTATATTAATTTGCCCTATATCGATACAAATTTTCATATAGCTCCCTTATAATACGCTTTCCCGGAAAACAAATTTGAGTTAAAAAAACATTTAAATAAAGATCAATTCCATTGAAATTTAGCAAAATGATTTTTCTAACTATAATCAAAGTATATTGTAAATATGAACAATCTTGGTCCAAATTTTGCTGTAGCTCCCAAATAAGACTCCTTCCCGGAAAACAGTTTTGAGCTTATAAAAAAAAAATTTTCGTCTGTCTGTCTGTCTGTCTGTCTATCTGTCTGTCAGTCTATCTATCTGCTCACATCCATAAATATTAACAGAGCTCAATGAAATTTGGCTTGAATATTTTTTAAGCTTTCTATTTCAAACCAACACTATTGGTTCTACATCTGAGGCAACTGTATATGAACGAAAAAATACGTTTTTACTTCATACGCATTTTGTGGTAGAGGGATTTGTAGATATTGCGTGGCCTTTTTACTTGTTTTATTTAATTTTAAAGAACTTACTGATTTAGATTAATTTTAAAAAATACCTATTCATCTGCACAGATATCGGACCGACATTTATATACAAATATTTAATTCATATATTTTTTATCCATCCATTTTGAAATCGAAATAAAATTTCCTTAATTTGACTGCCACATTAACGTTCACAACTGTATAAGTGACAGTGATATTTCGTCATTTTGTCATTTGACTTTTAACAAAACGTTTTGCATCCGTTCGACTCACTACTTACGAACTTTGTTGTCACTTTGTTAACAAAGCATTTATTACACATTTTTTAGATTTTTTCTTCGTTCTTTAGCAAAGAACAAACTAAAAAATGAAAAAAGGATAATGAATAAGAAGAAAACGCATTAATATTCTTTTTAATACCATTCTTTCATTTGGAGTCCGTAAAAGGTCACGTGAAAACTTTTGTCAAATTACTCTTCTCTAATTGTAGGAAAAATATTTGCATTTCCTAAACTAAATGTCTATTTTTCTTTGGAACAAATGAAAATGTATTCTTGGACTTTATTCCATTCACTGACAATGAAAGTATCCCATTCGTATAATAAAAATAACTTAAGGAAATATGAAGTTAATTTGTTTTTTTTTAGAACAGTGCTCGATTCGAAAGATGATATGTTGCCACAAATTTTAACCAAAATTAATGGTTTTGGGCAATGAAGGGGGAAATGTTGGAACTTTGAGTTTTATTTAATTGCACTTATTGAACAATTAATTATCAATAAGCTGTTAAAATATTATATATTAATTCTTCATTGAAACAGAATAATTAATAACCCTGCCAGAAATTGATGACTAATTAATCCAAATTGTCAAAAGATTTCCCCGCTCCTGTAGTTAATATTTCACTTTAGTAGATCAGACTGCGGAAATTTCTCCTAGATGAAATGGATTTACAATAAGCGCAATTTTATTATATATATCAGCAAGTTCAGCAGTCGAGTCTGACCATATTAATAACAAAAACAAGTGAGAATCTTATATTCGGCTATAACGAATCCACAAATGCATGTCAAGTAATTACGTTATGTTTCGTATATACACACTTGCACACACTCACAAATGTATATTTATGTTTTTTCCTAAATTTAACACAGGAACAGTTAATCAGTCATAGTTATAGCTATATTTTAAGCAAAAACTTTTTTCTTATGAACCGATACGAAAGTTTTGAGCTAAAACGTGGTGGTTGTCTCAGATGTTGGTTTATATATCTTAATATATTGAAGCGATTTGATTAGTTTTAAATAGGAAACTTTTTAGAACTATACAAATAATCAGGACCGTCAATTATTGTGGATGTGAACATGACAGATATTTATTAATAAAAGAATGGATAGACATAATGTGGTCTAAGACGATTCATTCTTAGCGTTATACATGGAATGGCAAAGTTAATATACCCCCTTTACCACTTGTGGAGATAGAGAGCATAGAAAACAAGTATCAGTATTATATTCGGATGTGCCATAACTTACGATATAGAATCAATTAAATGAGTTGAAGATATTACATTAAAATATGATTAACTTTTTATTAAATTATATAAGATTAAATTTCTCTAGCCGAATTACATTGAACTAGTTTCATATTTAAACATTTGCTAAGCTTAAACTCCTTTCCCGAAAATGTACCTTATATGGAAGTTATAATCTAATGAATAAAATAACATAATAAAATAAATTATTAATATAAATGGTCTATATTTAAGAAATTTATATACAGGTCTGAAAAATATGTGGACTTACAATGGTACAAAAATTTTCAAAAAAGTGAAATAAAAAGTCGTGGCGTATTTTTATAAATTTGGTTAATATTTTAAAGTTTTATTGGCTTGATATTCCGTTTCTGGAAGAGCTAAAATCAAATATGAACCAATAATCCATAAATTAGTTACGAATTTAAATAATATTGAATTATATTTAGTCCTATAGACTAATAACCCTATTTTGGGAGGTAACCATATAATAGGACTCTAATAAGAATTGACTGATATTCGTCAAGTATACATATTTACGACAGTTAGCTTAGTTTTTCAACGGATCCAATTAAATTAAAGACTTCTTAAATGAATATTTCAGAAGCCTTTTAGTCTAATAGTAGCTATATCAAATAATCACAATATACCCTCCACCACATGTGTTGGGAATAAGTTTTATTAGCTTTATTTAGAATAATGTTGAAATCGTTCCTTTAATCTGATTTTATGCAGCTTATCAAATCAGTCTAAAATACGATGAAGCGTCATACTCAAATCTATGGCTTAGATCTCTTAAGCTGATGACAAATCTTTTTCCAATTTTCATGAAAGGTTCGGGCCATTGCCGTGTTCACAAACCAATCTAGGTGGTATTATTCACTTAACAAATTCCGACATATGAGTGGCCAAAATGTCCTCGAAAATAAAACAGTTCATTTTGGATTTGCTAGACCAATCCATATGTAATTCAGCAAAATTCAAAATGGAGGACTATTATTTATTTAGTGGTGAGTCGGTATTTAATGAAAGTTACAGCTTATTTACAAAATATTAAAAAAAAATTTTTTCATAATTTTTAAATTTTCACAACTTCTGAAAGACATAAATATATCAGACTGCCATAATTAAAGTTCACAGAAAAATTTGTTCTCATCAAAATTTAGTAACGAAATTTGTATTTAATGATGAAAATAATAAGTCTCTAATACCATTATAGACAAAGTATAATTTTCTTAGAAGTATAATATTTGTTGAATATGACCATAAGATTTAAAAAATGTCTACATTTAAGTATACTGGAGATAATAAAATTCATATCATAGATATCAGATTAAATACAGTTATTTCATTACGGTTTCTTAATTATTTCAAATTTACTATATATAACTGAAACCATTTGGATTTAACAGCCTAAGTAAAATTGAGGAATATTTGTAATAAAATATTCGCTTTGAATAAAGAAACTCCAATTTTAATTAGAAATATTATAATTTTTTCTATTAGAATTTAATAACATTAGAAGACATCGTAACATATTAATCAGCATGACTTTATCATTAGTATTATAGTAAAATTTTATTCTTACATAAAGTTATTATAAATAATACAGAAAAAATAAGAAGAACTACTTAAGAACATATTAAATATAATTTCTTATAATTCTGCGTAAACCAGATCAGATATGTAACTAAAACAAACACGTGTTTTTATTTTTGTATTTGAATGTTAATTGATGTTTTTCTTTTATAATTAAATTAATAACTAAATACTTGAATGTCTACAATTTATTTTAATGTCTAAGCACTTTTTCATTTCCTTGAAGAAAATTTTGTTATCAATTATTTTCATAACAAATAAAACTAAAACAAAAAATATGAAAGAATGTTGTATTCAGCAAATGCGAATTCTAAATACTCTATATCAGAGGTGTCCACTCCCACCACCATAAATTTGCCTTTGTGTGAATAAAACAGCAAAAATAACAGCAATACTAGTTCTTCTCAAATTGATAACAGAAAGAGAGAGATCAGTCGTTTATAATGTAAGTGAGAAGTAAGCAGAAATTGTAGTCTAAACTTATGAATCATGAAATCTGGATTTTGAGCACCTCGATTCTACACTGGTAAAAATTTATAAGTGCAATTAAGTTGTTTAGTAAAATATGTTGTAATTAGATTAAATTGTATTCTAAAGTGTTCAGATGTGTTGCATTTAAAGTGGTGAACTTATTATACACTCTTTCGGTTAATGCTTCATAAATTGCAAAATTCTAAGAAAAACAATTCAATTATATTATACAGAGTGATTATCATTCTGTGATACATATATAATTTGAAAATATAATTCAGTAATAAGAAATAAATTTAAAAGTTCGTATTGTATGTCTTCGCATATTTTTTTCGACGTTTACAAACAATTCTTCAGTGATTTGTTTTATGGACAAAATATTAAAGTATTCAGAATTAACTGAAATCTGGCTATATGATAATTGAAAATATCTAAATTGAAAAAAGGAAGTCCAAGAGAATTTTGAAAAATAACAGAATTTTCCAGGAGCGCTTAATTCATATCATATTTGAAAAATTTTACTTTTAAGTTATAGAATTCATAAAATTGAATTTTTTTGTATATACACGCGGAGAAACATCATTTTGCAATATGTTCGTCGCAAATACTTATATATTCGCGGCAAATATTTATTGTTATTACCAACATGTTTATTTTTGAATTCATTTTATTGTGATAAAAATTTCGTTGCTGTAATAAAATTATTTTAATTAATAATTAATAATAATTATTATTATTCTCATTATTTATAAATAAAAATAAGGCAATTAAAATAAATAAACTTATAAGACGAAAACATTTCAAATAATTCTTATATATTTTCCAAAGGCATATACATAAAATGGGAAGAGTATTAATATATTTCATATGAAAATATTTTTATTCAAAAATAAAATTTTTTTTGTTGAACTTACTATAATTTTGATTGGAACAGCAATAAATTTAGTGGTGATAAGAATAAGTTTAGTGACAATAACAATATTTTAAGTGGCGATACAAATAATTATTGTTATCAGTGCAAAATAACAATGCATATTAAAAAAATTTTTGATTGGAATAACAATGAATTGCAAAATGCAAAATCAAAAATTCGTATAAACAAATTTTTTATTGCAATAACAATATTTTTTTCTTTTTTTGAATAACAATATATTTAGTGGTTTAAACATTAATTATCAAGATCAAAATGCAAATAAACAAATTTTGTAGATACAGTAACAATAACAATAAATCTAATAACAATAGTATGTTTCTTCTCGTTTATGGTTACCGCAAATATATTTTATCTCTACGTGTATCGTCTTCTTATGATGTTCTTATTTATTGTTTCCACTAATAATATTTTTCTTCCCGAGTCATGTGGAATAAAAATAAGTTATTTCCAAACTAAGGCCCACAGTATGAACACCACATAAAACTTCCATTTGTTCATTTGTGAATAAATCAAGGCCCGCTGCCGATTTGCGTTGAACATTTTTCACCAGTAGAATCATTTGTCTAGTTTTAGAAAGAGGTAGTTTTCTGTGGTAAATGTGTCTATGGGCGGTTTAATATTACTATATTGATTTCATTTAAATTTTTAGATAAAGAATCAAAAAGAAAAGCTGCCAGTTTTTTGTTAAATTAAAAAAATATATATTAACTATAAACTATATTTTCCCACAAAATTAAAATCTTATACAGAAATTTCACAAAATATCGTATTTTTGATAAGAAAAACATAAAATTGTTAATTTATTAATGATATATCTGACGATGATAAAATAATTTCACCCGATTTCATTGATTTTGTTTCAGTATATTTAGCTATTTTTTTTAATTTGGCAGGATGAGGAAGTTTACAATAATAATTATAAAAATTGTATTATTTTACAAAAAAGTTTATTTAGATGATTAAATTTATAAGCAGGAAGTAAGACTGTTACTTGTTTAACTTGAGAATATTTCTTTTTATATTTCTTTTCAAGTAATCCAGACCTAAAATTATTGATTTAACCTATATTCTCTAAAATCCCAATCACTGAGTTTTAAAATTGAGTACAATTTCGGGAATCTCAGTGTGTTAACAATGAATTTGACCTTGGAAAATTGTGTGAAAACATATTATTTATCCTGTAATTTGTGGATGCTTAAATAACCGTATAAATTAAACTATAAAAGCTAAATATAAAAATAAATATTTTTGTTAACAAAATATAGAAAAAAGTAAATGGGCATAAAGTAGATGAAGGCAAAGGTATCATTTATCAAATCCAATGAGAAAGAATAAACAAAAAATGAACACACTAACACAGGCAAAACCGTACATGTACACAAATAGAAATATTAAATTATATAGATGTTTATTTGAAACTACATATGTATGCATGAATGTTAGTATGTATGTTTGCATGAATTCGATTGTGTTTTGGCACATACTTACTTATAAATGAATATATGTTTTTAACGCCATCATTTATAATTGACTTGAAATCCCAGATACTTATGGAAACTCACACCCTATAATCCTTACATGTACATAGAAACAAACTAATGCATAAGTCATCTTGTGTGTTACCCTGTCTATTCTTGTGTCATCTATATGTTTATTTAGCTGTGCGAAACATACACACACAAATATACTTCCTTTTATCTGCTCTAAGAGCAAACAAACACAAATATACTTACACGCAAAGTGTGTAGATGGATAGATGTTTGGAAGGTTGGTTGGTTGAATGGAATGGAATGAATGATTTTGTTTGGGAAATCTTTCTATATACAAAGATACTCATCAGTTATAGAATATATTGAAACGAATGCATATGGAACTGTGTGATTTGTTATTCTGTTGATACACATCCATAAATTCGGTTATGCTTCTGACACATGCTACTTTATCATTTAAATCAAACCATTTTACTTCTACCAATATCCTTACACACTTAAATAAACATACAATTACTTACACCAAAAAAAATCGTTACTTAAAATCCACACAAATTCACTTGTCAGACTTAGAATGTTTGATTGAAAATTACAGATAATAAAATACTAAAGAATGCATTCTTTTTTAAATTCAGAAATGAAATATGAATAAATCAATAATTATCGAACTCTTGAACCGATTTATATGAAATTACGCAAAGCTCACAGTTGTTCGTTTCATGAATATAAATGCTGAAGTTTCGTCCATTTTATTTTTTTTGAGTTATGGTAGACTCTTTAAGAGGGCGCTAAATCATATTGAATTTGAAAAATTTTGCTTAAAAATATCATAATCATAAGGTCAAAAATTAATTTCTTTAAATAAATGTTTCTTTCTTTTTTTTTTCAAATTGTTTTTTAATTATATTCAAAGATTTACTTTAATTAGGCGATATGTTTTGTATTTAATAAAATTTTCCTAAACAGGAAACTGTTCACCTTAAAGATGAAAGGGAAACATGTATTTTTGTTTTTTTAATTTATTATACCCTACACCACAGTAGGTGGTTGGTATATAATGCGTTTGTGCTGATGTTTGTAACATATAGAAGAATGATGTAGCTCCCAATTTAAAGTATACTGTTCGATTCAGAATCACTTTTTGACAAAGTCCGTCTGGCTGGCAAGCTGTCCATGTATCTCAATGAAATTTGGTACAAAATATTATTTTAGCCTAAAGACGAAGTCAAAATTGGCCATGTTTAGTCCAATATTTCGGGACACTTCCATACAAATGCTCTCCCGGAATGAAGTTTTAAATATAAATATGAAGTAAATTAATGAAATTTTTGACAAATTATGCGTCGGTTCACTGCTTTTCATTGGTCCCATACAAGCTCTCTTCCAAATATCACTTTGAAGGGCATATATCTTAAATAACTTAAATTAATTTAATAATGACTGATCAGATTAAAATCAATACACGCAAACATCGATATGCATAATTATACGAGGGTCGGTCCATAATTTCTTCTAGTTCTCATATAACCCTCAAGAAAAATTAATTTCAAAACTCCTAAGTTTCACATAAATATTAGTTTCACACTTAAGTATAAACAAGTGGAATATAAAAGTTGCCATTCCGTATGTAATGCTATAAAGGAATCATCTCAGACTCCATATATAAATTGAAGTCGATTTAGGTATGTTCGTCTGTCTGTCAGTTGTTGGCAAGCTCACATCCACAAATTTGGTCTGAGTATTACAATTGAAAAAAAATATTTTGTCATAATGTAAAGCTTTCAGTTCTTCATTACCATTCCAAAAAATATTTAAAACTGTTTAGTATAAGTGTAACATATAAGACTTATACATAATTCCCAACAATATTTTTATTTTTATATTTTTACTATATATATCCAACCGATATCAATATGAAAAACTACCAAAAGTTTTTAATCAAACTATGTAAAAAATAAAATTTTTAAAATTCCATTAATTAAGCCGAAATTTGGAGTTCTATGACAAATAAGTCGATTTCGGGTAACCCCGGAATCGACTTATTTGTGTTATTTGGTAAAAGTTTCTTTAAAAAAATTATAATTCAAATAAATCTACATTTATAGAAAATTCAAATTGAAAGTCTTATAACTTTTAATTCCATTTTGTCATTAACTTTTAATAAGTGTATAAAATATTCTAAAAAAATTCCAATTTTTGAAGCCAAATATATCTTAAATTATAAGATATAAACCTCCCACAAAAATTGGCTTTAAATATTTTATATTCCGTTGTGCCTAACTTTAGGGCCCAGTGAATCAGGTCTTCTTAGGTTCTAAAATTTTAAACTCAAAAATTTAACACTATCACTGTGTGATAGCCAGACCCAAAATAAGACTAGCCTTTCGGAAGTAAAAGATGTATTTCTTTTTTATTTATTAATTTGAAGCACACAGTCTCTACATCTCGAATTATATATAATTAGATTTCTCAAGCCTTTTCCGTCCAGCATATTTCTTTCGTCAATAATTAATTAATTGCAAAAAAATTATTAAAATAATTTTGGGATTTTAACCATTTCTTTTTGAAGGAAAAGCTAATTTAATACTAGAATATTGCTATATATCTCAACAATTTCTGAAGTCATTAAAAACTTTAATAAAACAACGAAATTTTGTAATTGTCTTTAATTAAATTTAACATTATGTGTAATTGTTGTGAACGAAAATGTTTGCAAATGAATTAATCAAATAACTTCACTGAAACTTTTATGATTTTTTAGAAGACATTCCATATTTTGTATTTAAGGAATATACACAAATTTATATACACACACACTAAATAAATAAGTAATATGTTAAATATAATATATGTAAGAACCGAAGTAGCAGGATGTAGGATGTTGGTTTATTAAATTCATTTCCTTTAACAAATGCTGACTTTACGCTATATTAACTGACTTTTACGTTGTTTGTCAAATTAAAGAATTGGTAAAAAGGTGCAACAACATATATAATAGAAAACTATAAAATCATAAAGAAGGAATTTATTGACTCATGGATAAATGTAAAAAATCAAAAATAACAAAATAAAAAATAATAATAATTTCTTAATTGTTTTTTTCATACTCTGTTATAAAAGAAATACAACAATCAACATTAATAAATCCTCTTTAAGATTTCTTCACATAATTTTTATTCTCACAAAACGTTTTCAATATTTAAATATCAAATTATTAAAACGTTTTGTGAAAATAAAAATATTATTATTAATTAATGTTGTTTCCTAAATTATCTTTTATTTAATTTAATAAATAATTCTGGTATTCGCTACAAGGGCGTTGAAGCTACCATTTCTGTACATGAGAATTCGAGACACGACCCTAACTTTGAGCAAATCCTACCATCAGAAAATGCCTCTATACACATTTCGCATAAAATATTACAAAGACTTACTTCTTACTTGTTAAATGCATTCCTATCCAAAGATTAATGACACATTATAACTTTTGGGGACCACCTCCATAAAGAACTAAACACTTCACAAAACTAAACATTTTTTTTAAGGTAGATGAAAATAATTCACTAAGTTACTAGATCCTGATAAAACTAAACTGAAAAAGTCCCCCATCTCGCTCCTAGTAGATATTTGTCGATTTTCGTTCTCTTCTCAAAAAAAAAAAAAAAGTGGTACAAGTGCATTGTCTGATTAAACGCACATTGGCTGACGCTGATGTGATATAGCTCTAGATTTCAGAATCCTTCCACTTTTCCCGTATGCCTCTTATAATATGCAAATTATTGGATGGTTATCTGTTCATGTGATGTTATAAGGGCATATTAATGAAACCGTATACATGTTATTATTTTGGGCCTGATGTCGTAACTGTTAAAATTATTAAAAAATACCTTGCTGTTGCTTAATTAAAGCGAAGAACTTTCGTAATATTATAAATAGACAAATAAGAATAAAATATTTCCATAAAATCAAAAAATATATATCTCGTGGAATACCACTACTTCGTTTCTTTTCACATTGTTTTCCAAGATTGATTTATACCCAAAAGGTATCCCAAAACACACATGAATTTCTGCTCTCCTACGTTTTTATTCTAGAGTTCGGAGACACTTTAATCAATTATTAAATGAAATGAATTTATATTTCGTTTCCTACTCTATATGCCACGCATTGTTAGGAGATGTTTTCATTTCTTTAGGTTTTGCAACACAACTATGGTGCAAATGTAATACAATAACACACACTCTTCTAAAGAATTTCATATATACTCATATGGAGGTAAAATAGTTATGAAAATTGTGCTGATTACGTAGCGGAAAAAGTTGTAAACAATGGTATATGACGTTGCCATTTTATTTAAATTCATCCTTGTATGATTAATGACAAAAATCGGTTGGATTGATATGGTTGTTTTTTCTGGTTTTTATTGTTATGTAGTAATGTTTCGGAAATACATATATAAATACACATGTGTAGATATTTACTAAACACTTAAACCTTATTTAACACGTTCGCAATTTCTTTTATTTAAAAGGAAATTATTAAAATCAAATAAAATTTCATTAATAAGAAACGTAAAGGGAGAGAGCGTTATCCACTGTCGTACCAAAATATCACTGAAGAGGTTTAAGTGTATGTGATGAAAAATGAATGATGAAAAAGTACACAAACTTAAATGCATACACATACATTACATGTACGTACATGTAACAAAACAATAAGTTTTCGGGTTTCTGTTTATTGTTTGCTGCATCATTATTACAACAAATAAAATATTATTGTTTTAGTCGATGTTGTTTTTAATGCGCATTTATAGTTTATAAAAGTATGTAAGGTTTGATATTTCGTTCGTAACTTCAAGACAAAGATTTACCAAGAACGCATGTGTGCAATTTTTAATTTTACATTAAATGTTTATATATATATATATATATATATATATATATATATATATATATATATATATATATATATATATATATATATATATATATATATATAATATATATATATATATATATATATATATATATATATATATATATATATATATATATATATATATATATATATATATATATATATATATATATATATATATATATATATATATAATAAATGAAAGAAAATGTGAATGCCTTAACACTTCTACCGCCTTTTCCACAAAAAACTCTGCAACGATTTTTATTCAATTTGCCAAGTTGTTGTAAATATTTCAATACCATTCATAATTCCCGATGTACTAATGTATATAATGACCACCTGCTCTTATGCACATATCCCACATAAGGATTAATACATCACAATTCCTTGTAAGTTTTATGCATCTATTAAAATTTTCTAATGTATGATAAAAGGTTGTTGTCTAAGCTAAATATATAATGAAATAGAAGAGCAACATTTACAAAGAGTTATATTTAAAAAATTCACTCATATCTTTGAAATGAACTCAGATATGAGTGGTAAGAATCATTTTAAAAATTTTTTTGATGCGAAATTTAATTACAACATTATTATAACTGCCGTTTGGAAATTAGAGTTTGAGGAAACTTTTAAAGTATGATGGATTTTTCTTCTTCGGGGGTATACATTATGTTTTTATGCCTTCCGCCAACACAATTAGTGATACGATTACATGAAATTTAGTCCTTATTGTCCTAAGAAGTTTCTTATTGAAAACCTCCAAGATCAGCTCAGTAGAAAACAGTTATTGACTGATATCTAAGTAAACCGCTAATACTAAAAAATTATACCAAAAAATATGACTAAACACCTTCAAGAATTTTCATGAAATTTATCGTGCTAATATTGCCTTTACTGGAAAACTTTACACACTTAACAAATTTCAGATATAGCACGAGAGGGTTTCATCCTTAAAAATGAAACAGTTAAAACGCATTTTTCTATAACGAATACAGGAGATCTCATGAAATTTGTCATGTGAATAATCGTAGACTACAAAATATAACGAAACTTAGTTCAGAAACTGTAGGGGTAGTGGTACCTTAAAAGAAGATTCAATTAGTTTCCACAATTATTTCTGTATCGATCGTGGTGAAGCGTATTAAAAATTCGGCATAGCCGAATATAGCATTAAAATGTCTTTTTCACCTTTTTATAAAAACAAGTAAGAATGCTATATTCGGCTATGCCAAATCTTCTATACCCTCCACCACAAATTCGTGTGAAGATAATACGTTAGATTCCATAGATATACATATACACACAGATACACTCACGAATGCATATATTATATAATACAGAAACACTTAATGAGTCATAAAATTGGCTTAGTCAATCTTTGTGAATGTGAGCAGACAGACAGATTGACGAAAATCGACCGAGATTTTGATTTGATGCAAGAATATATATACATTATGGGGTCTGAATTAATTCATCCTTAGCGTTACACACGAAATGACAAAGTTAATATACTCTCTTCACCACTTGTAGGGGGGGGGGGTGTATAAAACAAAAAATATGCTTGTTATAAGATCAAAACTGTTTTCCGGTAAGGGGTCTTATATGGAAGCTACAGCAAAATATTGACCAAGATTGTTCATATCTATAATATATTTTGATTATTGTTAGAAAAATCACAGTTAGCAAAATAATTGTGTCGAATTTTAATGAAATTGGTCTTTATTTACTCGTTTTATAAGCTGAAAAATGCTTTCGGTGAAGGGACTGATATGTGAGCTACATCAAAATATGGACGAAAGATTGTTCTAATTAAAAATATACATTAAAAATAGCTAAAAATGTCATTGTACCGAGTTCCAATGGAATTAGTCTTTATTTAATTGTTTTATAAGCTCAAAGCCGTTTTACGAGTAGGGGCGTTATATGGGAGCTATATCAAAATATGGACCCATGTTAATAAAATTTAATTAATGATTCCAAAATAATATGGCTCTTTTGGATTTATTATTGTATCAAAATAAGTATATTTGACAAATTTCTGTAAATTATTTTAAAAATTGCGGCCCATATGACACACAGAATTTGGAATGTATTAACATTTTGCATATTATAGCCTAAAACTTTTTCCTGTTAAACAGATATTGATGATCTTTTGCACGATGATAGAGAAAAGACAATTGTATGCTAAAATTAATGTTTTTTTTTAAGTCCAATTTCATTTTTTAGAAGAAATTAGTAAAGTCCTTTTAGAAATGTTGAGGTTGTTTCAGACATCGGTCTTAAAAAAGTGTTTTTTCTTTTTCAACCAATTCAAAGAAGTTTTCATAGATTTTATCTGGCAACACAGACTTATATGTATATTTTATTTTACAAGTGCAAATTGCAGAAAAAAATCATTTCTTAAATTCCCTCAAAACCCAAAAAATAAAAGAACAAACTCAAATTTTATATGAAATATGAAATAAATAAAAGTAAGCTTTTATAGCTTCATTATAGTGGTTCCATACCTGCGCATCTTAAGCGTAAGCTTTCCTTTTTCACTTGAAAAATTAAAATTATTATTAAAATTTTGCCATTGGAGGGTATTAAGTATTCGACCAACAACTAATTTTTTTGTATTATTTTCTCAATTTATGTTTATTTTACAAAGAAAAAAACATTCTCAGTTTAAAGAACAAAAGAATAAATATTTCCCCGATGTATGTGAGAAGGCAAATCGGTTCATATTTAAACATACACGTAGCAAGAATGTTAAGTATTTTTTCCTTTTGTCGTCCTGGAAAATAAGCAAAACCAACAACATTGACGTAATTAATTACAACAATTAAAATTCGTTAACATCTGTGTACCTTCCGAAATACTTGTTTTCGAATCGAAACAAAAGCATACAAATTTACACTTGTTTCTGTATTACGTCTACAGTTTTTGTTCTTTCATTCATGGTACAGCGAATGAATAAATACAATAAATGAATTAATGAATGAGTGAATGAGTAAGTCAGTCACCATATAGTGAGTAAATGAATGTTACTAGTAATTTAGCAGGATACATCTCTACTGGCATACACATTAAAACCATTAAAGAGCTTCCACTTAAAATGATTATTTAAATTATTCAAGTTGACTTTGTTTAAATACCCATGAGTATTGACTGAGTGTAAGTCTAACATTTAGTTATTTGCACTTAATGTATTTGGGCTGGTGTTTATAACAAAATAAATAATAAATTTTGTTTACCCATGAGGGAGATAACAAAAGCTTCCAATGTCCTTGAAATTGTTTAATAAGATCGTTGTTTTCTTTAATATTTAAAATTAATGCAACATTTGTGTTGCATTATATATATATATATATATATATATATATATATATATATATATATATATATATATATATATATATATATATATATATATATATATATATATATATATATATATATATATATAATTTTATGTATGTATATATATATATATATATATATATATATATATATATATATATATATATATATATATATATATATATATATATATATATATATATATAGCAATCGAACAAACATGCCAAAGTTTCAAAACTATTCAACCACCACTCGAGCAAAGCACAAGTCGAAATTTTAAAGTTATTATGATATCATGTGGCAAATGTCATTATATTGGTCCACACAAAAAAAAAGAAGCAAAATCAACCTTGACCATACTTGATTTGAGATTGAATATTTTTTTAATTTTAATTTGAAAAATTTCTCACGATCATGGTTGTTTGTTATTCTCGTAAGCAGTTTGGTATTTAAACCAGCAAAATTGGTCCATCTGAATGTATATATATATATATATATATATATATATATATATATATATATATATATATATATATATATATATATATATATATATATATATATATATATATATATATATATATATATATATATATATATATATATATATATATATATATATATATATACATTCAGATACTTTTCATCATTTCACATAAATGCTAGTATATAATAATAATTGCGTACATATGTTTAAATAACAAAAGCAAATTATGCGAGGACCATAACAGTAACATAAATATAGCAGTAAAATTTTCGTCGTCAAAATAACAAAATTTTTTCGGTTTCCAAAAATTTTCGATTAATATTAATTCTGCCTCCTATGCACTGCCTGGATAGAATAATATTTTTATTCAAAAAGTAATCATATCTTTGCAAAATTATTTCGTAATATGTACAAAATAAAGTTGCACTTATCAAGTCTATTTGTTGGAAAAATGTTGCTGTCATTTGTTTTTATTATTTGTTTAAAAAAGTGTATTAAAATCTGTTAGTTAGTAAAATATGAATTAAAACATATATAAAAACTCAATTTGAATATAATTTCAAATGTTTCAAATATTTATATATTAAGAAATATTAAAACATTCTTCAAAATGTAATCAAAACTTATTCGAATTAATTTCTTATAGAAAAAGTATAAAATTCAAAATTATCGTCCTGTAGTTCTGATCAAAAATACTCATAAAATACGTAAAAATATTTTATAATTATCATTCATACACATGAATGGTATCAGGTGTTGCAATATCTGTATATAATTTTCTATATATATAAAGATTTAATTCGTTTTATTAATGTCCGTAAAGGTATAAATGAAAACGTATTGGACAAGATTATATTCGTTATTTCTCAATTTGATACCCATTGATTTATTACCTTGAGAATGAACTGCCTCAACTTTCATTTTAAAAATGAATCAGAAACATTACGCACACGTATATAAACACACACAAAAAGGAAGACATTCGGTTTATTTGTATGTATATGTACATATATCAATACATGTATGTATATAGCACATAAAAACAAAACAAATACAAATAGTGTCGTACAAAATAAAAGTATTACCTCTTGTTGAAAAACCCTCAGAATATTTAATTTTATTTTATTTATTCGAAAATTAACAAAACCTAAATTATGTGATTCTTCTTCACATTGCATCCATATTACAACAAGTAAGGGTGTTTATCTTATTTTGACCAGTTATTACTACAGTACCAAAGTATATGTGAGTCTATACCCTAAAAAGTTATATTTGGATCGGAGATTGTATGGAACCTAGTAGAAATAATGGATCGACTCTCGCATATTTTGACACATTAAACATCATAACTAATTTCAGTAGGCGTCGTTCTTTCATCGAGATATCTAAAAACTTGTAAACTCTTCACAACGTTAACATGGACAGCTAGCTGGACAGGAACAAAAATGATTCTGAGTCGAACAGCATTCTTAATGGATCCATTTTTCTGCATGTTACAAATGTTATCACAAACGCATAATACCCCATCTGCCAACAGTGGTATAGGATAAAAAGAATTTTCCTTAAGGTGAACACATACAATATTTTCGTCAAAGAAGAAAAAAATGTTTTTTGAAAAAAAAGTCTTTATTAACCTCTACAAATATACAATTTGTGCAGTAAACAGTATTATATATATATATATATATATATATATATATATATATAATATATATATATATATATATATATATATATATATATATATATATATATATATATATATATATATATATATATATATATATATATATATCCATTAAATAAATAATTTTTAATCTTAAAAATATGGTGTCTTTAAGCTAAATTTTTCAAATATATTTTCAGCGCCCACTGAAAAAGTCTATCATTACTTAATAATGACTATATTTTTTTAAGTGTTATAAACTATCATTAAACGAAATTTTCTGAATACTTAGTATTTCTTGTCTATGAAAAGGGTTACTTTGGAAACCTCCGGCCGGTCAGATTAAAAGTAAAGAATTAACAAAATTAAGCGATAGTCGAATCCGTTAGCGACTGCGCGAAATGCAATTTCTTGAATCATGCTGTGAAGAATGGTTCAGATTATAGACTTATTTATGAGTATTGTCTTCTGAAAATAGCAATAAATGTGTATGTACTTGCGTTTATTTTATCTAAGTGACCTCATATTGGGCATATAAAATGCTATCAAAAATTTAAACACTAATAATTCTGCTATTATTATGGGTAATAATGTAATATAAAAATTTTTAATACTCTATATATGTGTATATCTGTTAATGTTAGGATAAACATGCATACATAAATATATACATTTTACATTGTTTACGTAATATGTTGCACACAGAATATAAATCAATTTGGTGAAAATTTAAATCTCTTCATGCAAAACTAAACAAACATCCTTCTGAATAAATTTATGTTCATCCTTTTCAAATGTTGGTTGGGAATTGTATGAAATAAATGTTCGAATCTCTTTTATTGCTCAACAATTCAATCGTCTGTTAAATTTGATGCATTCTCTATGAATGTACGTACGTATGTAGGCTTTCATATCGACTGAGCCCTCAACATTATTTAATTATTTTTCACATTAATGATAATAGACAAGTATTTGTTGTTTCAGATATATCAGAAATTGTAAATTGATTTCTAAAATCCATTTTCTATTGATCTTAAATTGAAGTGTCTATATTTGAAATTTCACAAATTAAATGTTAGATAAAACAAATAAGTTCTAAACAGAGTTTCGATATAAACTGTTGGAAGCAAAAACAACACTCAGGACGTTAATGAACACTTAAAATAATACTAACTTTAATTCTCAAAATAACTTGCTTATATGTACAAGTTAGTTTAAATTTAACATAATGATAGAAAAGGAGTAGAAGCAGAGTAACGTTGAGTATAGAGTATAGACCTTATGGTTTTTCGAGTTCTTTGCATTTAAACTTTTGAAATGTTTTCCCAAGATCTTCTGTCAGTTTTTTTCAATATATATCCGAAAGTGATGCATTGTCGAATCGGTAATACAAACGTTTGTTCGAGTTTAAGATATTGAACAAGAAAACTTATTATTTGGTCATCAGCATAATCTCCGATACCTTAGAAATGCCTCATATTAATACTTCAGTGAAATATGTTGACATATTTAAAAACAAAAAATATTATAAAAAATACTAAAGAAAGAAATATCATGATTTCTGAATTTTGAAGGAATTGGTTCGTATTTTATAACCTATTTAACTTAAAACCATTTTCCGAAAAAGGTAAATTAACAGAAGTTTCGATATGCCTCGATAATTGTCGAAGCAGATACAAATGCTAAAGTTAATTAAAATAAAATAATTGAAACAAATTTAAATCGTTTCAAATTTAAGGCGTATTAGATGCTTTAAACCCTTTTCCGGGAGGGAATCTTATATGGGGGAAATAGAAAAATATGAACCGACATTCGGCAAATGTGTAACATATATTAAATTAAATTTATTTAAAATAAGGTTTTTATCACCTTAAAACCGTATTCCATGTAGGGGTATTTATGATGAATTAGTTAAAAAATATTGGTCATAGCATAATCTAGTTCTTTTGGATTTATTATTACATGAAAATTAATTAATTGTTACATAAAAATGTGGGCAATTTTAGAAAATTTTCTTTGACATTGAGAGCAAATTATATGTCAGATTTTGATGCAAGAATATATATACATTATGGGTTTTCCACGAAATGGCAAATATACTCTTATACAGCAAGTTATAAGTATAATAATGTAATATCCAAAAGTGCATAATATTTTAGAAAAGAAGAAAATTCGAATACATATATAATTCATGGTGATTGCGTCTAAGCTTAACGACAAAGTTAACATTCAAAATTCCATGTGTGACTTTCTTCACAAATTAACGCATGGAAGTCTCTGTTGTAGTTCATACTTTGAGTCGTAGGATGCAAATTGCTAATTTGTGCATCATAGAATTTATTTCTACTTTCTATGAATGAATGCTAATTATTTATTTTTATTGAGACTTACGTATATAATGTATACTTATAAAAGTTGAATTGATTTATTTTTTTTTTCGCATTATTAAAAAATATAGTTTCCCAACTCAGGAATATCTACATTCGTTCAATATAAAGCTATGATTAATAGAGTGAGTTTCTCGAGGAAGACAGTTGTATCATTTCAATAATTCAGAACGTATAATGACTCTTATCATTATATCTAAGTTTTATAGACTTTTGAGAACATCTTTTTAGAATTCATCTTAAATCCTACGATTAATTATTTATTTTAAAACAGGGCTTCAGAAGTAGAACTATTTTAGAAATTAATAAAAATATGAATAAAAATTCGAAACCTTTTAACCGGTTATTGCATTTTAAGAAACCTTTCGCACATTGATTTGTTTATATCTTTATCTTTTTATATCTTTAAATTTCTTTTTATATCTTTAAATTTCCATTCCGAGAGGAACATTCGTATGGGGCCTAATGGACTCATAATCACCAATTTCAATAGGTATCGTTCTTGGACCAAAATAATGATACATACAGTGGCGGTAGCACAATTTTTTCTGTCCGTTACAATTTTTGCACAAACGCAAAATTCCTACGATGGTTAAAGGTCCACCATAGGAATTTGGAATATTTTGTTAGTACAAGATTTGGAAAAATTTTGTTAGCATAAATAAGTTATGTATTCAATATATTGCAAATTCCAAAAGATCAGCCTATGAGGTTCACTTTATAGGTTTGGGGTTTCACATGAGAAAATAAATACATTTTAAAAACAATTTTTTACAACTCAAAAACCGGTTTTTTTAATTACATTTTAAGGAAACCGGCTTAAAAAATATTACATTATTATTTCATTTTATATGAAACTTTATTGAATTATCAAAAAATTTATCTATTATGGTGAAATGAAATCAATCACTTTATTTTTTTAGGTTAGAGTTAAATATTTTTTATATTTTCTCATTATTTAATTTTTATCAATTTGTTGTTCGTTACCTTTAAAAACATAAATTGAAGTTCAAAATTTTATTACATTAGTTCAGGTCAATGGATGCAATATACGTAATTTTTATACAATCTACTCAAATTTTATACTTATTCATACATACATATATGTGTATGTATATTTATATATGAAAGTAGTATTCAAATCGATATATATGTATTTGCACATTGAAAAGCAAATTTGCATGTTACTCCAAAAATAAAAATCAAATTTCAACGTTAAATTATAATCACAATTATTGAGCAAATGTTTTTATTATTTACATGTAACCATTGCAACTGAGGGTGTATTTTGAGGGTGTATTTTGTTAAGAATCATAAAGAATCATTTAAGACCCCAAATGTTGAATGCAAAATGATTATTATAAAGAATATCTATATATGCATTAAAGAGTAACGTTACTGATTAAATGAATGTGCCCAAACGATCATTCTGGGGGAAATAGAGTAAAAATTGTAATTAGGTATTTTTTGCACCCAATATATCTTCTAAATCTGTAAACTTTGAAATGAAATTATTATTGCATTCGAAACTTAAAAAATTTTAAATACGATTTTGGTTCTTTTTGGATATTCGAACACTTGGGGAAGTAAAAAAAAGTATTTTTATTTGGTACTTCTTTTGAAAATTGTTTCCAAATACGTAGATACAGTAAATAAAATTGGTAAAATAAAAAAGGTATAAAAATTTTTCGCTTTTCGATTAACTATGAAAATATTTGTTACATTTTATGGAATTTCTGCCCAATACGGCAAAAACGAATAGAAATTAATAAAAGTAAAAAAACAACATGAGGTAATTTCAAGTTATTTTCATTATTGAAAATGAAAATTAAGTGAAAATGAAAATTAATACATCAAATCTTAGGCAAATAAGGTTATTTAAATAGACTTCGCGAATTTATTTTGCATCCTCCAATCCTTTGGTATATTTGCAGCTTGAAAAAAACTTTTTCGTTATGTAAAATAACATTTAATTATTATTTATAGTTAAATAAACACGTCTCTTTTCTGTTACAAAAGTTATAAAAACCAGATTAGGGGAAATGATATATGTCAAATTTTATGACTACTAATGTACGTAGATATAAAATTTCGTTCAATAACAATTTGCAATGTGTATGCGTATATGGTGTAAATGTCTACCATAATGTTGTCGAAAATTAATACATATGTATATTACCTGGTATAGGGTATTATAGGTTCGGCAGAACCAAATATATAGGCGATTCTCATCATGCATTAATAGATGAACCTTAGAGAATGGAGTCCAAAGTGCTAGAAGTGAGTATGGGAAGGTGATGTCAGATTTAAAAACTATCAAAAGAATTAATATAGTCGGTTTAAAGTCATGAACACCAATATATACTCTATTCCTATGCGACTTAGAATGTCAGTTCTATACGCAAAAACAAAAAGGGCTGCATTTTATGGTGTGATAAAAAACTAGTTTTAGCATTTCTGAAATAAGCTCAATTATTCTTTCATTCATGGGATGACTGACACAACTATTTTTCAACCCACCCTAATGTGCATACAAATTATTATTATGTTTTTATACATTCTCTCAGAAATCGAAGAATATAACCGTATTGAAATATAAGTCCAACAAAAATAGCAATAAGTTTTTTTCACTGTACAACAGATTAACTCACCTGGTCCAATGTTTTTTATAGTTTTACTTATACAATTCAATTTCATTATTGCATACAGTTTAATCGAGATAAGACTGTATTTGTGCAAAATATATATATAAAATAATAATATTTGCATTTGTTGTTCAAAATATTTTTGTTTGCCATAAACACGATTCTAATATTTACATACATAAATTTTACAAAAAAAAAAAATAAATTGTATAAAAAAAGTATTTCAATAAAGCATGAGTGTGTTAGTGTTAGTACTTTCACAAAATATTTGAAAACAAGTAGAATGTAAGTGTGTCTGCAAGAACATATACATTAAAACAATTTAATGCTTAGCCTCCAAAATTGCCTATAAAATGTAGGATATAGAACAGAGAGTTTGTTTGTTTAAGTCCATATTTACACGTTTCTGCGCTGGTTTTAATATTTAAGTTAATTTTTATCGGCAAAATAGTCAATAAAGATTAATTTATGTACTTTAAGGTTATTTGTATACTAAGAACTTTAAAATTATATTTACTTAACATTACTTTACTCTCATCATGGGACTTTACCCTACAAAGGACCCTTCAATATGAAATGAATTTTTCTCAAAATGCTCTATACTATCACAATGTTGTCAATAACGGTATATTAACTTTGCTATTCTGTAGAGGAATAAAACACATAAGATCAATTTCAAAAATGTTAATAAAAACATTAAATTTCAATCGTTTTTTTCTAATTTTGAACAAAAACAAACGACATTTGAATAAATCTACAACATTAAAACTTTTATGGCTTAATTCGTTAAAATTCGATAGAATTCCAATACTTTCACAAAGATTAAACAATAACTTTTTAAACAACTGGATCTGGCTTTGCATGGGTATAACCCTTCCCCTATCTTATCCGCCCTATATTTAATCCAGTAAAACAGAGCCTTGGGAACGTGATTGGGACCAAAATTGATCATTCTCGCTGTTAAAGTTCTTCAGACAATCAATATTTACTTTATATGAGGAGTATCCCTCTCCTGCTCCTATTCATTTTTATACATAGATTAATTTATAGAAGTGCCCATGTCCCATATACTACCCATCCTTCCATTTTCCCTATTCGTTAATCACCTTTCATAAAATCGCATTCATTATAGAACAATTGGAACCAAATTTAAATGTTCTAGGAAACATAAAGTATCTGATGTTTATGAGACTAGAACTCCATTTCGGGACATTTTTACGGGAAAACTCAAAATCTGCAACCTGTAGAGTGTTCAATATGAGAGAAATAGAATCATCTATTTATATTGCTATATATATATGAATAGATAATAGAGGAGGGTTCTTCAGATTCGTTCCCACCCAATATAACATTAACATACTGTTTTGTATTCGACTCCATTTTAGAACTTTAGCACGTGGTTCACTTTATTATAAAATATTTATTCATAACTTCTATACTTTCGGAAGTAATAATAATTAATGTAGGAATTATTTTAAAATTCTAATAAAGTTTTAATGAGAATAGTATTCAATAAGTAGTCAAAGTCCTTCTCGTTTTGCTAGAATATTTTATTTAAAAAATAACAGTTTATTACCTCGTACGTTACCATGTGATGTGTGATTAAATTGCACATTATATAACATCACTTAAATAATCGCTTACTGGCACGTAACTAATAAAATATATAAAACAGAAGTTAAGCAATATTATTCCCATTCTAATATTTAATATATATTCTTGATGTTGTTACGAGTTACCGATTTACTGATTAAAAAGTACTTAATAAAAATATGAAAATATATTAATTTTCATGTTAAAATATTTAATTTTAATTATTTCAGAACTTTAAATTTTAAATTACTTTAGAAATTTATTGATAAAAACACAATAAATCTACAACTAAAATAATAAGTTTAATAAGTCCTGAATCTGGTTTATATCATTATTCAAATTTCACGCTAAAATCTGTAAATTATAAAAAAATTATAAAAGAACTTCAGTCCAGACTTTTTTGGGCATTCGTGTATGTATTTCTAAAAGATACAAATAAATAATCGATACGAAAAAACACGCTTTGTGGATTTTTATCGGTCAGACAATTGAAGTTATATTGAATTTACGGATTACACGAAAGACTTTATATATATACATAAATATCTTGTATTCTTTTTTGGAAAAAAATCTTAAATAAGTACGGATATTTCACTTATAAAAAAATATAACGTATGGGTAAAAAAATATGGAAATACAAAAATGTTTAAATAACAAATAGAACAGTGTTTGAGTTGCTTAGATTTTTTATTAATATAATTTAAGTCTATGAATACTTTTTGGGGAAAACTTGTTTAAGTTAAAAAAATTTAAATTAATTAAGACAAGTTAAAAAGTGCTCGGTTTAGCTTTGTATATAATAATTTTTAAAGAAAACTTTCTAGGCTTTTTAAATTGTTAATTTGAATTGATCTAAGATCATATCTTAATTCTGTGTAGCTTTTGAATAAAAGCGGACTTCAAAATAGTTGAATTCTGCGGTTATTAAACCATGATTTAAATAGGAAATATGGATTGTTGGATATGTATCTTCTTTTCAAGAAAAGAAATGAATATAGACAAGGAAAATTTTATAGCAATACTAACTTTTACCCAGTTCGCTTTGCCGCTCAAAAATTTTCCTCGTTCTCTATTCAGAAAAAAAGTAATAATTCACAACGTGTATTAAAAAATTTCACGCAACGGATATTTGCTCTCATTAGAAGATTTTTCCGTAATAATTCATTTGATATTCGATTATTAATATTCAGACCCAGTCCGTTCTATGCCTTTTCTAATAAAACCGTTTCTTGAGGGGAGTAAATTGTTTAATACTCGCTGTAATATTTTAATGGAAAATTGATAACTAATATTTGCATTGTAAAGGACATGCCTCTCCCCCAGATCCGTCCATCATTTTGTCTGGAAAAACTATTTCTTGGTAAAGAAATTTAAATTAAATTTTAATACGTTTACTTAAATAGTTCTTTAGATATTCGATTATAGATTAAAGGTCTCACTGTAATTATAAATTGTATATTGATTTCATATGGGTGGTACCTCTCTTATTGGTCCTACCAGTAGAATAATTACCACAAAGCTTTAAGACTCTGGCTGCAGCTGTTTCTTAGACATTGTCCAATTAGAGTATATAAATTATTTTCGGTTTCACCATTATTTTTGCACTATTTTACTTTTTGCCCATACGTTATTTCGTTTAAAAAATAACAATTACATTAAAGGAGAAGGAAGACTTTAGTAAAAGAAATGGAAAACAACCACAACAATATATAGAAAACATATACAAACATTCCATATAGATTTTGTTGATTTGTTCAATACGTGAATAAAGACGGAAACACCATTCATTAATGACAATTACATTAAATAAGAAGTTATTGTTAATGGTACCATGATTTAGCTTAGAACAATTTTGATCAACCAGAAACAATTCCACACACATATACACATACCTATATAGCAATATGCTCCTATTACTCATTACGATTATGTGGGTGAGACTGACTGACGAACTGACAAACTTGGTAAAATTAAGTTATTCAACTGACTGTATTCCTACGACACAAACATCAAACTTGTATTTTAATGTCACACCATTAAGTTGCCATAATGTTGAATTTGATGTTGATAATGGTAATGAAGATTAAGGAAATGATGATATAATTTGTAGCCAAATGTATTCAATTGTCTTCAATGACGTTCGTACATTTATAACAGAACATCTACTAAACATAATAAAAAAATACAAATGGACTGAGGTTTGTACATAAACATGACTTGAAAACACGAAACAGACACAAACAAATTAATGAATTTACACAAACAAACATTTGGCATATAAAATTGACCCTGTGATCAGGATTATTATCACTTCGAACATAAATATATTAAGACTTATTTGTACATATATGTATATGTCAGAGGTGAGAAATTTTAAACTGAGAATAAGTTATACCAATTTTGAACATATATATTGGGGCCTTAAATTTGTTTTGATGTTTGTAGAAGTATTCCCATAAATTTCTAAAAGTTTATAAATATTTGGTATAAATATATTTCCTAATTACTATATGTATCAGATTTTTCAACAGCTGAAAACGAGGTTCAGGTATCGACCTATTACTTATTTTATATAATTTTTGGTAGATGGTAAAGTTTTTTTAATATTGTGATATAATCGTCTAATGTGATAGATTCAGTATTCAGATTCAGGAAATATAAGGAAAACATTCAAAATGTGTTGATGCTGAATATCTATGACATTTTTTAGTATATGTTCTCCAAGGGATATCAAAATGGTTCTGATTTTGGTATATCGTAAATGTATTAGGAACCATAGTAACTTTTTTAAGAAAGTGCTTTAATGAGTACTATTTATATTAAGGATATCTTTAACACATATATTCCCACGTATTTTTTAAACAAAATTTTACTATCATTTCCAGAATTTCCCATACTAAAGAAATACAGATTATGGAATATCTAAAACAATTAAATGGTCTAGGGGAGGTATACCTCACGCAACAAAACAAATATTATTTTCGAATATTTAAAGAACTTTAACAGCGAATGTTCTCAAATTTGCTTCCAATTACCTCCCCAAGGAAGCAGTTTTACTGAACAAAATGTAGGACCATTCAGATCAAAGGAAATTGTAGGCCCTATGAAATGCAAATATTAAATAAAATTATAGAACGGACAGGGTAAGGGGGATTTGGCAAAATGCCTGTCGGAAGATTTATTCTGATAAACGTTGTGATATTTGAAATTTCTTTCGAGGTTATTGTCCTCCAAATCGCACCGTTTAAAAGCTTGAAATAAATAGTTTTGATTCAGTCGCTTGCTAACTTTCAACAAAGCAGGTTAATGTCGCATGTTTTTTATATATATGACCACTGCAAAATTATTATAATATTTTTTACAAAGAATATGAAATGGAAAAAGAACATATTTATTTTCTATGAATTGACATATACAGTATAAAGTTTAAGTTATTAAAAATGGGGAAGGAGGAGTGGTATACTCCTATGAGTGAAGTTTTCAGAATATTCCAACAATTATTTATAAATCGAACGAAGTGAAGGGTATTAAAGAGTCGGCATAGGTGATTATAGCATTCGTACTTTGTATACGTTTTAAAATTACACATGTAAGCATGTTTTAAAAATCTTTCCTGGGGTTATATGATGTGATTTTAATTAGGAAAAACGTTTTCCTGATTTTTATTAATGAATTAGAACAAAAATTGGAAACGCGGTTAAAAAATTTTATGTATGTCTACACTTCTCTCCAATCATTATATTTATTTTCATGCAAATTTATCCGGCCGACAAAATTTACAGATTTATTGAAATAAAACGATTCTGAAATAAACGTTTCTACCACATGAATCATTCTGATTTATTTCTTCTTTATTAAGTTCCGAACTGACGGCCAAGACCTTCTATCTGATACTCTAAGCTATAACAGGTCGATAACTGAACCATAACATTTGGTTTTGGTTATGATTATTTTATATATGATACATTAAAGCTTTTATATTTAATGTCAAACAAATAAATATATTGTTAATATTTTGAAGAAAACACAACTTGGACATACAAAAAATTGACAAACAGTTTCCAATGTTATTAAACAGTACCGTTCATTTTCAAAAGAATTCGGTACGAAAAATGATTAGCTTTAACCTTTGCAGATTAAAAAACATAAAAGTGTCAATAAGTTCGTAACAGGAATATTCTTGCTGCATAATGCATTACAAAACGCATGTTTCCTGGTAAAAAAAATTATGCTTCCGATGCTCTAAACCCAAAAACTGTCAAAATTTTCCAAAAAGTTCCCGGTATTGCAAGCAATATGCAGTTGCGGCAAAAGAAACCAATAATTTATTATTACAAGCTCTATAAATAACAAAGGCTTCATAATGTGTTCACTTATTTTTGGTCTGACTTGACATCCTGTCACTATGGGATATAAGTCATGGATTAGTACAAGAATAAAAATGTGGTATTTGTTCAAAGAGAGGCAAATCCTCTAATCAGTCTGGAGCTAAGGTCAATGTACAAATATAGAGCATAAAAGTGTGGTAGATTTTAAACTGAGATGGACTACCTGTGACATAAAGGACTGTAAAAACGTTATTGGCAGGATTTCCGAAAAAAGGTCCAAAATTGCATCACTCGTGAGTTAATCTATAAAAATGTTTCTTTTTATAAATTTAAGTAATGGTGGTCACTAAATTGATTCTGCTCGTTATTCTATGTCGATTGTTATACTTTAAGCTGTAAGAAGCATAATTCTATTTATGTTTAAGTTTTTAACCCATGCACAAGCGCATAGAGGGTCAAACACTTATAGTAGCGTGGGATATACAAACATTTAATGTACTAAATTACTAAATGAAATCAACTTTCTGAAAATTTTACATTGATCGTGAAATACTTTTAACATGAAAAGAACAAGGAAATTTTCGTGCTACAATTTTACAGAGTTTTTCTTGCTGAGCTTCCATTTTACCTATTTAAAACTGTGCACAGAAAAAAATCAATGTCAAATTAATTAAAATAAAAATAACTTAGCTTCTTTTAATTAAAATTTTGCTTTATAGGTAAAAATATCAATTTAACATTGTTTCTCAGTGGAGACAGTTCCTTGAGAAAATTCTTAAGATTTTTCTATTTAAAATAATTTTTTTTAAATTTATCATTGTATAATTTATATAAGTTCAAAGATTCTAATATGTACAATATTTGTTCACCACGTATAATTTAAACCAAATGAAAAAATGTATTCAATCTCAAATCAACTATGTTCAACGTTGATTTTGCTTTTTTCTGTGAGAGAAAAACAACTCCCCCAATTTTATTTTATTGTTTTTCTTTTCAGTTTTGTGGGAGCGAATTATTGTTTTTGGAACCGTTGCTATAAACATGTTTTTGCATCTCCTCAAATTGTCACGGACTTAAAGTTTTTTCATATGATTCTATTATTGTATTGCCATTTTTACATACAAACATATATAAACCAGCGGTCAAAATAATAGCTCCTCATATATTCGTCTTCTTTACTTAGTCATAAAATCCATTTGAATAAAAAATTGTTTCTATATTGTGGTTTAATAAAATCAAAAATCAGTTAAAAATATAGTGAAGAAGAAACAAAAACACTTCTATTCATTATCTCTTTTATTAACTTTCTTGATAAAACATGGTTAATAGTTCCTTGTTTTAACTAAAACAAAAAACCTTAAACAATTGTTTTCTATTTTTTTTGTTTTATTTATTCTCAGCATTTTATAGTATTTCCTTTCTTAGTAATAACAGCCGAATATCGACTTCCTATTGAATTTACTACATTCTGGTACCTTTCCAGGATAATGGAGTTCCATCCCTGCTCTATAGAGGTCCAAAGATCACGGTTTTTGGTTTAAGCAAACTTTAATCTATATGAAACAATGCAATAATTTATTCAGAAAATATACTTTGAAAATTGGGATAACAAGATTGTGGACAAAATATTCATGAGGAAAAACACTAAACAGCAATTATTTTGACCGCAACTGTATTTCATTAGGAAAATCAATTCGTGTGTGCATGCTTTTTGAACAGATATATTAAAGGAATTTTATTTAGAATTCCAAGAATAAACGTATAATATTTTATTCTATTTTTTAACAAAATTTCCGCTTAAAATAACATTTTAACAAATTAGTTATTGGAATAAGCATCATTAGAGGGTGGGGCACATTATTATATTCCCTGGGTTGTTTCGATAATGTGTGTGCGTATGTGAGTAAACTGAAAGATAAACGTGAAGGGGAATCGTTAAATTTATAAATATATCAGGAAGTTATCTTCATGTTTGTATTTGAACGAATACAAGTCAAAAGCATAAAGACTAAAATGAGAAAAGTTCTTCTATAGTTATTTTCAAACATTATAATCAATATAACGATCAAAAAAATAATATAAAATAAAAATAGAAGAAGGAAAGTTAATAGTCAATGTTAAACTTCTCCTAAATACTTTAGTTAATTGAAAATTGAATGTATAAAGAAATGGTAAAATAAAACTTTTATTCCGTGAATTCAATATTAAAAATTACGTTATTATTTTACTTTTTATATTTGCAAAATTGGGAGATTAAAGAAATGTCTCGATTTAAACAAAATTTATATTTATTACAATCAAAACAATTAATATTTTTGTTAAAATATTTCTTTTTAAGAATTAAATTTTCCATCAGTTACAGTAACTGTTTCAAAAATGTAGAATATCGGAGAAATATTCCAATTTTTTAGAACTCTTTTAGAATTATTATGTTCGAAATCGCACTGCAAGAAATTTGTTCGTTGACGCTATCAGTTCTTAGGAATGTGTCGAAAAAGTTGAACCGAACAGTAAAACGTAAAATACAGGATGAACTCTCAACAAAACATTGATACATTCAAATAATGGATAATGGAAGAATCTGAAAGAAGACTAACAAAAGCTGAAAAAGGGTAGGTCACACTACATAAAATTTTTATTTATTTATTTATTTATTTATTTATTTATTTATTTATTTATTAAATTTGATAACTACTGTGTTCAAAAACGATTTGGAACGAGTGGATGCAGGTATTTTTATGCAATCAATAATTTGTATTTTAGAACATTAGAATCGTTAAAAAACTCAGTATATCCGACACATTCTAATAAGCTTGAGACATGGATGATATGAGAAATGAATTTACGACGGATTACATGAGTACAAATCTCAAAAAAATAACAACATAACCAGAAAAGGAAGATCAAATAGTATGGTTACTAATAAAAATGCAATAACGCAAATAATTACCAAAAAAGATCTTCAAACAATGCTAAAGGTCATAACGTTTACACATAAAAAGAAAGTCTATTGTGTGCAGGAAAGATAGTTTTAACTGAAGAGGAGATATGTTTAAAGATTTATGGAAAGTTAATCACTGTATTGGAATGAAAGGAAAAATATTTAAGCTTAATATTGTAGAAACCAGTGTTGTCAATTTGAGAAAATTTTAACTTTTGGACTGTGATCATTCTTGGAAAATAATATAACAATTTATATAAAAATTTTGATATCATTTTAATTAAAATAATCACTTTTACAATCGATTTAACGATGTCCGAATGTCCATCAGGTTGGCTGTCAATGAACATTCTACAGGCCGCAATTTTTAAATTGTTGATGATTTGTATAATAGGAAACTCCATTTTAAACTATATATATTATAAACTATCTATAATTTCTCATGCTTGTGTCATTTACGTAATTTACGCCGGTTTTCTGTTTATTGTTGTGGAAAGGGGAAAAATTTAAGCATTTTTCCCCCAAAAAAAAAAAGATAAAAAAGGTAAAAAATCACCTCTATGAATCCAAAAAGGAATGTTTCGAATTATACTTTAAAGTAGTGGTAGCTATATTTTTTCTTCCCGCTACAAATTTCTAAACAAACGCATAATATCCCAACCAACTACACGCAAAGAAAAATATGCTTACGGTAATATTCTTAAGATATCTTGATGAAATTTGGCATGAGGACGATGCCTATTGAAATTGGTGATTATAAGTCCGCATAAAAAAATATGTCAAAATATTTTTCAATTAAACCCTTTATCAAACTTAAAATCAATTTTGATTAAAAATGTTAATCAGTTCAATTAATCTTTTTGTAATTTTTTCAATGTTGCGAAAACTACTTGTTTTTCAGCTTAATATGTATACTTTGTGTTTTCATCCTTTATTAAACGCTTAAATTGATTTTTTATATTAAGAAATCAGTTTTGCATATAAAATGTTGTTACAAAATTTTATATATTAGTTTTGTTTTTGACTTTTAAAAGTTGGATTGATCGCGGATGGTTTGATTATTAATTTATACACGTTTGTGTGCGTGTGTGTTTGTAAAATTTTTAATAATTAAAAAAAGAAAATAAAATAAATAAATATATAAATATTAGTGTATATAATAAATGTGTTATTAAATGAAAATTTGTGTATTTAATATTAAATTATTAAAGATGTTTTCTAGAACTCATCGATAATATTTTGTAGTATCAATCGAATTTAATTCCAAATTTCACTTTCTCCTTCATTACACAACAGTTACAAATAAGTCTGGACCACTTAGAAATTTCAAATATGAGGGAAAACATAACAAATTTAATAACTTTACGAAAAAAAAATATTTCAAAAAGCTTCTCATTTAAGCAGCAATTTCTATGATTGAAACAAGAAAGTCGATAAGTTTATTTAAAATTTTAAAAATAAATGCAGACGGTGCTTTTAAACTAATGAAAACTAGTGTTATTCCTTGGTAAAATAATTATTTTTTTCAATTTCAGAAGAAAATATAAGAACTAATAATTTAAAACTACTGAAACCACATCATATTCAAAAATTATTTTCTAAGTTATATACTGGCAATGAAGCAGAATTTGAAATTGAGCTCAAAAATTGGAAAAGAAAATTGGAATTCTCTGAAAAATCGAATACGGAAAGTAACAAACTGTCAAGCACAGCTAAACCTCATGTTTATATTTCTGTATTTGAAATAATTTTGCATACTTAAAGTGGAGAAATAAATTATTAAATTTTATTCAATCAATAAAATACTTCATTCATAAATGGCTCAGATATAAGCAAAAAAAAACTGAAGGTATCTCAAACTTTTTTCGATTTAAAGACACAACTTTTTGCGGATAGATTTCAATAAATTTAGCGAATTTATACGCTGAGAACATGAAATGAACCGGACCATTAGTTTTTGAGTTATACGCAAAAACGTATTTCCCTATATTCTTAACGCCTTATGAGACCAACGGACTTGGTTATAACACTAATTGAATACAATTTTTTTTCTCGAATTAAATTTATTTCATTTTTTAAAATCGGTTCATAAATCACCGAGATATGGTCAATTCTTTCATTTTTTAAATTTAGTCCTTTATGGTCGTTGTTGTTGTTTATAACTATAGGAAAACAATAACAAGATTTATATTCTATGATTTGCAAATGTTTAACAAATTTACATAAGTATCTGCATTGAAACATGATATTTAAAAAATGTAACATTTGTATATACACATGCATATATACATATATAACATATTTATATGAAACTTTTCCTTTTATGAATTAACAAAATTTATTTTATTTTATAACTTTTAATTATTTTATATTATAAAATTATAATTGTTACTTTTTATATAAAAAGAGTAGAAAATATTTCTAAATATAATTAGTTTTACTAAATTTAATTAAAATATTATTTAATATAACAAAAATTGAGACTTACGCACTTTCAGAGAGGTTCTGAATGGGTTTGGATTGCTACAAGATCCATTTGTGTCATACTTAATTAAAATATCTTCATATTTATGAGTTAAATGCGGTTGAAACCCCATTCCGGATGGACATTAATATGGGAGTTATATGAAATTATAGACCGAACATGATTAATTGCAAAAGGTTTTGTCCTTGGGACAAAGTAATTATATTTACAAAATATTATCATAATATTAAAAAAATACTACCTGAAGAATTCTGAATTGTGATTTGGATTAACACAAGACCCTATATGGTCAAGGTCGTAGTTAGTGGCCCTATTAAATTGGACACCTCTGATATATTAATTTTTTAAAAATTCGCCAAATATCCATTAATGAATTGAAGGAACAAATTTTTGTAAGTAGATAGACTTTGTAAATATATAAAAATATTATGGTAAGTGAAGACCGACTATGAAATAACCTGCACCACAATATTGCTTATAAATAACAGTTACGAAAATTTAATAAAAGACCCTTGTGTAATTTCATTTTCTGATTTATTCATAACTATGCGGTACATTATTGTGACACCAATATTTATGTGAAATTTATGCGCTTTAAAATTAATTTTGCTGAAGAGAAAGCTAACACCATTTTTCTGCATGTAACAAACATTAGTGTGGGGTATAAATACTATTGAATGCTTGGTTTATCTCTATTTTTGTGTAAATAAATGTTTAACTCAGAATTATTTACAAAAATCTATTCTGAAATTGATTCTGAGTCAATGGTATACATAAAAGTATACTTTCTGTACAGATATATAGAATGAAGTTGGCTATTTGAAATTACTATGAACTTTTACAGCATATAATCACATACTTCTTTAAAAATAAGTGAAATTCTATTCAAAATAATTCTTGGTAACTCATAAGGAGATTAAATTCTGATCAAAATTTTTGCATCTTTTAAATTTTGAAGCAGTTTATCAATAGAAAGAGTTTTCACAAATACTCCCTTTTAAGAAAAAACTATACCAAAAAACCGCACATATTTTTAATCAATTAAGTTCATTTAAAATTTCTAAAGTAAAAATTTCATAAATTTTTCAAACAAAATAAAAACTGATATTTTAACTCCAAGTAGGTGGATGCCTCATATGAACAAAAATATTTTTCTTTTTTGTGCGAAAACTCTTTCAGTTTCACACAAACTAATAAATTTATTTTCTCCCGATACTGTCCACTCAATTGTGGGCAATAAAAAAACGTGTTTTAATGGAAAAACTTTTTATTGACTCTCTAAGCTGGAAAATAAAAGCAACTGAAGTATGAGAACACATAAAATATTTTTCAGTAATTTCAAACAAAAGAGAACAGTGGCGCTTTCCAGAAATACGTCCATCTTACTTAATATTAAAATATAAAGTACTGTTCGAAAACTTAGTAACTTTGCATTATCATATACATAAATCCTTCTTAAATTTTGTTTGGGCTTATGTTGTACAAAGTTCGTTGGAGTAGATATATATATTGCTTTAGACTTTGATTTTATGCAATTTATCAACTCTAAATTACATCTGAAGGATTTCAATCAATATCTCTCTTTTAAAATGCTACAGGGGTTCTCTGTGGAATTCAAATCCAGTAACTGGTTTGTCAATAGCTAATAAATGATCCCTGATAAACTTTGATGAATGCTTCGTACCAATGCCTTGATGAAAGATCCATCAAAGTTGTTTTCCCTATTCAAAGTAACATAAAATATAAATTAAAAAAAAATTGTTGCAATTTTCGAATAATTTGTATTAATTGGTCTTGAAATCCGAGAATAAAAACGTTATGCAATGTGAAAATACTAAAATCATCAAACTGTTTAAAATATGTTAAAACATTTAAACCAGAGTAATTTGAGATTAATCCAAGTTTTGTGGTTGGAGAACTTAAAAACACATATTATTTAACGTTAATAAGGCTGACGAATATAATCATAAATTCCAATCCCATGCGGATTAATCTTATACTTGAATTTTCCTTTGAAAACATTGCAACAACGTTTAAATTTGATAGTATACAGAAAATATCGATCAATGATTTAATTACTTTCTACTTCTGCATCATTAATTTAATGTATTACGTTAATAGTCTGTATCACTTTTAATATTGTTCATCTCATTATTTAATACACAATTGTTTAACCAGTTTGTTTTATGGACAATAATAATTCAAAATTTATTTTGAAATAATTCTTAAAAAAGTATTCTAGATGTGCTTGATGAAAATGATATTACAAGATCAGCCACTGATTCTCTGAGAATCCACCTACTCAACAAGCAAATTTTGCATACCAATTTTTAGTGGACAGAAAAATTATTTCTCATGACCCAATTTTATCTCGAAGTCCCCTACTAATCTCCAATTTAACTAGAAATCCCTAAATTTCCCCAAAATATTTACATTACATCAGAAATTGGAATTATAATTTTTAAATTTTAATCAATATTTTAATTAAAAAAAAACAATTGTACTTAAGGTAAAATGGAATTCTGTCACAGTCCTTTAATATACCCTCATCATCACGAGTTGTTAACTTTGACAATCCATATACAACGCCAAGAAGGAATTATATAAGTCCCCATATAGTACACATATTATTGCATTAAATGTAAATCTGAGCCGAATAGAGTAATTGTGGATATTTCAGACTTATTTCAGCCCACTACCAAAACAGTTATATAAAAGTCTCTTCTAAATTTTTGAATAAAAATTAAAGCAATTTTCCCCAACATATTGTAATTAGAGATTTAAAAAATAATTAATTAAATAAATAAATAATTAAAAAGTCAGTCCGTAAGCTATTGCTCTTTCCGGAAAAGCTTTTAAGTTAAATATTATTGAACTTTTTTTTAAATAATTGAAAAAAAATATAGAAAATGTTCTTAAAGGTAAAAACAATTTGATTCATCCAAAAATTTATTAGATAAAATATTAAGAAGCATATTTAGTATAATATATGAATTGAATTGGGAACACTTTTTGTGAGGTGATTAGCCTAAATTTAATGACAGAGAAGTGTGCACTAGTTTATTATGATACAAATTTATGATACTAACTAACTTATTTTTTATTATATTTAGGAATTTTATGGACTAAAAACCGCATTCCGAGAGAATACTTGTATGGGGCCTATATGAAATAATTTACCGATCATAACTTATCTCAATAGGCATCATTCTTAGTCCAAAATAATATTACATATCTAAAACTGCTCGTTACAAACATCTACACAAATACATAATACGTCAACCACCTAAGGTGGTGTAGAGCATAAATAATGATAAAAATAGCATTAAAGAACGTAATATCCCATACGAGGGGCTTAGGGAAAAAATTATATAAGCCCATGTTCAGACTTCCTCGAATTTGATCCATTTATATACCAAAAAACTAAAAACTCAAAGTCTGAGACCCTAATATACCCTTAGTCATTTAATAATGACTTTCTTCAGACTTCCTATAAAATGGTTAATATCTTAGTCAATTTTACGGTTAAAATATTATACACAATTAAAAGAAAGAATTATGTATAAATACATATTTTATATATGTGAAACATTATGAATATCGCTTATTTTACAACAAATACTTCACTAAATCATTATTTTGCTATAAATATTAGCTTAAAGATAAATATTCAATTTTCAAAAACATAAATTATAATTGATCATTTCTATAAAAGATAAAACTTTGTATGTCTTTATTTTATTATACATATTTTTTTTTTTTTTTTTTTTGTTATAGCAAAAATATATATTAATATGTACACGTATTCTAACACATAATAGTGTTGTATATTTATAACTTTATATATAAACTTATTGATTATTTTCAGTTACACTTTCTACACACAAATACATATAAATATTCGTATTAGTTCATGGTTTACTGATTCTAATGGAATTCTAATATTGTTCAGATGAAAGTAAGTTTTGTTTTTTGTTCTCATAAAAAAACATCACTATACAACAACACACAGTGGTTTCAAATCGCTTTTAAGGAAATAATTATGCAATCTTGGAAATATTGAATATTTAAAAAAAAAAAACTTGATATGAACATGATGTGTTTTCCAATTGATTTGGAGAACATATTTCTAGTGGATCCTAGTATAGGGAAGGGGGTTTCCAAAATTATTCACGTCGGATACAATAATCTTTTCAAAATTCAGAAAATTTTTTTTTCTCTACAAAAAATACACTCACATGTGTGGTATTTCTCTTATATCTCTTAGAGATATTTAAACCGAAACAAAAATTCGAGTCATTTTCTATTGAATTTTTAAAATTTTTCGGGCAAGAATCACATATGCACATATGTGGATTCATTAAAGAGTAATATTATTTTCACTTTCAAATCAGCTATTTTTCTTTGAACTATACACTTATGTTCTTAACTCTGAAAAACTTTCTAACGTAAATGCATGTAAAGCAAATCTGAGGACATTAGAAGAAACAATTTCTTTGCTAGACTTATCGGAATTTCAATATTTAAAAAATCTTTCGTTTTTAAAGAGAAAAAATTGTCAAAAAAAATGTGATTTGTCAAAAAAGTGTCTTGATTATATATCTACATGAGTAAGCTATTCACTAAGAAAATCTTATAACGACAGAGTAAGCAACTCAGTGAAAAAGTAAATTTTTTAAACATTTAGCTATATTATCCAGGTCCTTTTTGACAACTTTTACTTTAAAATTCTTCCTAAAAAAAAAAAAAAAAAAACTAAAGATAATTTTGGAAAAATAGCGTACCGAATTTTGGCAATATTTTAGATTTTTTGAACACAATATAGCACACCAAGTTAAAAAAGCAGAAGCCAAAAATGGGTCTCATATTTGCATTATTCTTAGAATATTTTAAAATATATTTGTGAAATTTTGTACCCGAGATTACCAGCTTTTTTGGATCATTTTTAGACCCGAAGACCCACCCACATGTCCTTCACCAAATCAATGGAAAACTCCTCTATGTCCATGTGAAATTCTTCAAATATTCCAAAGCTATAAAATTATTTCCAAAAAGGTGATTCAGGACCACTCTGCAACATTACTTAAACTGGCTGACATTTTAAAATTAGATGGATAAATATATGCGTAAACATATAGGAACCCAGTAAACATGAATAATCGATCTTAACTGGAATAGAAATTTAATTATTTAATATAAAAAATAAAATTACTTCTTATTATACACATGTATATTTAGTTTGACTTCAAAATATAAATATATTCTTGTACCAAAAAGTTGATAGGATTTAGCTATATCCGTCTGTCTGCATATTCATTTGTCTATTATGGCATGTTAACATTCCATCTAATGGACAAAGCTCTGTGAAATTTCGTCTGGCTCTTTGTTAATTAAAAGATATAGACCGAAACTGCATATGAATTAATGCAAGATCTTTCTCAAATTATTTAACTATAAAACGACAGATTATATTAAAATTGAACAGTGCAAAGATTATTAAAATCGGTTCAGTAAAAAGTTAAATAACTAATATCATGATTCATTCAGTTATGTTTTACAAAAACCTTTATGAAATATGGTTGTACGTGTGTTATACTGTGTATGTACGAACAAAAATTGCAAAATTTGATAATGAAGCGTCAAGTTTTTCAATACACTAATTTATATACGTTCCTACTGCTTAACTAAGCAATTGATAATATAGAAAACTTAAGATTTGTTATCCTAAAACAGCACAAGAATGATTGTATAAATTTATTTTTCCTTGTATAACAAAACTAACTAAAAACCTTTGTTCGAAGTCCTTGTTGCAGAATATTAAGTATAACGGTAGATGATCACAGCAGTAGAACAAATTTGGGTTAATTAAAAAGGAGAATTTAAACTTGATTCCTTTAACAATAAACAAGCGCTGATGAACTGACTAAAATCTGGGTGGGAAGTTATATCAACATCGAATCTCTTACAGTCTGTTCCCGAATAATCATAAGAAACTAAGTTCACCAGCGAACTTTTAAGTAATTTGGAACTTACTGTAAAAAACTTATGAGTACTAACTGTATAATGAGTACTAACTGTAAAAAAACTTGTTTTAGATTTTTCCAAGACCTTTAATATGCAATTCTTAGATAGATTTAATGAATCTGGAGTAGGATATCTCCACGGGCAGACGTCTTGTAAATTTCGAAAATTTTTTATTGCGAATTTACAAGAAGTAATTTAAGAAAATAAGGATTGTTCCCCTCATGTGTAATTCCAGAAGAAATTATCTGAGAATTCAATGAAATTTGGCAAGATTGTTATTGTTCTTAGCAGTTTGTTGTTTAAACCTGCGATACAGCTGCAATAGAAAAATAGTTATATTTTGATATCTGAAATTAATCATCAGACAAAATTCATCTATACCGGAATAATATAATATAATATAATATAATATAATATAATATAATATAATATAATATAATATAATATAATATAATATAATAATATAATATAATATAATATAATATAATATAATATAATATAATATAATATAATATAATATAATATAATATAATATAATATAATATAATATAATATAATATAATATAATATAATATAATATAATATAATATAATATAATATAATATAATATAATATAATATAATATAATATAATATAATATAATATAATATAATATAATATAATATAATATAATATAATATAATATAATATAATATAATATAATATAATATAATATAATATAATATAATATAATATAATATAATATAATATAATATAATATAATATAATATAATATAATATAATATAATATAATATAATATAATATAATATAATATAATATAATATAATATAATATAATATAATATAATATAATATAATATAATATAATATAATATAATATAATATAATATAATATAATATAATATAATATAATATAATATAATATAATATAATATAATATAATATAATATAATATAATATATAATATAATATAATATAATATAATATAATATAATATAATATAATATAATATAATATAATATAATATAATATAATATAATATAATATAATATAATATAATATAATATAATATAATATAATATAATATAATATAATATAATATATATATATATATAATATATATAATATAATATAATATAATATAATATAATATATAATATAATATAATATAATATAATATAATATAATATAATATAATATAATATAATATAATATAATATAATATAATATAATATAATATAATATAATATAATATAATATAATATAATATAATATAATATAATATAATATAATATAATATAATATAATATAATATAATATAATATAATATAATATAATATCAGAGTGTAATATAAATCGCAAATTGAATTTTCCCACATATATTTATATATTTATTTTAGTAAAAACTAATGTCTAGCTCCAATACTAGGCTTTGTTCAGAATAAGGAATAGTTGTATTTAACTTAGACCCAATTCTGCAAAATGGGGCTGAAAAAAAAACTGTAAAAGAGAAACCTTAAAATTATCCTTATTTAATATTCGTATAACCCGACGAACGTGTAATATTTGCTTTTTTGTTTTATGCTATATTGTTAAATTTTTTCCAGCCCTTATTTTATATATGCAATGATGCATATTCCCATAAACACATTTATTTTTTTTTTTACTTTTTATACCCCAAACATCCGTTTGTCTTTTGACCAGGAAGTTGCAAAAAAATCTGCCAGAATATCATTAGGCAGCAAGAATACTTTTTTTTTTTGAAAAACTTGGTTCCAATTTCCGTTCTCTGTTTTTGGCCTTTAATTTTTTAACCAGCGTTCATGTCAAGAACTTTGTATGTTTTCTAACCGGCATTACATTTGACTTTTCATACAAAGTAGTCCGAGCACTGAGCTGAGATCTTTTGAAAATGCTTTCTGTTTTTTGTCCTTAGAAACATTATGTGGATTTTTACTTCTACCTGTGTTTCACAAAGGTAACTTGATCCAAAAATAATAAAATATTACTTAAGTAAAAAGTTTTGATGAAAAACGTGTGTTAATAAATTTTCGTCCTCTCTCCCTATATTTTCTGTCTTGTTTATTATATACGTTTGCTGGGTATTTCCATTTACTGTTAATATTTGTATATGTATGAGAACGGAAGTGCTAAATATATTATAGATGCAGGTTTTTAGTGAGAATTTGTTGACTTAATAGCCTTTAGAAAACATTCGAATAGGTGTCGATAATTTGTGTTAAGGTCAAATCGTTTTTTATTTCGCATTTTATATATTTTTACATATTTCTACATCTTTTAACTCATATGGAAAATAGATGTATATTAAGTTTGTCAATCTGATCAGTAAGAATTATATAATATTTCATAAATTAGTATATTTTTGAGTTAAATAATTAAAGATGTCGCATGCGTTCTAAATTATAATAACTGATTACAAAATTTATAATAAAATTGAATTGATTTTACAATTAAGTTTTGAACTGATATCTGAACTGAAAGAACAGAACGTAAATATTTTAACTATGGAATTTGGTATTGAATGTCTCTGTATCTGAGAAGTCATATAATCAAATAAATATAGATAAAAATATAAAATATTCCAAAGAAGAAACATTCTGTGATGCATACTGTGATGGTACTTTCCATAAAAATCTCTTATTGATTATTGCAAAATCATTCTATTGTAAGATAATGGTTCTATTTTTATATTTTTATACCACTTTTCCTCTCATATGCCTCTTAAATATTATAGTTTTATTATAGCATAGTGAGAAAGTAAGTGATTAGGATTTTCATAAGTTAAGGTCTATGTGGCCATTACTTATTCGTTTAACTGTTTTAACCATAACACTATCATGCCCTCCATTGCAAATTACAACATACGGGCAACATACACATTCCAAAATGTTGTTGAGTTTGAAAGAGTTTTTATCATTTTTATACTCTCCATTACCACAAGTGGTGAAGAGGGTTTATTAACTTTGTCATTCCGTATGTAATGCTAAGAAGGAATCACCTTAGATCTCATAAAGTAATGCATAAAATACAAATCTGAGTCGATTTAGCTATATCTGTTTGTCTGTCCATCTGTATGTCTGTCTGTTATTGGCACGTTCACATCCACGATAATTGTCAGAGTTCAATAAAATTTGACCTAAGTATTCATTATAGTCCTTAAAACCAGCAAAATCGGTTTAGTATATTAATAGATATAGACCGATATCTGAGGCAAACCTGTGAGTTAAATCGAGGAACTTTCGTAAAATTTACAATAATTAACCGACAAATTAGAAGAAATCTTGCCATAATTTTTCATTGCCGTTATAAAAAATTATCAAAATCGGTACAGTAAAAAAATTAATGTATATACAATGTATATGGCTATAATTGAGTATGTAGGAAACATAACGTGTTTACTTCACACGCATTTTTCGTGGAGGGTGTTGAAAACTCGGTACAGCAAAATATGGCATTCTTACTTGTTTGTAATAGAATTATTTTTACAAAATAACTGTTTGAATTTTTATACACTACACCACCATTGTTGGTTGGGGTATAATGCCTTTGTGCTTAAAGACATAAGAATATCGCTGCACCACTTTTAAGTATACCGATTGACTCATAATCACTTGATCTGAGTTAACTTAACGATGTCTGGCTGTCCATTTAAACCTTGTGAACAAAATGCAGGTCGCAATTGTAAGGACTATTGAAATTGGTAATGATGGGAACTTTATTTCACCTAGCCCCCGTATAAATGATTCTTCAGGAATGGGGTTTAAATATCATAAAAGTGCTATTAAAACGAAATTCGACATACATTATTCTGATAACATTATATTTTTATTATCATAATATTATGTGCTAAATTATACTAGAATCGTTCCAATATTTCTCATAAGTCCCATACAACCCCACTTTTAAGGGAATAAATCTCACATATTGTGATAAGAATTTGTTAAATTAAGATAAATATAAGCAAAAATCTATCTACGAAATTTAACGAAGGTCGGCTCATAATTTCCTCTAGCTCCCGTATTATCATCCCCCAAAAAAGTCCTTTTAAAGCGCACAAATCCTACATATCATTAATTTTTGATAGATACAATTAATAACAAACAATGTAGTATAGGGTATTAAATAGTCGGGCTTGACCGACTATAGCTTTTACTTGGTTATATTATAATTGAAAATAACAGTTAAGTTTTGCTTTGCTTTCTAATTAAAAATTGCAGTTGTAAATGTTAACATAAATAAATGCATTAAATTTTAAATACAATGATTTTAGGTATTTTTATTTAAATTAGAATCAAATCGAAAAAATATATGATCGCACTGTATAGAAAATTATCTGAAAACCTTGAAAAAACTAATGTATTCCCAGAAATAATCGGTTCGGGAGTAAGGGTTATCTTTTAATATCTAATGATGAGACCTTCAAAAAACATGTTGACATGTGTTACTTATCTCTTATATCTACATACACATATAGAAATTATTCTGCGTTTATTTGTGACTTACGGGACCGATTTTGTTTCAATTTTCACAAAAATCTCAGACCCTACAATGTATATATATTATTGCATCAAATTTGGCCACATCGTTTGCTATTGTCTTAAGCAGTTTGTTATTTAAATTCAGCTATATCGGTTTATAAGCAAGTAAGTTATAGACCGATATCTGAAGCAACCTCAAAATTCCGAAAAAAAACTCTTCTTATTTCTTCTAAAAAATGTAATTGGACTTAAACAAAAAAATAATTTTAGCATACAATTGTATGTGCTCCATCATCGGGCAGAAGACCCACAAAATCTGATTAACAGGAAAAAAGTTATAGGCTATAATATGCAAAATTTTGATACACTCTATACTTTGTGTGTCCTATGGGCCGCAATTTTTAATATAATTTACTGAAATTTGTCACATATACCTATTTTGATACAATTATAAATCTATTAATTGGCACAGCCCTTTCCCGGAATATGATTTATAGCTTATAAAACTCCTAAATTTGAACCGATGCTATTGAAATTTGGTACAATTAATTTCTTAACTATTTTAAATATATGTTATAAATATTAACATGGGTCCATATTTTGATATAATTTCCATATAACGCCCATTCCCGGGAAATGGGTTTGAGCTTATAAAACAATTAAATAAAGACTAATTTCATTAGAACTCGGTACAATATATATTTATAATTAGAACAATCTTTCGTCCATATTTTGATGTAGCTCACATATCAGGCCCCTAACCGAAAACAGTTTTCAGCTTATAAAACGAGTAAATGAAGACCAATTCAATTGAAATTCGACACAATTATTTTGCTTACTATTCTGAAGATATTAAATTAATTTGACCTATATTGGTCCATATTTTCCTACAGCTCCCTTATAACGCGCTTACCCGGAAAACGGGGTTGAGTTTATAAAACATTTAAATAAAGATCAATTCCATTGAAATTTAGCACAATGATTTTTCTAACTTTAATCAAAGTATATTATACATATGAACAATCTCCATATTTTGCTATAGCTTCCATATAAGACCCCTTCCCGGAAAAAAAATTTGAGCTTAGAACAAGCATATATTATTTTTATACCCTCCACACTACAAGTGGTGAAGAGAGTATATTGACTTTGTCATTCCGTGTGTAACGCTAAAAATGAATTATTTTAGACCCCATAATGTATATATATTCTTGCATCAAATGAAAATCTCAGTCGATTTTCGTCAATCTGTCTTTCTGCTCACATTCACAAAAATTAGCAGAGCTCAATGAAATCTGCTCTAGTAGAAAACAGGCCAGTTCAATGGAAAAAAAGTTATAGCTATAGTTATATAGAGTTTCTGTTTTATATAGTATATACATTTGTGAGTGTATGTGTGTGTATATGTATATCTACAGAATCTAACATATTAACCTCATGCGAATTTGTGGTGGAGGGTATTAAAGATTAATACAGCATTCTTATTTGTTTTCATTTAAAATCTATAAGTATTTATAATAAAATTAAATTCAAATGTTTCCTTCTTTTTTATGGTGAACATTTTCGGAAATTTTCATTACATGGCAATAATATGGAAAATTTTTTAAATATTTTTGTGTTTTTTATTATTCCTTTTTTGATTTTTTATTTTTTAATATGAATCCATGGATGTAGTTCAAAATAATTCGAAGAAAATACAAAAAAAAAAAAAGAAAATAATGAAATCAATTTTTGAACTTATGGTTATGGTATTTTGTCTATTTGGTGTATCACAACTCAAGAAGATTTAAAACAGTTAGAACAACAATCATCCCGAATTTTAATAGAATTGTTCTACACTTAAGAGTTTTTTAAGCTTTACACTGATTTACACTGAGGACTTATTTGGTTACTAGGAAAATCAAACTTATACTGTTGTATTAAAATAACTATGTGTGGAAAATTTGAAAAGCAAATTTTTCGAATAACCCGAAAACTGGTTATCAGAAAATTTCAGTTTCTTGAATACACTAACCAAAAAGGAATCATTCAAGACTGCATGATGTATATATGTTCTTGCGCCACATCAAAATTTTTATCGATTTAACTATTAGTAATTTGAAACCAGCAATATCGGTTCAGTGAAAAATATATATATATAGATCGATATCTTAGACAACCTAATTTTTTTTGAGAATTCTCGCTGTTATAGTTCATCAGATATTCGATAATCAATATTTGCTTTGTATGGACGATACCCCTCCCCTGGTCTTATCCGTTCTACGTTTGGTCCAGTAAAACAGTGTCGGAAACAAATTTAAGAACTCTCACTGTTACACTTTTTTAGATACTCGATAATCAATATTTGCTTTGCATGGGAGGTACTTCTCCCATGGTCCTATCGGAATTTTTTATAGCCTTTGTTACTTTCGGGTATATGAGGATCATTCGTTTTAGAGTCTATACGTTACGTACATATATATATACATACATACATACATACATACATACATACATACATACATACATACATACATACATAAATACATACATTCGTGAATAAAATTTGCTCATTATATGCAATATTAATGAATAATAAAAAAATGTTTTGTTTATACAAATAATATATCTTAAATGTGATTCCTCTATTAACTGAATTATTAATAAGGCTCATTTAGTAATAAGAAGAAAGTTTAGGATGAATTTTGTTGAAAGTTTTTTAAACAGATGCAAAAGAAGAGTAAATGAAAAACGAGATAAAATTTGCAAAATATTTATTTTTATTCTTAATACCTAATTAGAATAAAGCCCTTAAGATATATTTTAAATAGAACTGATTTAATGTTGTAAATAGTCTAGAGGCGGAAATGATAAATAAAACATTTTTGAATTAAATTCACTCATTACAGTATTTGTACAGTACAAATACTGTAATGAGTTGTAATGAATTCTAAACACATTAGAAATAATTGAAAGAATGATAAAACAGTCAGATAAATTTGTAAATGCAAAAATTTCAAAAAATCTCCAAATTTTAGGAAAGTCTTTTGAAACTGATTTTGAGTTTTTAACGTGTACAGGATTTTAGAGTAATAAGTGCATATGTGACCATTACTCAGTATAGGACTCATATTCTAAAAGAGGAACTTAAGCTCTAAAATGTTTAGTTGAATGAAAATAACTTAGAACTTTTTTTATAAAATTCGTTTTTTTTAATTATTTCTAATAAGATAATGATGCAGGATATTTAAGATACTGAACGGACAAATACAATATTTTCTGTTAAATTTAGTATTAAAAAAGGAATATTGATAAATATTATTTTTTATTAAATATTATTTCTTTAGTAATCTTGTATAAATTTTATTCTGTATCTATACAAAATGTACTGCACAGTGGGGCAGAGTCGATTTTTTTGGCATATGTATCTGTAAATTTCGATTGATTGTTTTTTTAATGTAATTTAAATTGACAAACGTTCAAAGGATATCTTATTTGGTCAATGGATGGAGTAATGGAGCCATCAATGAAATAAGGTATATATGTTCTTGCATCATACCATTATCTGAGACGATGCATCAATGTCCGCGTACATATAAATATTTTCATGGTCACAACAATAATTTGATTAAAAAAAAGTTTGGTCAGAATGTTTGTCATTGTTCTAGATAAATTAAAACTGGTAAAATCGGTCGTCTGGTAAAAAGGAAGTTGTATAATAATATCTGAAAAAACTTTCAGGGTATGCGTTTAAAAATTGAGCTTCCTTCGAATGACTTTTGCAGAAGCTGCATTATTAAAGAGGATATTATTCTCCATCTTCTTTGCCATTGTCCTGTATTTAAAGACTTACGATGAGCTTTTTTGAGATTTGACAACTGCAGATGTGAGTGATATTTGCGGCTTTATCCGACAAATTTTTCTGAAAGCTTTCTTCATACAGATAGTTTAAACTTAAATTTTGGGTATAAAAATCCAAAATGCAAAGTTCAGACTCATTTACTGATAAACGTTTTCTACTAAATGCAACATCTGTATGCCAATTTTCATGAAAAGTAAATAAACCATTTGCTCAGAATGTTCATAGCACCTTAAAATTTATACAAAACTTTAATTAAAACTTTAAATAATGTCTGCTATTTTTGCAGAAAATCAACTTACATACTAATTGTTGCTTTATTCAGTAATCACGATATTAGATTTCTCTTTTATATAGAAATTTATCTAAAATCTAACGAAAGTTTTACAAAACAAAAGTACTAAATCAATAATTTATTTAATTTATCAAGTGAATGAGGAGTTTATGTAAACTTTTTTCTAAAAGAATCAAAGGAATATTTTTGTTAAATTCACTCCTCTTAATTGAAATACAAACGTATAAACCAATACATATACGTAAGTAACTACTTTACATTGAATACGAACATACCTTCCGCTACGAAAATGTACTGTGTATTAGTTGGAAATATATTGTAAATACTTTCATATATAAATTTTTTTATTGACTTAATGTTGTGGCAAGTAAAAATATCCTCTCTACATACTTAATTCTATTACTTGTTACCACTTGACCACAAACTTTTAAAATGGAAACACTTTTGACACTTCAAATACACACACATTATAAAAAAATCTTCAGACTTTACTTGCTGGTGTATAAAAATATGAGTTGGTTAACTAAGCTAATATTTTTAAGACCGAACAATAAATTCTGGCTGATATTTGCAACAGAACTAAGTGAAGAACTGGTTTGCGAATGTCGCAATTCGTCATAATAAATTTCCATGATTCTTTTCAAGCGCTATGTGAGTCAGTTTATCCATTCTCTCGTATGTCTGAAGTATTTAATTTTAAAAGTTGCTACATCATGATGTTTAATGCTAACTTTGAGTTTTATCTCTACCTAATATAACTCTCTCTAAAATCGGAAGAGATTTTAGACATGTGATAAATTACACATGTAATTTCAAGCGAAAGAGTTATATATATAGGTAAATATATAGGTATATATATATATATATATATATATATATATATATATATATATATATATATATATATATATATATATATATATATATATATATATATATATATATATATATATATATATATATATATATATATATATACCGTCATAAATGACAGCTACAGCAAAGTATACACGGAAATTCGTCAAATTAGTTAAGTGAATTGAGGAAAGTTTGATAAATAAAATTTTAAAATCTTATTTCTTTTGGTCCGTTACTTTTTTTGAACAATGTATAAAAGTTCTTCTACGGAATTTATTAGAAAATATGAGATGGCTTTATCTAGGGATAATTTATATAAATAAAGCTTTAATTGTAATCCAAATCATGTGGTTTAATGCTAACGAAAATATAAATTTTGAATCTTTGGTCATATGGGAATTATTTCCTAATGTGTTTGTAGGTGAATTTGACTTTATCGACAAAAAGACTGACCGTTCAAACGAACAAGCTCACAAAAAAAATCTAGAAGAGTTGTTCTTATGAGAAACAGTTGAGTTGTTTTTGTTTTCTTATTTTCATGTTGCCGCTGTTGTTGTCGTTGTTGTTCTCGTTTTCGGTTTCATTCTTCTTCATGTTGTGGTCCATTAAATGCGGTTCAGTGGTTATGTTTAGAGTTTTATTATTAGGTAAGAGAACTAATCGGCTTCAATGAAATAAACTGAGTTTAAAAATAGTTTTGTCACGTCACGAATGGGTTGAACTACGGTAAGTATCTTGTTGTTGTTGCTGTTGGTATTTTAGAAGGTTTTGCTATTTCTGCAAAATGAACTAAATCTGTATTAGTCGGTAAAATAAAATGAATATTTTAAAATATGAATGAGTATTTAGCTTCTCATATATCTATATCATTCCTGTCTGTGTATATCTGTTTTCTATAGTGTATGCGTGTGTGTGCATCACTGTATTGAAATAAAGTTACGATAAAATTGTTACAACTTGTGTTGTATGGTTGTGCTTGCTTACTATTTATATCATGTAAATATGTATGTAAGTGTATTTGTCTCACTGTATTTAAGGATTATATGAAATGAAAAAATGTCTTCATTGTTAAAGTTGAATAAAACTACTCTCACACATAAGTATATGGTATTTTTTAAAGAAAGCAAAAACATAGAGGATATTTTACACATTTCTACAACTCCCCAGTTGAACTTATCTTTGTCTGAAACGATATTGCATGTTCCCGTTTAAAAGTGTAATCTTTAAAGGATTTTAAAAATAAAAATTATATTTTTATAAAATATTATATTTATAAATAACAAAAATTAAATTATGTAGGAGGATATAACTAAATATATATATTGATATCATGAAAGATGTGATTATATACGACAAACAAACTTTAAGGATCTTTTGGGATTTCCCTCGAAAATATTACGGTTGCCACAGCTGATGATGTTGTCGTTATTAGAGAAGTTTCAGTTGGTATTGGTGTTGGTGTTGGTATTACTGTTGACGGTGAACAATGTTTATCACAGAGATAAACACACAGATTAAATTGTCACGTACCAAACGAAATTAACTTGCGAATAGCATTGTATCTCTTGCAAGTACTCTGCGGTCAATTTCATTAAATTTTATGCCGTTGATTTTTCTTCTTATTTTCATGTCTTGATCTCATTTTGGTCGATTTTCCTTTTTCTTCCTTTCATATAAACTTATTCACTCACGTATACAAAAAGATGTTTATATTTTTCTTTTATTTGTTTAATTCAATTACGTTCCATTAATTACGTATGATGATAATGACGACAATAATAATAAGTTTCCAGGGATTACACTATCTGACAGACATTACATTAAGTCATCCAGTCAGGAGAATTGTTAAAGTTTATATTTTTTTTCGTTTTCGTTTTTCTTTATAATATTATTCATTTATAAATATATACATATATATGTGTACATGCATGTACTTTGATGCAGTGTTAAAAGTGTTAGTAAATTGTATTAAAACTTTCTTTGATTTGACCTTGAGAAATATAATCGTCTACTAGTAGTACCTTAATGCTGATTTGAATTGTTGTGACATTTTTACTGTAGTATTCTGAAGTGAAAGTAAGCTAAATTGCACAGTAGGACAAAATGTAAGATTTTTAAATAAATCGTTTATTTTCGGTTGTTTAGTTTTGTTCGATATCAATGATCTCAAGTGGAAACCGGATTACCTCCTGTCAGTTATACTTTACACATTCCTCTATAAGGGTTAAAGGAGGATATAATAATTTTGCCATTCAGTGTGTAAGGTAAGATGGAATCATCTAAAATGTAAAAAAGTAAATTTATTCGTGCACAAAATCAAAATCATCGGTTTGTCTGCCGGAATACTGAGTAGTTTTCTTTTTAAAAACACCAATATCGATTCAGAAGACCGGTCTGTCTGCTAGAATACTGAGCAGTTTTCTATTTAAAAACAGCAATATCGATCCAGTAGTGACCGGTATTATATTGTTCTATGTACTACACCATCGTATCGGAATGCATCCATATTTTCTGCAACTTGGTTACTGCATTTATTTTGATAAAAGAATAGATAGAACAAATAGTATTCACGGTGGAATCATTATTTGACCCCGCTCCCACATAAACCATTCGCTCCGACATATACATAACTAATTTTCGATTATCAGTAAATGTTTAGTTATAGCTTCTATATAATCCACTTCCGGTATCAAATTCATCAAGGGCATATTAACAGAGTCATTCCGTGTGTGACCTAAGAAGGAATCATCTAAGAACCCAAATATATGTATTGTGTTGGGTGTATATGTAAGTATGTGAATTTACTTCAGATGCATTTGTGGTAGAGGGTATGCCGAATCTTCAATCTACTTGGTTTTAAAATGGAGACTTTTCAAGACAAAATAGTATGGTGGAATTTTATTGAACTTTAAAAAACAATTTAAATTTAAATTTTGAAGCGATTTTAAGAAAGGGGTGTTGGCATTTGTGGCTTATCTTCTTCAAACTTTGAACATATATAAATATCTCCAAGTTTCTGAAGAACATTTGTATGTGGACTTAATAACAGGCATCGTTCTTCAGGCAAATGTGATCGATATATCTTTGAGGTTGTGACTCGACGCATTTTCTAAAGTTTCAAAATGAACATGTAACTCTTCCTTTGTGGCATTATGGACAGCACCACAAACGAATAATGGTAACATGAAGTGTTTCAATAAAAAATAATTATCAATTTTTCTTTATTTCAAAATAAATTTCCTCAAAAAAGATTCTTTGTATATTCAATATTTTAAAAGAATTAAACCAACCGATTAAAAGTTACAAATTTATTTTCAACAATATTTTGACTTCACTCCAATGTGTATTTGTATTTTCGTTCATATCTATGAAATTGCGTACGTGTGTATATTATACATATGTAATATGATTAAAAGTTAATCAAGGATTAAAAATGAATTATAAATGTATTTTTGTGGTTTAAAAGATTTGTGTTTCGTCTGGTGATATTTAATTTGTTATCTCATGTGATTTGTAAAATTGATTCTAAACCATGAAATTTCCCCTAAACGTAACATGAATATTAAAAAAGACCTTATGGAATGTTTTTGACAAAATATAAAATATATCCTGTATGGAGGAAGTCATATATTATTACTTAAACGATATTACATCAAGCGTTTTTTAAAACTGTTCACAAAGTAACTTGGGATCGATTTAAAAATTAAATTAACAGTTAAAATAATCTAAAAATTTAAAGTTCCAAGAAAATTTTCATAATAAAATAAAACTAAAATAAAGATTTTTGCGATGCACACGCAAAATATTAAGTTGGAGAATAAACTTAATATCAATTTAAAAATGTATGTTAGTATGTGAGTATGTATATGTATTTGAAATTGACCATTTTATTAAGAGAACTGAATTACACGAATTAATAATGAAAATAGCTAATGACATGAAGGAAAATTAATTTACTGAAGAAAAAATGCATCGCAAATATTCTTACTTTTGAGTAAATATATTTTAAAGTGGAAAATATATCAAACACATATAATGATATTTTTGGCAGATGTTTTCCAATCAAATTACAAATTTTTTATTTTTTAAGCGGTTTTCTTAATTATCCAATTGGTCAGGTGATGTACCATATTTTGCGCCCCATTCTTTCTATATAAAAATTAATTAAAATTGTAAAATTAAATTGAAATAAACTTTGCAGATCGGATATTTCCATCAAATCATATCGGTATATATATTTTTTTTTTCAAATATTTTGCGTTTAGAGTACAAATGATTAATATTTTATACTTCTACAATTAATGTCTTCAAATAATAGACCATATTGTAGAAAAGAGTGTTTAAAATGAAAATTGTAATGGAAATCTGTAACTTTGTTTGTGACCAAGTTGAAAATATTACATAATTTAAGTACGCTTTTTTTCTGGTCATTCATTTAATTCAGATTAACAATATATTCATTTGTTTGAGATTTAATATAATAACTGACGTCTTTTACAAGGGCAACTTGAGCAAAAAAAACAAGTAGTACTTGAATTAAAAGTTTTGAATATTATGCATTTTCTTTATCACTCCTTATTTTAAAAAGTAAAACTTCTCCAGTTTACTGTGATATTCAGTATAATTGCCGTCTGAAATATACGATTCGAGGATACCTTCAGTGATTTCCACCAAAAAGCTACCCCATAAAACAAAACTGATCTCGCCACAGACTCATAGGTTCAGTTCACAATTCCAGGACTTAGTCTCCATCTGCCATCTGTGGCCCTGCTACAGGTATATATCGCAGCCATTTACTTGGATATCCTAGTCTGCGTGTTCAAATTCCATATCAGTCTGCACTCCACCTAGCACCAGAAGTCTGAAATCTGATATTTGTATCTCCTATCTCCGTTTTCATTGGATTGGAGTCCGCTCTTAGTATTGCAATTACTAAGAGATTTTTGTGATTATTCCATTCTCTGAGATATCGTATCCGTAGACTATTCTCTTAATGCCTAATCGGTTCATTTCCCTAAGAAGACCGTTCAAAACAAGTTAGGTCACGTCTCATAATTGACGCATTGCCCATACTCGATCTATTTATCCTTTGTGACTAAAATTCTATAACATATCCAATGATAGCTCCCTCTAATTCTAGATTAGATAGAGCTCGGCAGATTGTCTTCGTGTTGATGTTATTGAAGGCTTTATCAATGTTATGAAAAGCCATCAATGTATATTCACCGAAATTCAGTGATCTCTCGATCTGTCCCACCAATAAATTTAATGCCTCTCAACCGATTTACTCTTGGTATACGCATGTTGGGAACTTGAAAGGAGACTACCATTCAATAACAGCCTAATATTAGTGTCAATAATCTTCTCCAATAAATTAAATTCTTTAATCCCGTGTGGTCAACCTTGTCCCTTTAGATAATGAAAATGACCTCACATAGACTCCATTTCGAAGAAATGTGAGACCATTTCATACAAACCCTGTAGATTCTGACCAGCAATGGTGAGATAATATCCAAATGTCTCTGAAGATCCACCAAATTACACCATCCATCTCGTATTCACTGCCCTCTCCAAATTACCGATATCAAGAATATCGAATTGACTTGGCAGTATGTTGGCGAAGATATTTTTCTGCTCTTCCAACCTGGTTCTTCGTCTCTTCAGGAATGATGAAGGCTTCACATTTGCATCGGCACCCACTAATAGATGATCCTGAAGATTTACTGATGTCTTAGCAGGAGGAAACCCAATCCCGGTGGTAGTGTTCTTCATTGCGGTTGTAACCAAACCTACATTGCTGTAATTAGATAGGATATAGACATTTAGGTGCTTTTTGACTAAAATACACGATCTTATTTTACTTGAACCTTTAGCATATAACAATTTATAGCAGTTTGCGTTGTGTCCAATAATTTTCCTATTGTTGGTCCATGGCTTCTGGAGGTTAATTTGTTCTATCTTCACTATCCGGGTCATAAATGACTGTAATGTTAACCTCCTATGGGCCTGAGACCTCCATCATAACCAGCTCTTTAAAGAGTCCACCCAATATGTTGGTATCAGACTGGGATGACTCGATATCGTCAGTCGTTGGAGGAGCATCATCATTGCTTGGAACTGCTTCCGCGCAGGTTAAGGATCTTCCAGTTTTGATCATTTGTATAATGTAATCGTAATCATGTCCACATCCCATACCCAGGTATCATACATGTTCTACTATGACCAGATCTTAGAAATGTATGAAGTTAGTCATAGTAGATAACATCCACTATCCGCCAACTATTCGATTATCAAAAATAATCTAAAAAAATCTATAAATCTTCAATCATTTTAGAAAATTAAGGAGTCTACCAATTTTACTTGTCAAAATTTAAAAAAAAAAAAAAAAAAAAAAAAAAAAAAACTTTAATTTTAATCGTTGATATTAAGAGAAATATTATTACTCTAGAGTAAATATATACATTTGACAATCTTCTTTTGACTCTTATTAAGAATAAAAGTAACGTATATTTGTGTAAGTATATATTGTTTAAATTTGTGTAGTATGTACTTTAAGGTATAAACAGTATATCAAATATATTTTTGATGCTGTAGTTGTTTATTATTGTTTGTGGTTTACATATATAGCTGCTAGAATAGATGTAAACCACAAACTAACTAGAAGTTATAGACTGTTATCGACAAACCTATTACATACAGGCAGAATGCTTTTGTAATATTTTCAAATAAAAAAATAATTAATCTATACTACTATTCCACAAATCATTAAAATCGGATAAGAATTGTAAAGGGTTAAAGTACATATATATAATATTAAATGACTCCAATGTACGCATATAAACAATTTCGCTTTATATATTGTTATAAGTATGTACGTATATAAGGTGTGCCGAAGTGAATGAATCAATTTAAATGTTGTTGAAGCATCATAGATATATACATATGGATATTGAAGAACTCTTATCTGTTTTATATATCAAATTTTTGTCCATATCGTATTCGTAATTATTTCAGTCGTATATTGCCATAAACGCATATGAGATTATATTTTGTAAAAGGTAGTTTCTGGTAACAATTACAATATGAGGTAGAATTTATTTTTATATTGAAAATTTATTTCTCAAAATTATTTTACCATTCAATTTTACTATTGAGTAAAAATCTGAATTTTCGAACTGACCCTTATCGAATTGAATAATAATTGGTACATGTACATGTATTCTTACATAATTTTTTAGATAATTTAATTAAGCGGTTCCTAAAATATAGCGATATAATATGTTGAAAAATCACAAGAAAAAAATATGTTGAGTTTATAATATGAGGATTCAGAGATTTTCTAAACTCCAAAAACTTCTTAAATATTTCTTATTTTATGAATTCCGCATTATTTGTTTTTGGCGATCTCTCAACATTTAATATCGCTTTATTAAAATTTTGTATAAGAATTACATATAATGCGGACAATACATGTATCAAATTCAAATATTTAGGCTGCTTTAAAATGGAATGACTCTATTTAAAAAAAAGCATTACATATACATATTTTACATACTGTAAATGTGTATTTTTGTGTTTATAGAGTATACACGCACTCATAAAATAAAAGGATATGTTTACTTTATATGAGATATACGTGAATTTTGTAAATGCATTTGTTCCCTTCGGTGGTTTCTGTTTCAAACTCTCACGCACTAAAAATACTAGAATTTAAAAATGGGAAAATATTAGACACTTGGATGTTCTACGTATTTTAAAAATATTAACTTTAATCATAAAAAATATAAAGTATAAAAAATAATAATATAAAATATATACACTGTTTCCATGGGATCTTCCCCGATTTCTATCCATTAAAAAATAAAAACAAACATTTAATATAATTTTATATCAATGGACACTGTTAATTAAAAGCCGCAAACTCATTTAAATCATTATATTGCAGTGCACAGTGGGGCAAAATAAGTTTTATAAAATAAATTTTATGTATAACTTTCAATCAGATTGGATTTTTATGAAACCTGACAAACTGATAACAGAATAGTGTTGCTAATTAAATTGCACACAATAGTTGGTTCACGGGACAAGCTATAAATGAATTGGACACAAACATTTTGACCTTTTTTCATGAATTTAGGAAAATTTTAAATGTTTGAATTCCAATAAACAATTTTCTACTAAACTAATATCTTTAGTGATCAAACATTTTTGGAAATATGGATATTGTAATTTTAAATAAAGAAGTTGAAAACAAAAATTGTTTTGATAAAAGGTTTTTCTTTATATCTCCCTAAATGATCTAGAAAAATCATTAAACTGAATATATATTTTTTTGGCTAAATATGAAAGTTATTTATTTTTGATTGGATAAAGTTAAAAAAAAAATTAAAATAAATTTTACGCTGAATACTCTCGGATATAAATATTATAAAAAAAACTGACTCAACTCTTTCAAAAATATTGGACCAAGTATGACCAATTTCATTAGGCTTCGTCTTTGAAAATAATTATATGTCATCGTAGGCTACAAGGACTAAAGAAAATTGTTGGCGTTTTTGTAGCAAATAGACCAATGTTAAAGTTTTCTTTGTTTCGAACTAAAATTTTAAAAGTTGGTTTTGTTTTTTTTTATAATTATTTCTTATCTGTCAAAAATGTTGCTCGCAGTTGAAATAAATTTATAATAATATTTCACTACATGCACGGAATTTGACGTTGATATTGGTGTATAATTTATAACATTTCAATACATCGAAAATGTTATAAGTATTATGTGTAAATTCCATAAAAAGGCAGATTTCAGTTACCATGACCGACATATATGTGTATTAGTGTATGGTATTAAATATTCGATCTTGAATGACTATATGATTACATGATACGTATATATCTAGATGTACAATGACATCTATTTCTATAATAAATATATATTTATATATATCTTTGATGTTTTCGTTATTGTAGCAAATTGGTATTTTATTTTTATATAAGAAATTTTAACGTTCATCATTTGATTTCTTAGAAAATCAAAATTATTTTTTGATAATAATAGAAATTTTGATCATAGTCTCCCAATATTCATCGGTGTATTGAAATAAAATATAAAATATATTCCATACACATGTATGTATATATAAACATACATATGTATAAGTTTTAGTTCTTAATAATAATACTCTCGAAGGTTGATAAGATATTGAGTTATATTGTGTGCAGTTTGTATATTTATGTTTATGTTGCTTGTGTTGTATTTTTTCTCAAATTTTTGTTTTTCTAGCAAACTGGCGGAATAACGTGACTTGAATGCCACAAAATGTAGAAAATATGCGTAGCAAGTGTGTTCACTAAAGCTCAAAACAACAAATCAAAATTTCATTTATTAACAAAGGATTCGAAGAATACTAAACAAAAGTAGAAACAAAAACAGAAAAGAAAAAAATATGGGGAACATAAATGCAAACGTATCTTTAAACATGAATACAGTTGGTCAAATATATATTACAATTACAAAAAGAATACAACTTTAGAAATAGTTTAAATAAAACTTAGAAATTATTTCATATACGACAATGCAGGATTTTAAATGTCCTCTTGTTAAAATATATTAAAGTATAATTTTTCTTCTACTTACTTTTTTATAATATGCCAGTTATGCAACGATGCAACGATGAATTTATATTTCCTTGGAAAGTCTAATACAATACAATCCAGATTATATCTGAAGTGTCGCATTCAAGCTCTCCCTTTTAAAATACCAAAGAAGCTCCCTAATTACCTCCAAACCGTGTATCCAGTTAGCTAGAATTAATCTTCCGAGCTGAAAGCCTGTCGAAGAAGTATTTCCCACTATATTGCTGTAGACCAATTTCAATTAATATTTTTAAAACATTTTTTTATTATTTTTTTAATTCGTATTGTTTTTATTGTAATTGTAAAATAATTTCCAAGGAAATAGAAATTTTTGTCGTCATTTTTGGCTGATTGATTAATTTATAATATTAAAAAATAAAAGAAAAAGTATTCCTTATTTTTAAAGGAGAACATATTATACAATGGGCACATACTGAGAAAAAGTTGCTTTGGTTTCAAACAATATTGTATAATGCAAAACTGGGTATTCATTAAGGAAAACCCACCACAGCTTTGGCAATTTTTAGTTAAGCTGCTAAAATTTGTTTGGGTGAGACATGTTAAATTTGGTATCGACAGACTTAAAGGTGAGTTTTACACAAACATGTTGTTTCTAAGCAAGAATCCCAAGATCAAGTTCATCGACGTCCGGTTTATATTTCCTCTTTCTGTGTATTACAAATATCTGTATCGTATGTGGTTATGTAGAGTATTTAAATGGAGTGCAATATATATATTTGAGTAACAGTATGTACAAACAAGCCAGTTAAACGAATATATTTTTTACATAATAAATATCAGAAATAACAAATACAAAAGAGAACAACAAAAACATATGTTTTCAAAAAATTTAATATATCTTCGCCCTTTAAATATATTTACGTTGATACACACATACGTATAAACTTATGGTATTTATATTAGAGTATGTGTTCTTGTGCACTTAGAGCTCAAACACACATTCATTTTATATTATTCTGTTTTATTTTTTATTTAAACTTTAACCGAGAGCAGAGTAGAGTTTCCAAACCAATACTACTCTATAATAAATTTATTCCTTTTGCAAGAGCAGAAAATAAGCACAAAACATGTCGCACACGCATTTAAGGATATTGCTCCTTTCAAGAAACATTTTTTTCAAATACTTTTCATTTAGTACATCCATGCATGTTTGTGCACACGCACAAACAGTTCTGTTTTTTATCTGTTTTAATTTTTTGATTTCCTGGTTTACTCTTTTATATCCAACTTTTTTCTTCAAATAGTTTTTTTTTCAATGGTACTTTTGCGTTACAACTTACATGCACCAATATGGCAAATATGTGGTATGTCTTTATTGTGCATAGAATACATGTGAAACACATGTACCACATATACACACTTATAGACATTAATAGCAAAGAAAGAAACGAAAACAATAATAAGATAAACAAACAGTATGAAAAATATTTGTTCCATATAGCACACACACAAAATTCACACAAGATTTTGCCTTCCCATGTTGCAATCTGAGAACGATGACAATGATGTGAGTGTCTGAATATGGATTCTGTTGTTGTACATGCAGACACAAACTTTGAATATAAAACATATTTTTCATTTGCTCTTTATGACTTCAATTTAACAGCAGCAACAGCAGCAATAGCAGCTACAAATTTCGAATTTTTCACAAAACGTTTTAGACAATCAACCAACCAAACAGTTGGTAAATTTAATTCTGCCAAATTTAAATAAAAAAAACTTATGAAAAGTTAAATTTATGTCTTGCTATTATGAGCATCAAAGGATTTTTCGAGCACTTCTGGACATCAATTTTTTATAGTTATTAAAAGGTCATCAAAGTCGACAAAACAAACATCAAAGTTTCTAACGATGTTTTTTTTTTTTAATTATTATATTTTTTGCATTTTTAAATATATTAAATACATAAATGGGACATAACATGAAAATTACGAAAGTCTAAAGTAAAATTGTTTTCAGCTTTAAATGTAAAAAATGTATATATACAGGAAAATCCTCCTATAATGACTCTTAAATTAAGGAAAATCCGATGGCGAACGTTTCAAATATGTTGATAATAATAATAATTATTGTTATTATTATTATTATTATTATTATTATTATTATTATTATTATTATTATTATTATTATATTATTATTATGACATATTACACGCAAGTGATGGACAGTAATTCGTTTCCGTACAAAAATCGACAAAAATAGGTAATTTGTTCAGAAAAATATAAAATATTGTACTTATGACTTTTGTATGGTTAAAATTATGTCAATGAAAACGTTGTGATAAATATTCAAAAAGTCTAAATTTTGAGATATCTTAAAGAAATTTCTTACATATTATTTTTCTGTCTCTAGAAGAAGCCTATTAAAATTGGACATTTACGGTCAAATCTCATATCCTCCCGGAATGAGATTTCAAGCTGAAAAGGCGATTTTAACAAAAATTAGGAAGTAAAAGTACTCAGTTTTCTGTATATATATATATACAGAAATATATATATATATATATATATATATATATATATATATATATATATATATATATATATATATATATATATATATATATATATATATATATATCTTGGTATCTTGTAATTTTTGCACATTTTGTAAATTTTGTGTTAATTTCATAGGAAATTTGATTATAAATCTTAAATTATATTTGTTTAAAATAAAATAAAAATTTTGAAATATAAAGTAAACGTTTTTCGTTTCTTTTTAGGTTGAAAATTTGTCTAGTTTTGAGAATTCAATTAAAATTGAGACATATCACTTGTGTAAAATGCATAAATTTCTGTGTTTTATTAAACTTTCTCATTTTTTCTTTTTTACTGTAAATCTACCGGTATATACAAAAAAACGAATCATCTCAGATCCCACAATATACACATATTTTTGAATCGATTTTGCTATATCCGGTTGTCTGTCAGTCTGTCTATTGTTGACATGCTCACATTCAAATTATTAACAGAGCTCAGTGAAATTTCGCCTGAGTATTTGCTATTTTCCTGATAAGTTTTCTGTTTAAAAGTAGTAAAATCGTTTTAGTAAATTAAATAATATGGACCGATATCTTAAGCATCCTCTAAGATCTGGTAAAAATTTTTCTTAAAATTGTCAATTATAAATCGATAAATTAGAAAAAATATATTATGCTATATGTACTTTATTACTATTCCAAAAGTTATTAAAATTGGTTCAGTGAAAAACAAATTATATCCAAAAATATAACTAATTTTATTACTCACTAAGTGTTCCATGTATATTTAGAAAACTAATAAATTTCGGCATAGCCGAATATAGCATTCTTACTAGTTTTAAATTAATATGATTTTTGGCTCCATCTGGAGGATCTCATAACTGATAACTAATATTATAACGTGTATGTGATCAGTTATCATAAACGCGAATTTCATTTCATTTTGAATATTTTAGTTTTTTTCTATAAATCACTGTGATTGTGGTTGGTGTCGATGTAAACAAAGATTTCACATACGATTTTTAAAGTATGTGCAGGGAATTATTAGTGAAATCTTTTAAAAAGGAATTGAAAACAATATAGTTGAGTACACTTCAGCTTTTGACGACATTTTAAAATCAGACGAAACTGAGTGCAAGTGTGAACGAACGTTTTATCTGTCATTTTCCAGTAAATTATCTTTATACAAATAAAGCGTGCGTAAATGCTGAGATATTCAATTTTTTTATCAGATGTTAGTGCCAAAGGTTAGTTTGTCCAGTTTCATTGTAGTTTCTTTATTCTATGAGATGTTAGTGCCAAAGGTTAGTTTGGCCAGTTTTATTGTAGTTACTTTATAAGTGATTTTTTACAGGTGAACTCTTTTTTGAAATCAAGATCCTTGTCAATGAAAGCATTATTAAGCCAACAAAATATCCTTAGTCATCAACCAAAAGACCAACTTGTATGGTAAAGCACTGCAATTGTCAATATAAGACGCATCTGTGGACTCTTAAGTTCAGTTTTTATTGGGTATCGAATGGTTAGTTACATTAACTATGTTTTATGGTAAAAATATTTATCAAAAGCTTTTTCCAACTCAAAAGTATTTGGAAATTTACAGAAAACTCTGCAGTTAAATATTTAATATCTATAATTAACTTCTATTATTATTTAACTCCCTGTCAAAAAACATAATGTGACTTAAAACTTTTTCTAAATTAAATGAGAATTTTTGAAGGAGATTCTACATTTTTTCCTACATAAAAATATCAAGAAATTGTCAATAATTTTGTTCTTATGTAATATTTTGTTATTAAGGCAAAATTTCAAGAAATTATTTTTAGAAACTCAGAGGAATGCAATATAAAAATTTTCTTTCTTATGTAGAAACCCCCTACTTAAGGTAATATCAGATTGAAAATTAATGAAAATTAAACAAACTTTTTCCAGGTCCAAAATTTTCAATTTAAGAAGTTGTCTCAGATATCAGCCTATAATTTTTTCTACTGAATCAATTTTGCCAGTTCAAAATAGAAAAAATAACAAATACTCAAGGGTGCCAACAACAATAGACTGAATTGATGTAAAAGTATACAATTTACGGAAATATGACTTTGCAAATGTAATGAAAAAGTTACGTTTGTTTGGTGGAGGGATAATCATACCAGAAATGGTAATACTCATGGTTAAATTAACACAAAATTCGAAATCGGAACCAAATGTATGCAGTATTATGTGTCCAGGAGCTAACAATAATCAAAGATATATATGTTTCTCTGCTGAAGTTAATAAATACCTTCAGAATATTATTTTTCCTGAAGACCAGTTACATAGGGGAGTAATAGACTCTCGCTTAAATACTCTCTAGGTTTGGAACAATCAGTATTGGAAGTTTCTTAGGGGAAATATTAAGTAACTGTTGTTTCTGTTTTCTACTTTTATAGAGAAAATATAGAACATCGGGAAAAAGCTAACTATTATATTTTTGCAAATCCTTTTGAATCTTCTAAACAAATTCTGGATAACACTTCCCTATATACTCCATGAAAGTCACTTCTTTATATACGCCGTGAAGATCAAGTGACAATAGTAATGCATTTTGTTTTTGTAAGTTATCTACTATATTCTAAATAAATTTTGAAAGACGCTTTTTGATATACTCTAATAAGACTATTGACAATATTAATGTATTTTGTTTCTAAGCAACTTCTTATATACTCCGAAAAGACCGAGTGACGATTGTAATAAATTTTGTTTTTGTAAATTGTTTACTATAATCTAAACAACTTCTGGGAGATTTCATCTGTACTCCAAGAAGATGAAGTGGCAACAAGTAATTTATTTTGCTTTTGTTAATTTTGCGCAGGGCTTATATACAGTTTATGTACATAAATACTCACATATACGCTCACAACACACAACCATTAACGAGTTATTAAATTAGTTATATTTTTGGGTATAACTTTTTTTCTACTGAACTGATTTTAATAATTTTTGGAAGAGTAATGAGGAACATAGAACTTATTATTATGACAAGCTTTTTTTATATTTTAAAATTTTTATAATAAACAATTCTACAAAATATCTTCGACTGAACTTAGAATTGCCTTAGATATTATCTGTATATTTCAATATACTGAATCGATTTTTCTGGTTTTAAATACGAAACTTTTTAGAACAATACCAAAATTACTCAGGCCAAATTTGTATATTTCTATACAAAAATTCTCAGCTGTATTATTGAAAAAATTATTATATAATCCCTTATACAATTTTTGATAAATCTTTAATAATTCATAATCACTTAAGGCTGTAATTTTTCCATTCTATTGTTAAATTTTCTAAGTATTTTTGTAATATTTTTATAATTTTTGAAATTCTTTAAAACATTTTAATCTCAAAATATTCATAAAACCTCTACATTCTCATTTGCAATAGATTTGTCATTATTTGAATTACATGAAACGAATTTAAAGCTTTTTATTTATTTCTTGTGTCTTTAAAGCAAAAAGATTTTGGTATTCAACTTTATGTTTTCCCTAAATTCCTTTTACACACATTTTTGACATTTAGCGATGAATAATAAATTAGTATTTTACACCGCAGTGGTTTTATTTAAAATTTAAATAAATCTTCAAACAGCAGTTGCAGAGCGGTAGCATTAACATCGACAGCAGAATTAAAAGAAATTTATATATATATATATATATATATATATATATATATATATATATATATATATATATATATATATATATATATATATATATATATATATATATATATATATATATATATATATATATATATATATATATATATATATATATATATATATATATATATATATATATATATATAAATGTCGGTTTGTTTGTTTATTTCTTTGTTCTTAAAATATATACAGCTAAACTACTGGACCGATTTTGCTGAAATTTTCATAGAATGAAAGTAACATAGGTTACAAAAATTGCGATAGAACCAGGGGAGAAGTACCCCATACAAAGCAAATATTGATTATCGAATATCTAATAAATATAACAGCGAGAATTTTCAAATTTGGTTTCAATCACTTCTTTACTGGACAAAATATAAGACGAAGAGGATTAGGGGAAGAAGTAGTTGATAATCGAATATCTAAAGAACTATAAAAGCGAAAATTTTCGAATTCGATCTTAATCAATTTTTAAAGTTAATGCTTTACTGGACTGAATGAAGGGCGTAGGATTATGAGAAGAGGTTGGGACAAATGGGAGGTTGGGACCATTGACCAATTTCTGTTTCACTTTATAATGGCGGAATAGCGCACCGGGTCTTTGTTAGTAAATAATAAAAATCAACTAGAACAACACAAACACAACCATAATCACAATAAGAAAATAAAATTTATAACTGAATGAACATCTTGAGGCAAGAAATTTATTTTGAAATTGCGCGCGATTTTTTTCTTTCTTTTATTTAAAACTCCAAAATTATTCTTGATTAATATTTCATTTCAATAAACGGAAATTTTCGATTTTCCCATCTATGAGTATTTGTCTTTCAACATACCGATACATATCACTTAATACATCGCATAGTCTTTCATATAAAGAATGAAATGGGAATATATCTGGTTAGTCTGATTTCAATTCACATAAAGATAGCAGAAGTGTAGGCGAGTTAATAAAAACGTTTTATCGCCTGAAGAAAGTTCTCCCACATTTCATACATACATATAAACATACATACATACATACATACATACATACATACATACATACATACATACATACATACATTCATACATAAAAAACTTGAAGTTAAAATCAACGTTGAATATAGTTGATTTAAGACAATTTTATTATATTTTTTCCTTCAGTTTAAATTTGACGTTTTTAAGGTTGTGGTGGATAAATATTATACGTTTATTAATATAAGCACAATACATTTTTTTAAATACAACAAGAAAATTTTCAAAGAAACACAGTTATTATAAAACAATGTTGAATTATAATTTTTTTGTGTACTCAGCATAATTTAATATTTTTTCCAGTTATGATTTTGCCTCATAGACAAAAAAATGATCATTGATCAACATTGCTTTACAAAAAATCTAGTTTTGAGAATGTTCATCGCATATCATTGAAATAATATTTATGCACAGGGTCGATTTAAATCGACTATAACTTTTTTAAATCGAATAATTGCTGAATTTTAAATCGACTCATAGTGTTCTTAGAAGTATTTCTCATAGCGGCAGTAATAATAGAAAATATTTAATATTAAGACTATATCGAAAATATATAAAATTTGGTATACAAAACAAATAAAACATAAACACAGCGTCACATAATGTGTATACACTCCACCACCATATCAAACGATAACTTATATTCTTGTCTCAAATCAAAATCTGAGTCGATTTTGCTATATCCGTCTGTCGTTCTGTCTGTTGTTGGCACCCTAAACTTAAGCGAAGATCCTTTGCAAAATTGTTAATTATAAAAAATTATCAAAATCGGTTTAATAAAAGGAAGTTTGTCTATATAAAAACTATTTTTTTGAGACATTTATGACTTAAAACAAAAGTACATTTATGACTTAAAACAAAATAATTTTTTAATATTAATAGTGCTTATACGTGTAGGTTATTTCTTATAGATTCAGCGATATTCAAGTTAAAATAAATGTTTAACATTTTTTTGCCCTTGTCTCATTTTGTTTTTTAATCATATAATTAAAAGTAATGTTTAGTATCGATCCACATAAGATTTTAAAAAGTATTGTTGCTATAACCATATAACTATATGAATCCGTTATAAAATATATTAAACTAAATTTGAAACTTTGGAAAAAAAACATTTTTTTTCATTTGTTATACACTGATAAAATTGTTTTTGTTCTTAAAATTATAATTTTTTAAATGTTAAGGGGAAGGAATAAAATTAAATTTGAATTAACTTGGAGTATAGGAGTTCCCATTAGCATCGAAATATAGTAAATTTAAATGAATGAAATAATGGCAGGACGATTACTTAAGTGATAGTAAACATGATTTTGCACGGCTGCAAATCTTTTTAATTTAGACTCATGTACGAATTCAAAGCTTTATATCAAATAAAAATTATTATTCACTTCAATTCAACTTTATATTTTTATAAATTGTTGTCATCAAGTTTAAATAATTATTCACATCTCCTGGCGGATATCTTTATTAAAAGAAATTCGAAATATTTAAAATTTTCAAAGAAATATTTTTTCAGTTTTGGTCTGGTTATTGATGTTAACCTTAATCTTTTTTATTTGATAAATAATCTTGTTTATTAAAAAATGTGAACAAGTTTGGAGTGATGCTGTAAATATGACTCAAGATCTAGCAAAATTTTAAATGTTTAAAATTCAAACGGAAAAATTAATCAGATATTTTTAAAATTTGGCACGCGGTCTAAAAAATTCAATGTCCGAGCTACCCTACTTCACATTCCCACTACTCCATCCATTAAGTCTTGTGTTTTTTTATAAATATGATGAAAATTATATTTATACATATTTCGATAAAGAAATTTTAATTGCTTGCGTATTACCGATTCTCCATATTAATAGAACGACATTTTTACTATATCGCACTAACATAATTACATACTATATATTTCTTAGTTGCTTTGTATTATTTTAAATAATATTTGTTAAATGTCGGTTTGTGTAAATGTATAGAACAGAATAAATTTATGAAGGTAAACTAGAGTATTAGAAGTAAAATCTATAAGTAATTTGTCATTCTTGTCTCTGTTCATTTCTTTAGAAATTGTATTACTTATCAAGAAGAAAATATATATAAATATAGGTATAAAATATATTAGAGTGGTTCAAAAATTTTCCAATAAAATTTCCCTTAGCTGTTTTAGTTCTTAGGGTCAAAACTATGTAGTTTTAAATTAGGGTATCCCACATCTCATTTCATAATTTTATGGATGAGACTCAAAAAATTAATTTCGAGCCTGTTTAATATATACTCCCATGATATTCACTCATATAAGAAGTAAATATAGGATTCTTTTTTGCAAGTTTTGTCACAAAATTCTTCTTGTTCGCTGTCTTTTCACAAGGATGTTGTAGGAAAAACGCATTAATTACAAATTCACAAGCGAACATTGTCTTCCACTCGAATTGGTTTTTAATTAAAAATTGCACAACGCCAAAGAATTGAAAATATAAGTACTCTACAATCTACACTACATCCCTCGTGCCACATTCACTCTTCTAGTATTTATATTAAAAATGAAATAAAAACAAAATTTCAATATTTCTGTTACATACAATTCTCTCTCATTATACCGAAGGCTCATAGTTATAGCTCCAATGAAATAGTAATAATGACTACATTACAGCTGTTTTCTTCTTTTTATGCTTCTTTTATTTGTGTTCTTTTTAAGGCATTTCATTTTTAATATGATGAATACTTCTTTAAACAAGCAAAGTAATTTTCCATCAAATTTTGTAAATATGTTATTATTTATATATAAAAAATACAACAAGAAAATCTGATGAAAATAAATAAAAGAGTTGAATTATGTAAATTTTAAACGTAAATATAATCATAAGTAATGATTTTTTTGCCATAAATGGGAGCATAAAAACAAAATACTACATGAAAATTATAAGACCAAAAACGACCCACTTTATGGAATATATCAAAGGCAAAATACAAATTAGTGTTACAAAAAACTTAAACATCGAGTTGTGATTTTTAAAAAACTTAAATTGATTTAATAACTGGAGTCTACCGACAATCAACAACCTGGTGCCAGACACATTTTTTAGAAATAATTCATTTATAAATTGAGACAATAGAAATTTTGTATTACGATAATCCCTATAAATCTTTATAAACATTACTATTATACATGTAGGTTATCTCTTATAGTTGCAGAGATATTCAAGTCCACGAACATTTTTAAATGTTTTTATCTTGTCCCTTTTTAGTGTTTTTAAGTTAACAGTATTATAAAAGGGTCTAAAATTCTTTAAAAATAAATAAGAGATACCCTATATAATTCTAAAAAAAAATGCGCAATAACTAGATAGATATCTATACGTAAAGAATTTATATAAGTCTAAAGTTGAAACATTGACAGGGCGAATATTTAAGTGAATAAAGGCACATGTTTAAACATGACTAGATGGATTGAGATTTCGGGTATTTCTATATGGAAAAATGGAAAAGTGTTCTGAGTATTTGTTATTGTCCTAAGAAGTTTTCTTATATAAATCCAGAATATCAGTTAGGTATATTAAGAGATATAGACTAAAATCAACCTCTATATTTAATTCACGCGCATTTGTGGTGATGGGTATAGAAGGGTATAGGTATTTATTAAAAATTTTGAGTTTTCCCTAAATTTTTACAGCAAATTGCATTCAATTTACTTCAAACAGTTAATGTTTGTATTTGTGAAATTTATAATGTAAATTGTAGAGTGATTAGTTCTGTTTTTAATAACCAGTTATAACCGGTTATTTTAGTTTAGTTGGTTTCGTTTTTCATCAAAAGTTCACATTTCGAATTCTGAAGAAACCGGGACTTTCTACTCTGATTTTTCTAAAAGTGTATTTTTAAAAACTTTTTATTTCCTTTCAAAATTTTAAATATTTCGCATTCATCAGTTATTCTAACAAAATTTATATGGAATATACTTGAACTGAATCTAAAGATTTAAATAGTGACGATATATGCGTTCACAAATCACAAAAGTTAAAATTTATTTCACTAAACATTTTTTCTACTTATCCGATTTTTATGATTTTTTGAATAACAATGGGATATATTTAGCGTTACATCATAGTTAAATTTTACTTTAATCTGATAAATAGTTTTAGCAAAACAAACGTTTATTGTCTTAAATTTGAGATAGTTTCAGTTATCGGTTTATAACTTCTTTCTTACTGGACCGAATTTGCCGGTTTTTAAATTTTTAAAATACTCTAATTTCTAAAAATCAAAACTTAAACATTTGAAAATGCTTTAAGAAGGAAACATGATTTTTAAAAAGTCTATTTTGAAAAACTCAAATTAATTAATTTAACCGGAAAGCGGGAATATTTTTAAATTTCCTAACAAACAACATTCAATTAAGAACATAAACTCTCATCAACAAAAAAATTTTAAAAATTTATTCGAAGACTAAATTTTTTAATTTGTTAAATAACAGTAAATAAAAACCATTAAAACTCCACTTAAAAAGTTTCAAAAATTCTCTGTTATTCCCAGTCAAGTTCTGTTCAAATAAAAATTTTTGTGTTCGTACAGATTTTGGAGTGTTTTGGAAGTTGAATAATTATTTTACAGGGGAATGAAAAAAGTATTGACAAAAATATTGAATTTCCCGCACATTAATTCGATTACAATTCTCTAAAAATTTCACAGACATTTAAATTATATTTATCTAATAACATAGAAATTATACAAATAAATTTAAAACGGCTACGATACTTCCTCTGTGATGGGCCCATTTCCATGACAACGGGGAGTTTATGTTATGAAGAACCCAACAATAGAAAACCAAAACAAAAACACAAGTATTTACCCTTAACTGCATATTTCTACCACTAACGATAATAATAACAAAAAATACAAAACAATAAACTAAAATAATAATAAAAACAAAAACAAAAGGAAAGCAAAGGACAGGACAGGAGAGAAGAGTAAAAAATAAACAGTAGAATAAAATAAATTATTTGGAACATAAACAGTCGTCTCCCAGAGTTAAATTCAAGTGGTGGTCGTGGTGTTAAATCGTTGTTGTAATTGTATGTTGTTGATATTTTTCCAGTTGTCGTTATTGTTCTAAAATTGAACAGAAAAAAAGCTCAAACAAATTTTGCCGGTGGCATTAATTCATATAAAAATATAAAAAATAATAAAAATAAAAATACATTTTACATAATTTTTAATTTAACTTGTGTTGTTTGTTGTATTGTAAATAAGTCTTTACCCCAAACTCAAACGGGAGAGGAGTAGAAAACAAGAAGAAGAAAAAATAACTCTACAATATACACGCTTGTTTTATTTTGTTCAATTAAACGGATCCACTGTGAGAATAACACAACACCGCTACAATTTCATTGCAACAAAGAAAACGAAATTTTTAAATTGTCAAATGAAAATTTTTAAAGTTTTATCTTATTTAATTTAACGTTTCAAACATTTAAACGAACGAACTCCTATTATATGTATTTTTGTATTTTTATTTGTTGCAAAAGTTGTGGCAGCTAGTTACTTATTGTTGTTTCCTTTCGTTATAGTTGTATTTTTACTACATTTTTCATATTCGTTTGTAGTTGTTTTTTTTTTGTGGCACGTAGTTTGCAACTTAAGCTTTATTTCAACTAAAATTTAATTAAAGCTACTGCAATGAGTGCGGATATTTTAAAAGATGCCTCTGGAAATGCATCCTCCTCAAACAATTCAAATCGTAATCAGGCACCACCCCCACCACCAACAGCTGCCGGTCGACCGCCGACATCATTACTTTTTTCGGTAGGTTATCAACACACAATAAATTCCATTTGTGCGTCAGTGTACACAATATTTTCTATCGTTGTATTTCTCTGAATTTGTGTTCTACATAAAAAGGATCCAAAAAAATTTTTTTAAACAAAAACAACTAAAAAAGTTGCTCTGGGACTTTAAACAACATCTTTGTCCAAAAAGCATATATTTCAATTTAAATTTTATTACAAACACACATATTCACATGAGAGTGTATGTATGAGTGTTTAGAGTGTACACTTTCACATTCGTATGAAAATTTTATACAAGCACACATGCAAAACTAAACAACAATACATTTTTTATTAGCGGGGAAATTTAGTGAGCAGCCGCTTGGGAGGTGATAAAACTGCATTAGCACGTCCCTCAACAGCTGTTCGTGCCGTTGGCTATGCTGCCAACAATAGTGGCTCTGCTGGTCAGCGTTTTGATCAATTTTTTGTTGAGAAGGCCAGACAACAAACATTGTCCTCGGCCAATGCAGCCATTGTTGCAACCAAAGAAGTGAGGTAAGCGAAACTAATATAATTGTATATATAATCCACTTGTTGCTACAATGTTCTTCATAATTTCACTTTAAAATCATTTTAGTCCTCAAATTAAATATAAAAATCTTGAAGCAAAAATTGTTAAACTATTGGAATCATCGATTGTTATAGCGGCTAAAGCAACAACTTCGGAAAAGCAAGGAATATTGTCAACAGATGGTAGTCGTGTGGAAAGTTCATCTGCCGAACACAAGGCAACATTAGCAGATGCATTGAATAAAGCAAAAGAGGCATTTTCTCTCGATCGTACTTTGCATCGATTTCGTGATCAACATGGTGAAAACATATTTCACAATTTTGATCTCACTTATGCTGTAAGTACAATTAAGATTATGTAATACAGAACTATACTGAAGTGACTGGAAATAATATAAAACAAAATTTGTTCAAATGTTTTATCCGCTACTTCATATATGAAAGTTACGAAAGGAGAGCATAACCATTATAAAGTTTTGAATATAATTTGAAATGTTATTAAACTGTTTATGTCTAAATTAAAAACAAAGAAAAAACATTTCAGTATTTAAAACTTCTATTAGTTTAGAAGCATAGTCATTTAATAGACATCAAATTTCCGGGGGACATTTGCATGAGGCCTTTATGAAATAATGAACCGATTAAAAACAATTTCAATAGGCATTGTCCATAGGCAAAAATAATAGACTGAAGGACGGACATGGAATCATCAAATGGAGTTACCTAGAAGAACAAACGTATTTTTAAAAATATTTGTTTTCGGTGGGACAAAACTATAGGCACATCAACTGTTAAGAAGATGAATAAATTGTTAAAAGCTCGACTTAGTACTTTGCTGGTTATTTGTTTTGCTTTATAACGTCTTTCAGTCTTCTTGGTATGGAATGTATTAATTCTTTTGTGATATCTTCTCATATTGTTTTCAATCTTCTATTAATGTTATCAAGCAAATAACTTTAGCTTGACACCTTCTGCATTCGTACTCTTTTATCCAATTCTTCAAAAAAGTATTCGATAGGATTTTTGCATCCTTTGATTTGAATTTACAAATGCTGAACATATATAAATTTCCATCTGCAGATATGGTCCAAATAATTCAAATCTTCTTCAAGTTATTATATTTCTTCTAAAAAATCGCTAGTAATTTTGAGTACTATTTGACTTATTAACTACTTTTATATGACTAGAAATAGAAAGGCATTTCACAATTTTAATTTCTTTTTTGTACTTTTTCCTTCTCAAAAATACTTCTTTCAATGAATTCTAAAATTCTATTGAGATTTAATAATAAATTATTTAAATAAATGTAAAAAAATTACAAAAAAAGGAATAAATATAGGTACGTCTTTACGTTTGAAACTCCAAAATGTACTATATACTGGTTAAAATAATGTAATGAATTATAAAGAAGTACCAAATTTAAATTTTCTAAAAGAATCAAACTCTTTATTAGAAAAATTATCAGAAGAATTATTAGAAAATCGTTTCGGAACCGCTGTGGATTGTTTGAAATGCAATATATATATATAAATAAATAAATATATATATTTATATACATATATATATATATATATATATATATATATATATATATATATATATATATATATATATATATATATATATATATATATATATATATATATATATATATATATATATATATATATATATATATATATATATATATATTTATTTATTTATTTATTTAAATATATATGGCTAATTGTTTCAAAATTAATTTCATATTAATCCTAAACAATTTCTTAAAATTTATCACTTTATGTTAGCAATTGCATCACTATTACTTAATACTTTACTAATGAAGCTCAAGCAAATATCAATTAAATTAACTTTAAATTTGAAATTAATCATTTAAAAGGGCCCATCATTTAAAATTAATTAAAATTGATTGTTTAATTAACTTCGATACATTTGGATATTGTTCAGATGTAATAACGTTTAAATATTTTATAAGACAAAGAATTAATTAAAGATTTCGTGAAAGAAAACTAAACCGATTTCGACTGAGGGAAAGTAAAATTCACTAATAATGATGTAAGTTGCAATTATCAACACCTTTTATTGCAAAAACAAAAACAAAATTGTGGAGAAGAACTTTAAGATTCTTTATTTCATTTGATTGAAGTTGCATCTTTTTTCTTGGTTTGACTTTTTCTTTTATTTCACACGTAAAATTATTTAATTCTATTCTTTTTATTTCACTTTCATTAAAACTTTTCTTAAGCGAAAACTTTTAGCAATTTCATTTTTCATCTGTCTGAATATCTGTCTGTCTGTCCATTTTAGCTAACTTAAATTTAAAAAATAAAATTAAAAAAAAAACTATGTAAATGGATAAATGCGAAGCATGCAACTGATACCATTTAAAATTTTACTCCTTTCACAAGTACATGGGAGTTCTTGATTATTCCTTAAATTAGGTTTCAGTTTTTATACAAAATTAATTATTTGTATTAACATTGGAATCATATATATCATAAAGATAAAATTACCTAAACCCCACAATTGATTTTAGCTCCCAAGTATTTTGAGGCTTGAAAATTATTAATTAATTAATAAAGATTAAATTACAATGATTTGTTCAACATGTATCACATGGGAGTCATAAAAATTTACATATTTTTTACTATAACATTTATACGATATTGATAATTCTTGGAAGTGTTACCGTTGGTGCGAATTTAGTCGCAAATTGCGACTTTTTCATCTCCTTGTTTCTTTTTGTGTGCTCTTTAAAATTTCCCCCTTTTTGTCCCCTTTTTAATAATTTCGATTTTCGGCATAATTTTATTAATTTGGTTCAAATATAACATATAAATAAATTTTATATAAAGTATGGATGAAAAAAAAATAAAATTATGAACAATAGAATCCTAAAAACTCATAAACAACGTTTCTACGAAATCACAATAGAAATCGAAATAGTGATACATTTAAGAAAAACCTAATTGTAGGTTAATATTCAAGATTTTTTCAACATTTAACGGGAAAATGTGCAAATTCATAATTTTAGATGCGAAAAATGTCAATTATTTGCGAATTAAAGCTATGGCGACTTTTGTTCCGCAAATCAAATTTTAAATGCGACTTTATTTTCCAAAATCCCCTTCTGTGCGACTTTTCGAAAAATTTCAACAGTAACGCTGATTCTTGGCTCAGTAATATAATGTAATTAGCAATAAGTTATAGTTGTATTTTATTATAATGTCATAACTAGTGATTACAATGATTTTTCTAAATTTTGAGTTTGTCTTATATTTAGAACAATAACAAACAATCTGGCCAAATTTTATTGAAGTCGGATTTCTATTGGGTCGTGAGATAGTTTCAAACAGACAAAAGGATAGACTAACATCGTTACTCACGAATTGATAATGTTAACATATTTATCGTCTTCACTAGTTGTGGTCGTAATTTCCAGCTGGGCAATTTACTCCAATTTTTAAAATATAAAATTTATGTATTTTCTTTAAATAAATTAGAATATAATCTTTAAGATTTATATGATTATTATATATTCCCAGGCTTGAAAAGAAAACTGAAAACTTTTCTGCTTAGCAATAGTTTTCCTTTTGTTATTCAACTTTCATTTTCATTCAGTTTTAGGGGATAGAAAAAAGTATCTAAAGAATTAAAAGAAAAAATAACTGAAAAATATATGTACAGTGTATAAACGTATAATACAAAAAAAGCGACTGACTCATTTAACGCTTATACACAAATATGTATGTATATTTGTTTAAATGTATGTGCGTCCTCTTGCAGGTTTTCTTTAATCTGGCCGAACAATATGAACGGAATGACATGCACATTGAGGCCCTCAACACATACAGCATCATGACAAAGAATAAAATGTTTCCACATGTGAATCAACTAAAACTGAATATGGGCAACATTTACTATCGCATGGGCATTTATCCTAAGGCTATAAAAATGTATCGCATGGCATTGGATTCGGTACCGAATAATTTAAAACAATTACGCCTTAAAATCACCCAAAACATTGGCATACTTTTTGTGCGCATGGGCCAGTATGCTGATGCGGCAGCTAGCTTTGAATTCATCATGTCAGAACGTGCGGATATACGCAGCGGAATCCACTTGATATTGTGCTATTATGCCATGGGTGATGTGGATAAAATAAAGAGTACTTTTAGAAATTTATGTGATGTACAACCGATGGAGGCTGAGAAGGATTTGGACAATGAAAACAGTATACTTAAGCTTCAACAGCATGTGGCTACCGAACAACAACAACAACAGCAGCAACAACAAAATTTCACACACACTCAACACCAGTTACAGCATCAGGATGAATTTGAACACTCACACACAGCCGAAATTGAAGTAATCAATAGTGGTAATGGAAGTAGTATTGGAAGTGTTGCTGCTACTGCTGTTGGCAATAGTTTTGATCTAAATGATAACAAAAATAGTGGGTCAGAAACTGTTGCCAGTGTTGAGGGTGTTGCAACTGGTGCAACTAATGAACAACGTCCCAAGACAGGTTCGAGGCCTGCAGACCGTAATGGATATATATTCCAATTATTAAAGACCGACGAACTAGCAATTTATATAAAGCAACGTAAAAACAGTGAGAAGCGCGCTATTACAATGATTGTTGATTTAATTTCGCCCATTATTGAAGAGAACTACAATGACGGTAAGTATTTAATACAAATCAGAGGAAATAAATGCTTTAAATGGTTTTGGATGGAAATGTCTAAGTCAGTGCATGAATGAATAAAACCAAACTGAGTACATACACATTTATCTAAGTATGTATGTGGATTTATTTGTGTTCGTCAGCCACTGCTTCAATTTTTTCTATATATATATATATATATATATATATATATATATATATATATATATATATATATATATATATATATATATATATATATATATATATATATATATATATATATATATATTATATATATATATATATATATATATATATATATATATAAGATGGATCAACTAATGATTCCAGGAAAATTTGGCTTCTTTGGATTTGTTTTTGTTTTCATATTATGAATAGCCTATAACTTTTTCCCTGTACGTACAATTCTATGATAACATTCATTTTTTCTTAATTTTGAGGTTGTTTTAGATATCGGTCTATAACTTCCTTGCTTATAAATAGCAAACTGCTAAGGACAATAACAAACGATGTGGCAAAATTTCATTAAATTCAGAAATTAAATTCAATTATTCTAGGCGTGAGAATTTTTCCAACAGACAGACAAACGGATGGACGGACATAGCTAAATCGACTCAATTTTTGATTTGATAATCAATAATCTATATACATTGTAGGATCTGAGATGATTCCTTCTTGGCGTTACACATGGAATGACAAAGTTAATATACCCTCATCCCCACTTGTGGTGGTTGAGGGTATAAAAACATAAAATTATATTCGGCAATGACGAATCTATAAAACATTAAAATCGTTTTATATTTAGGAATATTATGGACTAAAACTCCCATACTGAGTGGACGTTTGTATAGGCCTATATAAAATAATGGACCTATCACAACCAATTTCAATAAGTACCATCCCTGGCCCAAAAAAATAATACGTACCAAACTTCCTTAAGATATTTTCAAAACTATAACAAAAACTTTACTAACAAGGAAGACTATACAATTTTATAGTCAAGTGAAATTTGGAACCATCTCAAAAATGTGGGCATGTATGCAAGACCCACATTTATTGTTGACTGAAATAACGGCCAATAACTTATTTATTATACGCATAAAACTTCTTCAAATTTTGTTCTTTATAATTTATCTTACAAACAAAACAATAAAAATCGCTTTAGACTAAAGAATCCAATTCCTTATTAAGTAAGGTTTTTAAAAAGGATCTCTTGCTGTGATAAGTAATAGAATCCACTCAAAAATAGTTTGTTTACTTTTGGTATTTAAAGACGTATATTTTTATAACTGAAAGGAATTGTAACGCTCAATACCATATTTCAAAATAAGGGACTTACGAGTGTCTTACTTTAAGGTGTATCCATTCTATATGCTGGTCTTTCTTCTCATTATGAACACAATTTCAAACATGAATGTTTTAATGTGATCAAAAAATATACATAATTTAGGTTACGTTGAATATCCTGTTTTGTCGCGGTATATATGTATATTTTAAACTTATAAGTAAATACTTAACAACAACATAATGACATCAAAATTTGTATGCGAAAGTGTATTTAAACAAGTAAGAATGCTATATTCGGCTATGCCGAATCTTAAATACCCTCCACCACAAATTCGTTTAAAGTTAATACGTTAGGTTCCATAGATACACATACACTCACAAATGTATATAACACAAAAATACTTAATTAGTCATAAAATTAGTTACAATTTAGGTTATAAAATTTTTCTACTGAACTGCCTTTTTCTACCAAATTTCATTGAGCTCTGTTTATTTTTGTGGATGTGAGCAGACAAAGAGATTAACGAAAATCGACTGAGATTTTGACTTGATGAAAGAATATATACATTATGGGGTCTGAAATAATTCATTCTTAGCGTTACACACAGATTGACAAAGTTAATATTTTCTCTCTACCATTTGTTCTGTGGAGAGTATAAAAACAAAAAATATGCTTGTTATAAGCTCAAAACTATTTTCCGGGAAGGGGTCTTATATGGGAGCTACAGCAAAATTTGGACCAAGATTGTTCATATTTATAATATACTTTGATTATAGTTAGAAAAATCATTGTGCTAAATTTTAATGGAATTGATCTTTATTTAAATGTTTTATAAACTCTAATCCGTTTTCAAGAAATCCCGTTATAGGGGAGCTATAGAAAAATTTTGACCGATACAGGGCAAATTAATATAATATCTTCAGAACAGTGAGCAAAATAATTGTGTCGACTTTCAATAGAATTGGTCTTTATTTACCCGGGAAGGGGCGTTATAATGGGGCTATATCAAAATATGGACCCATGTTAACAAAATTTATAACACATATTTATATGCTAATAAAATTTATAACATATATTTAAAATAGCTAGAAAATTAACTGTGTCAAATTTCAATAGAATTGGTTCAAATCTAAAATGTTATAAGCTGTAAATCATATTCCGGGAAGGGCCCTTATATGGGAGCTATATCAAAATATGGACCCATGTTAATATAATTTATAACATATATTTAAAATAGCTAGAAAATCAATTGTGCTAAATTTAAAAAGAATTGGTTCAAATTTGATGTTTTATGAGCTATAAATCACATTCCGGGAAGGGGCCTTATATGGGAGCTATATCAAAATACGGATCCATGTGAATAAAATTTATAGTATATAATTAAAATCAATTGTGCCAAATTTCAAAAGAATTGGTTCCAATTTAAGAGTTTTATGAGCTATAAATCATATTCCGGGAAGGGGCCTTATATGGGAGCTATATCAAAATATGGACCAATGTTAATAAAATTTATAACATATATTAAGAATGGTTTAAAAATTAGTTGTGACAAATTTTAGTAAATTATCTTAAAAATTGCGGCCCATATGACACAAAGAGTTTGGGGTGTATCAAAATTTTGCATATTATAGCCTATAACTTTTTTCCGGTTAATCAGATTTTGATAATTTTTTGCACGATGATGAAGCACGTGCAATGGTATGCTAAAATTAATTTTTTGTTTAAGTCCAAATACATTTTTAGAAGAAATTATAAAAGTTCATTTTCGAAATTTTGAGGTTGTTTCAGATATCGGTCTATAACTTCCTTGCTTATAAACCGATGTAGCTGGTTTTAAATAACAAACTGCTTAGAAAAATAGCAAACAATGTGGCCAAGTTTTATTGAATTCGGTCAATTATTCTAGGCGTGAGAATGTTTCCAACAGACAGACGGACAGACGGACATAGCTAAATCGACTCAGTTTTTGATTTGATGCAATAATATATATACATTGTTGGGTCTGAGATGATTCCTTCATGGCGTTACATACAGAATGACAAACTTAATATACCCTCACCACTTGTGGTGGTGGAGGGTATAAAAATAATTAAAAATAAATGTATGATTGTTTCTAAATATGTATGTATGTATGTATGTATGTATGTATGTATGTATGTATGTATGTATGTGTGTATGTATGTCTGTATCTATGTCGTTCAATGTCATCTACCTTATTATCTCTCTATAATTAACTTTGTTTCTGCTTTGCAAAATATTGAATACATTTTGGTTACTTGAATCTATTTACAGGTTACAACTGGTGCATCGAAGTCATTAAAACGTCCAATCTTTCATGGCTTGCCAGCGAATTGGAATTAAATAAAGCTCTAGTATATTTACGTCAGAATGATGTCAACCAAGCAATTGAAACACTGCAAATGTATGACCGCAAAAGTGAAGGATCCATGACAGCAAGTGCTTTGACCAATTTAACTTTCATTTACATCAATGTAAGCATACATACACTTAAAACCCTGTAGTTTTATTAAAAAACAATAAAATTCTTCTGGGTACTGTCAAATTACACATTCTAATACATTCAACCACTTTATAGATACCAGGTGTATGTTAGGCAAGTATATCATAACAATACAGTGAAAACTTTGTGTACCCAAGTAGTTTTCTCCGACGATCACAAAGTGCTTATCGTAAGAAGGCAGTAAATACGTATAAATGTCTATATTGTATAACGTGAAGTGAATAAAAAATAGGTTACATACTAGGACAAATGCCATATTCGGCTGTGTCGAATCTTGAAAATGTTGCGAAGTTTTGGAACTTTCTTAACATGACCCATAAATGTTTGCACCAGGGCAAAGGTTTTAATTTCCACCTTTATTAAAATAATAAGGCTAAAGAAAGAAATATCCTATTTAAGGCATATAATTGTTTAAATTCCAATGGATTTTTGTCTGTGGTAGTAAAAGGATTATAACTGATATGGTGCTGAAAAATTGTTGTAAAAAGTTTCTACAAAATTGGTGTATATTTATCAATTTTAAGCTTACAGCCCATTTCCGTTATAAGGTCTTAAATGGAAGCTGGAAGAATGTACATATATTCTTTAAATAAGTAATACATATTAAAAACATAAAAAAATAAGTGTGCCGAATTTCAAAAGAATTGGTCTACATTTAAACGAGAACGCGCCTTATATGAGAGTTAGGTCAAATGATAGAACCAGCAAACTCTAGCTCTTTAATTTAATTTTTAAATCGAAATAAATATATGTCACAAATTTCAAAAAATTAGCTTCGAAATTGGGACACACTGATTCTATATGGGTATATCAACATTTTTAATATTTTAGCTTTTTACAATTTTCTATTGATCCGATGTTGATTTGGTGTCAAAAAATATACAAATATGTATATAATTTATGGAGTATATATCCTTCTTAGATATATCTAGTTCGATGTAGTTACCAAAAACTGCTGGGAATTTATATGTACAAATACATAAATAAGACCATTCAAGTATTATATATATGTCCGTACATAGATTTCAAATTCATTAACAATATTTCCATTATAATTGAAAATTTATTTACGGACCATGATTTCACAAACTTCTGTTTATTTAATGAATTTAATTTAAATTATCACATTTTGCATTAAATAATTGAAACTCATTATATGAAAATTGATAATTAATTACTTAAAAGATATTTCAATTCATCAAATATCTGATGACTGCTAAATAATTTCAATATAAGTTTATACACATTTTTTATCAGTTTAATAGGCTTTATACAACAGTTCACAGTGGAGCAGATAGGGCTTGCTAATTTCACATAAGACTTAAAAAAAAGATTTCATATTAATGAACTTTTTTCTCAAATGTTATTTGAAACTATCGGACAACAAAATGCAGACTTAATAAATCGGCTTAAATTTTGACTTTATCAAATAAATCTTCGGAATTGCTTGACCAATTTAAGTCAACTTTGACTTAAGACCGGGGATATTTGGTGTATATTAAAAATTCTTACTCAATTTCTTGCAAAAAAACGATGTTGAAAATTCAAATGTAAATAATTCGAACACTTTAGGAGATAAACATAAGCAAGGATTTTAAAGACCTTATAAGGGACCGTAAAATGGTGAATAATTATGCTGCATTGCGCTCTTACCATTATATTAAACTTAATGCAAAACTTTAAAAAACTTGCGACTGAGAATGCTTTATTCGGCTATTAGATACATTTTAACTTTGATCATTTTTCGAATAGTAGCCAGCAACATATTACTAAATATATTGGCAAAATTTTGTTCCAAACTGTCGATTTATAAAATTCTTCACTTAAACTCAGCGGTTTCCTTAGGTATCGGTCTGAGGAAACCGCTGGTCGGTTGGTCGTGGTTCAACCAAAATATACTTTTAAGAAAAGGTTTATTTATTGATGATTAATTAGTTTGCTCCAGAAAGTTCAATAATTTTCAACTCCAGCGTGTCAATTAGAAAAAGGAATAGGAAACAAATATAAAATTTCCGTTTTCTAAATTATTGATTAATTAATCAGAGTTAATTTTAAATAAATCGTCAATAAAAATTCAAAATGAATCAATATCTGCAGACTGTATTATAAAAAATAAGACATAATATCTTTCATACTGATGCCGAGCATATTCATCACTTTTTTGCGTTCATGGTGATAATTGGTGATCATAATTTGTTTATATTTTAGCATTATCAATATAATTTGTCCCATCTAGACGTATTCTTACTGTTTACAGCTCGGAAATTTAGAAATGGCGAGTCATTGTGTACAACAAATGAATGAGATCGGAGCATTAAATACAAATGCGATGGCTTTGGTTAATGCCAGCATCATTGATTATCAGAAACAAAACTATACAGCGGCTCGAAATAAACTGGAAAGAGCTTTACAAATTCAGCCAGATAATTTTGAAGCCAATTACAATTTGGGCTTAGTTGCAATGAAGGAAAATGATTATGCCTTGGCAGAGGAACAATTTGAAAATCTTAAAACTCAGTTAATGGTTCCACACTCTGTGCAACATAGTCACGTCTATTATCAGTTGGCCAAATTGCAAGAGAAAATTAATTCAACCACTATAGGTGGCGGTAACTTTAAACTAACAAACACCTCTACCGCCTTGCAGTCCTATTTGCAGGTTTTGGGCATATCAGCTGGAGATATAGACTCTTGTCTATTTGAAAAAGTTGGCTCAATTTATGAACAACTAAATGATCATCAAGAAGCCAATCAGTACTACAATGAAGCTTATCGCATTAATCCAAGTGATATAAATATTGCAAGTTCAATAGGATCATATTATATTAAATTACAAGCTATCGAGAAAGCTTTATACTACTATGAAAGAGCTGTGTTGGCTGATCCTAATGACCCGAATTTAATGTTACGCATTGCTAGCTGTTTTCGTAATTCTTATTTGCCGCCAAAACAATATCTGAGAATGTTTGAAAAAATTTATAACATGTTTCCGGATAATTTAAATTGCGTTAGAGCTTTAGTACAGGTAACAAAAAGTTTAGGCATGACCGAGTTAAATGAGAAATATTCTCTCGAATATGCCAGATTAAACAAAGCCCAGATGGAAAGAGAAAATGAACAACGTTATCAACAACAACGTCTGTCATCAGCAGCATCCAGTAGATTGGGTAGCAGCCGTTTAAGAGGTATAAATTACATAATTGAAAAAATATATACATAATAAATAATTTTTGTAATTAATTTTCTAGCTTTACGTAATCAAAACGATAGTTTCTCAGGCAGATTACCAGAGTCTTCTGCTTCTGATAATGTCGTATCAAATGCCATTACGTCTAGTTTTAATGGCGATCACTATATTCGCTCTCATGACACAACATTCTCAGGTATTTAATAATTTTATATTAAAAATATACAAATTTTATTATATATTTCAAATTTAGCTCATCATACTGATCCACTTGGACCACCAGCCGAACGTCCTCGCACTGGTATGTTGAAACCTGACCCCAGTCAAGATTCTGATGACGAAGAAATAAATGCTGAAAGTTTATTACCAATTTAGTGCTTTTTTCTACTTTCTAAAACGATTTGTTACTACTTTTTTATGTAATTTCTATCATTTACAACTATTTATAACCGAATAAGAAACTAATTAATTAATTACACACACAATAAAAATCAAATAAATACATAAACATAAAAATGATTTACAGGTGTGTAGTTCCTTCTTAATTTCTCTATTTATCATTTCTATATTCATTTAAACTCGTTTAACATACTTTTATCTCCACTTTTGCCAAAAACAATATGTGTGTGTATCAGTGTTGCCAATTTAGCTATTTTCAGTCCCGTTTAGCCATTAAATATGTTTAGGAATTTTTATTTATACTAAGCCATTTTCTTAGCCATTTCCATATATCATTTATGTATTTAAACTTAAAAGTTCTATTACAAATCGCTATAATTTACAAAAACCGCGACAAATTGTCCCTAAACTACATTCTCCCTAACCAGCGGTAAATCAGTCTCTATAAGATCTTTTTAAATAAATTAATTATAATTTTTTCAATTAAAAATATCAAAAACAACAGTGATAATCAATTAAAAAACCAGTTTCCAGAATTTTGAATCAATATGACGAACTTAAGGGTAATTTTTGGAAGCGTGTGGTGATGAAAAAAGTCATACAGCTAATATTGTTTAGGAATTGATTGAAGACTTATATATTCGATTATATTTGACAAATCTGATTTCGTAGATGCTTTTATTTTTTAATATGAATTAAATATCTAAGAATTAATAATCTCTTTTCAACAATAAATACTTAAATAAATTAATTATTTTTGTTTTTACTTAAAATTTTGTGTAAATTTTTCGATGATTTTTTAACCATTTTTAAAATTTGTTTGCCATTTTTTAGCCACTGAGAATTGGCAACACTGGTGTATGTGTGTGTGAAATGAATCTTTTGCAAACTAAGAAAAATCTATTAAGTGTAATAAATTATTGCAAACATTCATACTAAAATACTGATATTCTTAAGTACATTCAAATTTAAATTTATTAAGTAGAATTTTTTATTATGATCAATGTTGGATATAAAATAAGAAAAGTGATTACGTCTGATATTTCCGATTAGCTTGTTGATTTTTTACAGTTTTATTAAAAGTCACAGAGGGTCAAAGTTTATTACTTTCGACATAATAATGTTAATTTGTATGGACTAAAGGAATTCAATTGAAATATAATATGATCCAAATGAGGGTATATTTAATATGGCATTTCGTCCGTAATACCAAAAGGGAATCATCTAGTGTGACAACTTTAAACTTCAAACAATAGATTCTAGAATAAGTATCAGTTCTTTTAATATTGCACGAACTTAAATTGTAGCAAAATTCTACAGGGGTTTTATTTACTTAAAATTTTTATAAAAGCTTAAGTTAAAAGGGTGTCAATTAAAAAATCATTGCGCAGAATTTTAGCAAATAAATGAATATATAAAATAATTTTAAGCTTACAAAATTGGGCTCTTATGTTGAAGCTATAGTAGAATGTAGACAAATGGTTCAAAGTTTATAGAATTCACATCACATATTTACGGCAAGTCTAAATTTTGTATTTCACTGAAATACTTTATGATTAAAGAGTTTTATTTGATTTAAACCCTTTACTGGAAAATGGTTACTTATATAGAACTTATAGTTAAAAGAGGAATTTTATATGAAAGTAGTATATTCAAAATAATTGGAAAAATATTTGTGTAGAATTTCCATAGAATTCGGCCATATTTAAGAGTTTTATAAGCTTATAATATTTTTCCGGACCAACAACCACATACCGAAGAATACAGTTGACTCTCAGAAATTAGAACTACATTGTTCCTGGAGTAGTTCTATATCTGAAATGTTCTAATTTCTCTATGTTTTTACTTTCAAAGAAATTTATGATATTACTGATGCTTCAAAGTTCTTTTGAAATAGGAATGAAATTAATCCTAAGGCTTGTTATTACACTTTACCGCAATAAATCAATCCGTAAAGATATCGTCTTTTCAGTTTTCATTTTTTTGTATTTATGAAATTGTTTGGCATAATTTCTGCAAAAGAGTGTTTTAAATGGCCCACATTTCTATCGAATATCACATACAAAAATCTAAGGAAAATATAGAAAAAACATTTAATTCGGCACTTCCCTTTTTCTATTTAAACATTTGTGCTAAGATTTGTGAATTAATGACTTTCACGAATAAAAAATGTTAAATAAGTTCCATATATTAAGAACAGTTAATAATTGTGACGAAAAATCTACCAGAACATTCGTTTCGTCATTCATTAATATTTTTTAAGAAAACTTGAACTCAATTCAGATGCTCTATATTTGGCCTCTTTATTTTTAACTGTGTTCCTGTCAGGAAACTTTTGAGCCTGGTATGTTTTTAAACCTTTATGAGCTTTAACTTTTTGTACAAAATAGTCCGAGCGCTGAGCTAATCGGATTGCTTTTCTACCGGATGTGTTGGTCGCTCGTTTAAAAATGCTTTCTATTTTATGGCTTAAGAAACTTCATATTTTCCTTCCTTTTATCTATACTAAGTTATTTTGTTATTGTACCAATATAGCTGGTTTTAAATAAGAAACTACTTAGGGTAGTAAAAACAAGTAAGAATGCTATATTCAACTATGCCGAATCTTAAATACCCTCCACCACAAATTCGTTTAAAGTTAATACGTTAGGTTCCATAGATATACATACACTCACAAATTTATATAACACAAAAATACTTAATTAGTCATAAAATTAGTTACAATTTAGGTTATAAAATTTTTCTACTGAACTGCCTTTTTCTACCAAATTTCATTGAGCTCTGTTAATTTTTGTGGATGTGAGCAGACAGAGAGATTGACGAAAATCGACTGAGATTTTGACTTGATGCAAGAATATATACATTATGGGGTCTGAAATAATTCATTCTTAGCGTTACACACAGAATGGCAAAATAAATATTCCCTCTCTACCACTTGTATTGTGGAGCGTATAAAAAATATGCTTGTTATAAGCTCAAAACTATTTTCCGGGAAGGGGTCTTATATGGGAGCTACAGCAAACTTTGGACCAAGATTGTTCATATTTATAATGTACTTTGATTACAGTTAGATTTTGTGCTAAATTTTAATGGAATTGATCTTTATTTAAATGTTTTATAAACTCTAATTCGTTTTCCGGGAAATCCCGTTATAAGCGAACTATAGAAAAATTTGGACCGATATAGGGCAAATTAATATAATATCTTCAGAACAGTTAGCAAAATAATTGTATCGACTTTCAATAGAATTGGTCTTTATTTACTCGGGAAGGGGCGTTATAATGGAGCTATATCAAAATATGGACCCATGTTAACAAAATTTATAACACATATTTATACGTTAATAAAATTTATAACATATATTTAAAATAGCTAGAAAATTAACTGTGTCAAATTTCAATAGAATTGGTTCAAATCTAAAAGTGTTTTAAGCTGTAAATCATATTCCGGGAAGGGGCCTTATATGGGAGCTATATCAAAATATGGACCCATGTTAATAAAATTCATAATATATATTTAAAATAGCTAGAAAATTAACTGTGTCAAATTTCAATAGAATTGGTTCAAATCTAAAAGTGTTATAAGCTGTAAATCATATTCCGGGAAGGGGCGTTATATGGGATCTATATAAAAATGTGGACCAATGTTAATAAAATTTATAACACATATTAAGAATGATTAAAAAATTAGTTGTGACAAATTTTAGTAAATTATCTTAAAAATTGCGGCCCATATGACACAAAGAGTTTGGGGTGTATCAAAATTTTGCATATTATAGCCTATAACTTTATTCCGGTTAATCAGATTTTGATAATTTTTGGCACGATGATGAAGCAATACAATGCAATTGTATGCTAAAATTAATTTTTTGTTTAAGTTCAATTACATTTTTAGAAGAAATTATAATAGTTCAATTTCGAAATTTTGAGCTTGTTTCAGATATCGGTCTATAACTTCCTTGCTTATAAACCGATATAGCTGGTTTTAAATAGCAAACTGCTTAGGACAATAACAAACAATGTGGCCAAGTTTTATTGAATTCGGTCAATTATTCTAGGCGTGAGAATGTTTCCAACAGACAGACAGACGGACATAGCTAAATCGACTCAGTTTTTGATTTGATGCAATAATATATATACATTGTTGGGTCTGAGATGATTCCTTCTTGGCGTTACATACAGAATGACAAACTTAATATACCCTCACCACTTGTGGTGGTGGAGGGTATAAAAAGCAGACAGACGACTATAGCTATAATGACTCAGTTTTTTTAACTTTGTTTCAATTTTGTTATTGCCTCCAATATCGGTCTGTAACTTTCTTACTTCTCTGATTTCGGTGGTTTTAAAAAGCGTTATGTTTCACATAACTCAGAGTACCAACAAGAAATTAGTCAACAAATCAACTCAGATATATATATATATATATATATATATATATATATATATATATATATATATATATATATATATATATATATATATATATATATATATATATATATATATATATATATATATATATATATATATATATATATATATATATATATATATATATATATTTGTTTCAGGCGAAATGATAATGTTAATGTATCCTAATATTATTAACACGTATTACATGGAAGATAATTTAAAACACTAACAAAGAAATTGAGCTGCTTGTTTCACAAATATCTACCTTAACATTTATATGAAAGTCCTGAAAAAATCAAAATTTCATCTTGTTCAATTTAATCATATGTTTGCAAGGAATATTATTCAAACTATAAAAATAGAACTTTATATTAACTTAAATTTACAATACCTTTCTAATTGAGCATGTATTTTTTTATATAAATAGATTTCAAAAAATTACGAGTATGTTATTAAATATTATATCAATCGTATAGATATATAATTTGTACATTGTTTACTAGTTGGGTTTTTTTAATAAAATATTCATGATGGCAATATTTCCAATCTGTATTTGAACATTTATGGTTTATCAAAACAATATAATAAAAAATCATATGACAATATTAGTAAATTGTTATTAGAACAGATGTACAAACAATCGACTAATGTACGATATCCCTTTTTAGATTTCTTTTCATTCTTTTCTTGTTATAAATTGGATATTTGTTCTACAAATACCAATAAAAAACTTTAATAATATTTGTGTATTTCTTTCTTATGATTCTCATAGATACTCGCATATTATTTCCTTATACATATTTAAGTCTGTGTGTGTGTGTATTTGATATAGTTAATACATGTGGAATTATAACACGTAAGCCATTTACATTTATACTCTCTTCTTTCATATCTCATATTAAAGAAATTCTATAAGAAAAATCACTTTCCGCCGGAAATGAAAACTATCAAATTTATTTTTATTTTTTTATATAAAATAAAATATATTAAAGTTAAGTTTGTATTTTTTTACAAAAAAATATAATTGAATAGATTATTTACGTAGTAACTGATAACTATACAAAAAGTGTCTTTCTGACTAGACGATTATTTAGATATGAATTTAATCTTCGAATGATACTTGATAAAAAATTTAATAAAGAAGTATAGACTTTAGAATCGTACGATTGTATAAATATGGAAATTGAGATATTTATTTAAACAATCCATAATGGAGAGGTAATATACTAAATTAAACTGTTATCGTTGACGCACCACATTAATTTGTTGGAATCAACCAACAAAGTAAGCTTTTGCAACAATACAATATGGTTGCGTCATCACCTCACACAGAAAAAGAAATAAAGCAACCCACAATGTACAAATTAGTGTTCACAAAAACTATGCTTGTACCACAAACATATTATGATTGCGTACGATGACTCAGCTTTATTGTTCACCATAATATATACAAATTCCTATCACACGTTTCTCATTTAAAGTTTTAATCCAAGTACTTATTGCTACATTTTTTTATCAAGTTACCTTTTTATTATTTAATATTGTATTATTAAATCCCAACTTGGTCCTACAAAAGTTGCCGAATCAGGCAAAGATCTGCCGTCAAACTGTTCCAATGTTATTAAACGGTACCGGGGAAACTTTGCCGTTGATAGAAAACCTGGTTCAGGCAGAAAAAACGAAACAGATGATGTTACTAAAACCAAAAACTAAAAAGCATTTTCAAAAGAGCTCCCAACACATCCAGTAGGAAAGCAGCCCGTTTTACTCAGTGCTCGGATTATTTGGTACAAAAACTTAAAGCTCATACAGGTTTAAAACATACAAGGCTCAAAAATTTTCTGACAGGAATGCTATTAAAAATTTAGCACGGGAATTAGAGCCAAGTTTTCTAAAAAGAGTAATGTGGTATTTGAACCACAGGGATTTGCTTCTCCTCAATTATTAAAATGTTTCTATATGCTAATTTAAAATTGTATTTATGGAAGAAAATAACGGACTTCTTTGAAATAAGCAAATCATTTTTAGAAATAAAACTATATTTTTGCCTCTTTACAATAATATTGCTTATCCTTAGGGAACTCAAATAGTTAACTTTCTATCAAATAGTGCGTGAACATTTAGATTTAAACCAACGAATAACAAAATTTTATAGAAAAAAGTAAACATACACATTAATTTCACTTCACATTATTAAGATAGATTTTTTCAATTTGTCATCGTAAAACGGGTGAATCATAAAATAAGTTAAATATAGGTTGTTGTATTCGATAAGACCATGATTACAATGCAGGTATATCTAGCTAAGTCAATAACCTCGGATTCACACAATAGTTTGAAAAGCGTAACTATAATTTACAATCCAATACTATAATAATATCCAAAATGAATTTGGAACTTATTTTTACTTAAATAAAGGAATTCATCATCTTCATATTTCGAAATTAGAATAATGTAAAGCATTGAGGTGTGTGTCTTGACTAACGCAGACAATGATTACCATGTTTTAAAAATTGAAAACCGTTAACATGTTACGATTACTAAACATTTGCAATAATTGTTACTGAATTAAAATAGTGGACGTCCAGCAGTACGAGGGTTCTTGATTACGAATTCAATAAAATTCAATAAAACGAATAATAATTTCTTTGGAAGGTAAATTAAAAATTATAGTGGGTCACAAAAATAAAACATCGTAATTTGAAATTTCAAATAAATAGAGATTATGCACATCCACGTATATTTTATGTATATTATTTGAATTAAAACAAAAAAAGTGTGTTGTTCAATTATACGTATTATGCAGTAGTACGAAAAAGCCTGACAATATATAAAACGTGCTATCGTATTCACTTTTAAAAATAATGGAAAAAAGCCATCAGTCACTATATTCTAAACTTTGAAAAATGTAAAATCTTAATATTATGATAATATCTTGAAAATTTACCCTTAAATCAGAAAACCAAATTACACGAGGGTCTTTTCAAAAATTTTTGCCACGATAGCTATGTTTTGTAGTCTACAACACGGTGTAAGGTATAATGTATTTGGCCTCGAATATATAGTACTCTACATTATCTTTTTAATATTCCACATATTTAATAACAGATTTCATGAGAACATGGATAAGAAACGTCCATTGTAGTTTTTAAATTTTTAAATCCGAAATTTTCTTACAGTAAGCTTTATACACGGTTGTGCCTAATTTTTCTTTTCTCATAATGTATGAAGTTAGAGTCTTAGTTCTTGCACAAATAATCTGTTTCATAAATAATGTAACGTATGTAGTCAGGGTTGGCCGACTATAACATTTATAATTGTTTTATAGAAAATAAATTCAAATAATGAATGAGATTAAAAAATACTGAACACAAGTTTTCCATAAAGTCTTTTAACCCAAGTATTATTTGATTTTGTTTGATTTAATTTTTGTAAAACATGTCAGTTAAAAAGTGCGTACTAATTTTAATCAATATTTGTAACAAAACCGAACTTTTATCTTACAGCAAGTTGGCAAAGCATTAAAAGGTCTGCTGTCAAACTGTTCCCAATGTTGTTAAACAGTACCGGGAGAACCTTAGTGATTTGGCCCTTTGCAGATTTTTAACTATATAACACTTATACTTTTGTTGAAGCCAAACGGTGTAGATTTCTGAGAATATAATATTATTTTTTTGAACAAATTTCATAAACAAGCCCGACTACCAAACACCCTTCACCACATCGCCGGTTAAAAATGGCAGATTCGAAAAATAAATGAACGACCCTCGTATAATTTCATTTTCTAATTTATTCTTAACATATATATATATATATATATATATATATATATATATATATATATATATATATATATATATATATATATATATATATATATATATATATATATATATATATAATGAGCTTTATAACTGAATTATATTAATTTGCTTCCCTAAAACAACTTTTCCTCTTATATATATGAACGAATTTAATTGAAAATTTTACGATTAAATTTTTAGCAGTCTTATATATTACTAATTTGGTAAATATGGGTCCATAATTCCATTTAACTGTTTTATGCCTTTTTAAACTAAAAAAATGATAAAATTTTATTGAAATTTTATTCACAAATTTTTTAAAGTGTCTTTCATTTATGTATTTGATGATTACAGAGCCATATTCAGTTTAAAAGTTCTTTAATATGAATCAATTCCATTGTAAATGAGGACCAATACCATAGTTATCTTTACTTTTTACATAAAGCCTTTTTCATCTCACGCAAATATTTGCAAAATTTTTAAAAATAACAATAATAATTTGATTAATATTATTAATTTAGTAATTGAATTACATCTTTCTATTCTGTAAGACATTTTCAAAAAAGTTGATTTTTCGGCGTTTTTTTTAACGAATTTTGACCCATTGCATGTGATAGTCTGGAACCAACTATAATAAAAGTGTACACAATAGCGCCATCAGTTAACAAAGAATTAAACAGAATATGAATGTGAAGAAAACATCAGTATTTTGCTTTATTTTTTGGAAACAACAAATTGTGGTAGAGAAAATCGACAAACACATGTTCACTTCATGATGACGATAAGTGAAAAAATTTAACAAAATTATATATAAAACGGAAATGTTAACCAAAAGCCACAAATATTTAAGCTTTAACATACATAGATTCCTATATATATAAATATATTCATAATTATGTATTTAAAGTATATATGTATGTGTTGTGTGTATGTATGTTCTTATAAACAAATGATTTGAAAACCGTTTTCAAGCAGCACTAACCAATCAATGAATGCTTTGTAATAAACTAAGACGCACTTATGACCATAATATGATGCCAATTTTAGATTTATTTTTATTATTTTTGATTTTGCTTAACATTTTTTTCGCTGTTTGTTTGGTTTGGTTAAGAATTGTTTTTTTTTTTTTTTTCAAATAAATCAAATAGATAATTGTATGGAATTTATTTTAACCCATTGTGGGAACCTAAAGTATTTTGAACGCTATAAAAATTCTAGCCTTTCGTTTTATAATAAATAAATATTAAAATTTATAACAGAAAGATTCCGAAATATTAGGTACAATATGTGTGTTTTCAATAGTTGGTAAAGCTTTATAGGAGGAAAATCCGTAAGTCACCTTCGACACCCCCTTGGTGTAAATTAATCCTCTGTTAATAGTATTAAATTTAAATTTTTATTAGAACTAGTGTGAAAAATGATACAGGTACTGATTATCTATGAAAAACTACCTCTTGCCAAGAAAGCTAAATGATTGTACTGGTCGAACAAGTTTAACAAAAACGGTACTGGGCGTTGTTTTTATCGTAACTAAAAAATTTATATCCCTATTGGACTTAATACTATGCGCTGCAGGTTGGAAATGTCTTATTTGCATATTATATGACTGCCAAAGAAATTGACAAAAAGAAGCGTCTAGAATGGCCAAGTGAAATGTGTTGTTTCGTAAGCGATAAAAGCATATTTAATGTCTTTAGCTTCGATGGAATACATTTTATTCACAAATCATCCGGGCCATAATTTTTACCTAGATGATATGAGAACAAAATTTATTTCATCGAAGCCTCAAAAATTAAATATGCTTCGATAAAAGAAATTAAAAATGAGTTCCTGCAAAATATCTGTTTCAAGGATATGACACTGCAACACCTTAGTATGTGAGATCAAAAAATTCTTAGCATACACATATGTTAATAATAACGAAACCACTTAGCTTTTATTCTCCGATTAAAACTGTTACTACTATTTACTTAAAAATTGTATTTTAAATTACTACTGATGAAATTTTGAACCTTTTTCGGAAACACTTCCTCTTACGTTTTTATAGTGCTTTCTGTGACTTTGCTCGAAAAGGTAGTTAGCTGACTTCCGCTCAAAATTTATCACACAAAAAGATGCCCATTTTTTTGTGTTCTTCAATTTTCTTTTAACAAAATCCCAATATCTCTCCATTGGCCATAGCCCCGGGCAATTTGAAGGATGTGCCTCTCTTGATACAAATACCACATTATTGTTCTTGTACCACTTAAGGGCTTATTTACCATAGGATACCAAGTCAGGTCAAAAATTAGTGAAGCTTTATGAAAAGAAGCGGTCCATTTTTGTAAATATTCATTGGTGTAAATTTCGGTATTCATAGAACCCGTTTTAACAAATGATTTTCTTCTGAACTAACTGGCTGCTTTTCTACCGGTATTTTATATTTAATATTTTTTGTCTTTAGAAACATCACATGGACCACAACATATACCTGAACTAGGTTTTCTATCAACGGTTTTTCCGGTATGGTTTATTAGCATTGGAAACAGTGTAACCTTTGAATGCTTGCCAACTTTTTGTAGGACCAAGTTGGGTTTAGTTAAAAATATTTAATAATTTTACCACGCACTTTGTTCTAGTTACTCATTTTAGTAAGATTGACCACAAATTAATAATTTGTTTAACATTAAACGTTATAACTGACATGTTTTACAAACTTACATGTTCAAAGATAAATAAATTTTACTTGGGATTAAATGGGTTAAATATATCAAAAACAGCTCATCGTCAGACATGAGTGTTTTCTTGTTTTTTTTTTCTTTTGTTATTTTCGGTAGAAATAAAGAATGTACATAATCTATTCGTATTGGAAGTTTATTTGGTCATAACAAAAACATCAAAATATCAAAAATGAATTAAGATTCTTTATCGGCATCAATTTGTTAAGATTTTTTCTACGTTATATTTTTTTATTGTATGAGATCAACATATGATTGAGAAAAGAAACTGGTATATGGTATTACATATCTTATATGTATGTATGCATGTATGTATGTATGTATGTATGTATGTATGTATGTATGTATGTATGTATGTTTATATGTATATATAAGTATGTATGGCATGTGTTAATTTTGCAATCTGATTTCAAATCAAGTTAATTGAGTGTTTTTATTTCTTAATATTTGTTTCTTTCTTTCCTGCTGCAGTTGTACGTATGATGTTTGATTGTGTGTGTGTGTGTATATTTGTTTATACAAATTTTGTTTGAAAAGCATTTAATAGTTTCTTCAAGTATTTATTTATAAGAATATTTATCGTGGGTTAACCACATTCCTCAAAGGCAATTTTAAGACATAAACAAATCTGGATAATAATTTTAGATATATTTTCATTTTTATGCAAAAAAAAAAACAGAGTGATGTAAAGTCGAGGAATGAACTTAAGAATTCTTAATGATTACAATTTATTACTTCTAATAATGAAAACAGTAAAAAATACATTTGTTCAAAAAGTTATTATTTTTATTACTGTCCACCTTGTGCCACAGATATATATTTGCCAATTTTTATACTCTCCATCTGTATTTGTTTTGAATGAGAATATATTAATTTGGTTATTTTGTTGGTTTGTCGGTTTACTTACATTTCTGTGCCCAATGAAATTTCTCCAGATAGTTTCTACCTTTCAGGTTCAAGAGTTTTAAACACCCTTCATTAACGATATCATATTCACAGTATTTGTTTTGCTGCTTGAACTTCGGTTCCAAAAAGAGGCCTTATATAAAAACCACAGAGAAATAAATTAACATTCTCTTGAAATTACCTATAAATACTGCTACCAAGTCATACATTTAAATGCAAGATTGAATTTCTATGGAAGTTTTTCTTATTTAAGAACCTTTTAATAGGAATTATATACACCTATAAGTTTGTTTTGACAAGTATCGGTTATGATTATTAAATTAAATACATTTTTATTTAATATAGTTTAAAAAATAATTGATCCAATTTTCCATAAAATATATCAGATTTAAGAGTCTTAAAAGCCTATTCTGTAAAGGGGCTATAAATTTGATCTATAGAAAAACATGGACCGATTTTTTTCAAATTAATAACTGAAACAAAAATAATTGTGCCGAAATTCAATAAAATTAGACTAATTAATTTTATAGTTTTATAAGCTTTAAACTTATCCCGAGATTAGACCTTATGTGGTTATATCCAAATATGCAAAGATTTTCGTCGAATTAGTAACATATTTTTGGAGTTAGATGAACGATTGTGCCTAATTTCAATATAATTAGTTTAAATTAACGAGTCTGAAGAATTCAGCATAAGGGCTGTTGTTTCTCAGGGAAATATTTCAGGACCAACTCGAGAAGAGTCTTATATGGGAGCTAGGTAAATTAATTTCCTAAGAACAATCTAGTTTTTTTGGGTTTATTATATATAAATATAAATATAAATATAAATATAAATATAAATATAAATATAAATATAAATATAAATATAAATATAAATATAAATATAAATATAAATATAAATGTAAATATAAATATAAATATAAATATAAATATAAATATAAATATAAATATAAATATAAATATAAATATAAATATAAATATAAATATGTGTGACAAAAATTTTAGAAAATTATCTTCAAAACTGCGACTTTAGGACATATCAAAATTTTGCATATTCTTTTCTGATGTTTCAAACTTATATAAATTAACAAACAATTTGGTCAAATTTTATTGAATTCGGACAATTATTCTAGGCGAGAGAATGAACAGAAAGACAGGCGTACATTGTTTAATAGACTCTAATTGAATGGATTCAAGAATATTTACACAATTTATAGGGTTTTTGATGATGAATGTTGAAAAAGTCTTCATATGGAGACATGTCTTGTCACAATTTCTATTTATTTTAAGATTAAAATAGCGCGAAACCTCTGATGTGCTAGTATAATATTAAAAGTTTACGATTGGCGATGGAATTGACATTTCTATAGACTTAATCTTTTGTTATTTATAAAATCGTCGAAACTCTAAAAATTTGTTTATTATATTTGTGTATGTGTTTTTGACAGTGTATTTTGAAAATTAACTAACAGTTTCGAAAGTGATTTAAATAACTCTATATAAGAATTCTATTGATTAAATACGAGATTTACCAAAACATCGTATCAATATGAACGAAATAGAAAACAAAAGTATCTATTTTTTTTTGAATTTTTTTAAAGATACAGATAAATATTTAAAAGCAGTAACCTTATTGAGAATGTATCTAAAATCAAACTGTGGTAATTGAGAGTAAATACAAGATTTAAAACAATCTATAGAATTGTTATACACACAAGTACTTAAACAAATGAAATGTGCTAAAATTCTTGACTCAAAATCAAGGTATGTAAAACAAACGTGACTATTTAGCAACAAAAAAATTCAACATATATATATATATATATATATATATATATATATATATATATATATATATATATATATATATATATATATATATATATATATATATATATATATATATATATATATATATATATATATATATATATATATATACTTTAGATATTTAGTTACTTTATTGTTTATTTTCGGTATTTACGGTAATTAACGGTTTTTTAACAGGTCGTAAAAATGTTCTTTAGTTTCATTTTCTACTATTAATTCTTAGTAAAATTTTAAACAAGTGCAAGTAGTTGTTGTTAGTGCCTAATATATGGTATCTGTATGTGAAGCAAATGTCTAAATAAAAACACATGCAAATATAAATATTAAACAAGAGCTAAGTTAAATCTACACAAGTAAACATTTAATCCAAACCCTTAATAAGAGAAGAAAAATATGATCTTTTAAGTTGTATATTTACCTTAAACTACCTGTTACACTAAGAAAAAGATAGTCGGAGAGTCTTTAAGACAGAGAGAAAAGAGAATGCGACAGGGAGAATTTGATTTAAAAACGCTCTTTAAATATCTAAAACTGCGTTAGTAGCATTACTATCTTTTAAAAGTATCTGTGTGTAAACAAGAGCGAAATGTGTATATGTGTATGTGTAAGAGTATCTGTAAAATGCCAAAGTCGTATAAAAAAAGTGGTAAAACAACTCAACAAGTCAGGCCTAAAGTCTAGACTCTAGACAATAACGAGTTATTTAAAGATTTTCATATACACTGGAGTATTCTTGAGTAAACCTGCGCCGCGTTAACAACGATCATACGGATGGATTAAGCGGGCATATCCGAATTACATATATACGGTCACACATACATTCAAAGCTAGAAAATAAAATAGGAAAAGAGAAAAAATCTGACATTTTTTCATATTTTATTTATTCTATTCATTGATACTCAATTGTGAACATTTCAAATAAAAAATATATAGAAAAAGATTAAAAAAATACACATACACATACAAAGCAATATGTATTGATTTGTATTCAAACAAATATAAATAACAGATGTAGAAGGAATACAGTGTTTGTGAGCGAATAGTATCAAGTGAGTGTATAGGTAAAATGTCTTTTGGTGTGTGAATTTGTGACGAGACGAAACGATGTGATGTGATTAACAAAGTGAAAAGTGCAAATTTAAATATACATTTATTTTGTTTTCTGCCTTCTTTCTTTAAATAAATAAATAAATGAAAACAACAAAAATGTTATAAAGAGAAATCGTTAAAATTCCAACAGAAAAGTTTTTTTTTAATTTTATTAAGAAAAAACACGAATTAAAAAAAAACGAAATCCCAAAAATATTTTTAAAATTGAAATTAAGAAAAAATTGTTTAACAAAAACAAAATTATTTACTATTTAATGCATAATACAAATGTACATACAAAATGAAATAAAATTAAGTTAAATAAAAAATAATAAAATTCCTTTACGCCATTTGGATTTAATAATTTCCTACATTTTAGTGAGAATAAGAAAAAAGCAAAATCTTGTGAAAATTTTTTGTTATAATAAATTCTAAAGAAATAAAATAAAACTTAAAAAAGAGAACAGAAAAGTAAAGAAAAGTTAAATATAAATAGAATAGAATATAAAAACGTATAATTCCAAAGAATAAAGAATTTTTTAAATGCTGCTCTCCAAGAAACCTAGAAATTCTACTACATTTAAAACCTGAAATACAACCTTTTTTTGCCAACAACAAAAATTAAAATAAGTAAATAAATAAATGAAAAAAGTATAAACAAATCTAGACAACTTACTGGCAACACAGCAAAAAAAAATAAAATAAAGAAAGAACTAAAAAGTTAAGAAGAAAAAATTAAAAAGAGATAAACGTGAAAACAAACGTTTGGTGGATCGATCGATCGTTAGTTGTTCATTCTTTCGTTTCGTTTTGTCGCTTTGTCGTCGTGTCGGTTTAACGTGATCGTTTAGTTTTTAAATTTTACTACGGTATTGTCACATTTTAAGCCAACGCTTTATTTTACACCATCATCCACAACGTCTTCTTCTACATCTCATCGTTTTGTTCGTTCATTCTTTGTTTGTTACGTATTCTCTTTCCATTCTTTACATTGGTTAAACCGTCTTTACATTCGTTTGTTTCTTTCAATTCTATTATTGTGCACAACAATTCTTTAAAACGTGTTCTCAAGGAAGTGAAATATCGCAAAAAGTTTAAAGTAACTGAAACTTAAAAGAGTATAATTTTATTTCCATAGTGATTATCAAGACTTCTGCTTTGCCTTTCATTAGTTCCCTCCAACCCTCTGGTCCGTTTAAGTACTACCTTTTCTATAATAAAATAAAAGTTAAGTGTTCATAGAAAATCATAAAAATGGGTGATTCCACACCAATATGTCGTTGTCGTGTTTTATATTTGGGCAGTGCTGTGCCACGACAAAGTAAAGATGGTCTTCAGGGTATACAGGAGCCATTGCGTAGTCTTTATCCCTCGGAGGGAGCGGTCGGTGCCAAAGGTATAGATTCCTGGTTGAGTGTTTGGTCAAATGGTATTTTATTGGAAAATGTTGATGAAAATCTTAAGGAAATTACAAGATTCTTTCCCATCGAATCATTGCATTATTGTGCAGCTGTCAGACAGGTATTGATACCCGAACGAGGTAACTCGAATCCAGAACCAAAATTTCTGCCCCTCGACTCACCATTCGCTCGTATGCCACGAGCCCAACATCCACCTATTTTTGCAGCCATTCTTCGTCGTACTACTGGCATTAAGGTGCTCGAATGTCATGTGTTCATTTGTAAACGTGAAGCAGCTGCAAATGCTCTAGTCAGATGTTGTTTTCATGCTTATGCCGATAATTCATATGCTCGTCAATTGGAGACTGGCAGTACGGGTGGAGGAGCTGGCAGCAGTGTGTATGGCACCTTAAAAAGTAATATGGTCAGCAAATCAAATGGTGATTTGACTAGTGTTGGCCTCTCCAATGGCAACAATCATCATCACTTTCAACAGCAACACTTAACGTCATCGTCTGCTTCACATGCCGGTTGGCGTTCACGTGCTGGTAGTATAACTACACTAAACAGTGTGGGACGTCAATCCAATGGTCATTTAATGAATGGAGGAGCTGGAGCTGATACCACTAGTAATGCCGCCGAAGGATATACATCTGTTAAAAATTGTAAGTATTTCAAAACTAAAGTATAAAATACGTACACACAAGTATGTGTCTTAAGTCTTTCGTTTTTTCATTACAAAATAAAAACGTTTTTTTTTATTTTTGCATTACTTTGCCTTTTCATGATGCAATATTTATTATTAAAATAATTTTTCTGTTATTGTTGTTTTGCATTTTTGTCTCAATGTTTTTGTTGTTATTGTTTGTTATTAGAAAACCAGTAACTGTTTTTGACGCGATTATGACTCATTTTATTGTTGTTTAGATTTGAAATTGGTTTAGTTTCTTTTTCATTTTATTATTTCTTTTATGAATTTTTTTCTTTGATAAATATTTGGTGGAATGCAATTGGTTTTACTTAAATAATAAGTTTAAACTTCCTGGTGATTTATAAGTGGCGAATATTTTTATAATAGTTTTCTTCATATTTTATTAATCGTTAATATTTGTTTTCCCATATTTTTAGTTTTCATAAATAAATATATTTTTGTATCATTTTTATATTATATTAATCATAATGTATAATGTTTATACGAAGAAAAGACGAATATTAACAAAAACATTACGCTTTTAAAATAATTTAAACAAATTGGCGGGCGGATTTTATAAATTTTGCACATCGATACTCTTTGCAAGGCATTTCAAATTTGATTCTATATACTTAGTTGGATTTTTACTAACATATTTTTTATAAATTATCAGTTTACAATAATTTCTACTATTTCTTAATGCACCTTTAATTCGAAACATTTTATGATATTAAAATATTTAAATATTTTAAAAATATTTAAACTAATTTTACCATATTTGTGTATACAGTAATGAAAATTTTATATAATTTTGTAATTGAAAATATTTGGGAGATATTTTTTCTGTGTATCCAAACAGCTTTGTATTTTATATTTCTAGAAGAACAAAATCCATTCATTTTCGTATAAACTTTTAGATGTTTTCACCTTCACTACTTAAAAAGGCTTAAGTTTTTAAAGGAACATAAGCCATCATTTGTATCTGAATCAATTTCTTTTAAACAGGCGAAATAAAATTATGGATATAAAATGCTAATCTATTTACACTAACCTATCTCTAATACTTAGGAATATATTCGATTGCGAGAAGCCATAAATATTTTTAATCGACTATTACGTAATGGTTAATATAGATTTTTTTCATAAAAGGTAAAATAAAAATATCAAAATGCAGTGTAGCGTAGCCATAACATTGACGTGGATCAACCATATTTTGTTGTGTGACAACCATATTTTGTTGTATTATAATCATATTTGTTTACCTCATAACTATATAATGGTCAACTATACAGATGTTCCAACATAATGTAGTTGTGGAACAATCATATATTGTTGTACTTCTATCATATTAAATTTCATCACAACCATTTTAACAACTTAAATGCTTCATAACTTGTGGGGCAATAATTTTTTTGTTTTGCCACATCTATATTTTAATGTCGCACGACCATATTATGGTCAACAATATGGGTGCCTCTTAATTTGTTTTATAATCTTAATTTGTTTGTGGGACAACCATGGTACATCCATATTGTGTTGTTTTATTATTATGTATATGTATTATTTTGGATCAGGAACGATGCTTATTGAAATTAATTTTGATTGTATGAATTTGATTAGATCATATAAGCCCCATATGTATGTCCCTCCTGAATGAGGTTCTCAGCCCATTAAATTCGTAAATATGTGTTATTCTTAAACGATGAGCCAAATTATTTGTATTAGTATCGGTCTATTATTTCCAATTGGTCCTTTACAACCCACTTCCCAATGTCACTTTGAAACATAAGTCTCAAATATATACGTGGACATTGTAAAAATGTTTAGTCAAATTTAGATAAATAAACGGTTCGGTTAATACTATATTTTATCTCTCATATTTTTAATTGTGACGTATTAAATAGAGTTTCGCGGATTTAAATAAATGGCGTTTTTAACAAATTTCATTATAACGAATGAATGAATGAAATAATCCGTTATTTTTAGTTTCAAAGTTCGTTGATGAGTCATAACATTAAATTAATTATTCTCAAATTTTATAAAAAGCAAAATTGATGAAACATCAAAGATATAAACAGATGAAGAGAATGAAACATGAATTAAGTGAAAAGGATTTATATTTGAGTTGAAAGTATTTACTAGTTTTAACCTCTTTTCATTTCTATATTTTCCCAATAAAAAGTTTACTTTATTTTTATACCCATAAGTGGTGAAGAGTGTATATTAACTTTATCATTTCGTATATAACGTTAAGAAATAAACAATTAAAACTTCATTAAGTATTCATGTTCTTGAAGTATCAAAATCTGAGTCAATTTACTTATGTCAATCTGTCTGTTGTTGGCACGATCGCATGTGTAATAATTGACTGAGCTCAATGAAATTCATTTTGATCTATAAAATTTGAATAAGTTAAATTGTTGTTATAATTTTTGACACTGTAACATTTGTGATGATAATTATAAAATAATAATGTATATGTATAAATGCAATAACTGCATTTTCTTGTACTAAATACAAAAATGTATTTCTTAATACAACTTCCCTCTTTCAACTTCCCCAAACAACTAATGCAACAGCAACAACAACTAGTATTATTGTTACATTAAAAAACAACAAATATTAAAAAATGCGGTATAAAAATATTTTGTTGTTGTTTTTCATTTTTTTTTTTTTTGTTTTTGCTTAATGTTGTTGTAGTTTATATATTTTTCGCAGCCAAATAAACCTTTTAATGACTTTTAAACGCGTACAGTTGTTTGTGGCTTTAGGCAATCACGGACGGTTTTTGTTCAGACAACTTTCTTTGTTGGTCAGTGTGACTAGAAAAATAAAATTTATCAAAGAAATTATTTTGAGTTGCCTTTTTATTTTGTAGAAAATTATGTTTCCGTTCGAATTGTTTAACACGTTTTCCTCATTTTTTTACTTCTTTTTTAACTCTTTTTCTATGTTTTTGTGCGATTATTTGTGCGTTTTTTATGGAATTTGTTTATTTATCGTTTTTTTTTTATTTCTAATTTTACCTTAAAAAGTTGTTTTCAATAAAAACAAAATTATGTGCGTTTTTATGTTTATTCAGTTGACATTATGTTGTGTTTCTGGATATTTAGTACATCGGTCATAAAATGATTTGTAAACTATATGGGAGTATTTGATAGATTAGCAAACACCGAATTAACGTTAATCGAGCTTTTTTATAATGAACAAATAAATACAATTTCTGAAAAATATAATATTTAAATGAAGAATGTTTAAGTTTCCTTAGTCTTCATTTCTAATGATGTAAATTACACAGAACCCAATAATAAATAATAAATTATATGGAATCCTTTAAAATTAAGATATAACATATAGAAATCAAGAATAAAAAAAATATGAAAGTTATTGACGGACAGAATTGACTATTTTTGAAAATAAATCTTTAACTTTTGATCTGTATAATGAATTTGCGTGCAAAAAAGCAAAGTGATAAGAGCGAATTGTATGATTACAACTTTTGAATTAACCCCATAGTGTTCCATGGACGCTGTTGTAGGTGTGGAAGGTGTGGATATTCACTTTTTTAAGGGTGTGCCAAATTTTTATTTTTAATTCCTTTTCAAACATATTCCACTATCCTATAGGTCCTTACAAGAACTTTAAAAAATTTTTCATGTGTTACTCATCCTTTAGAATTATTAATTTATTTGCATTTGAATTTTTAACTTTGATAATTTTGCAAGAACCTGAGTCAGTTTTGCTTAGTATGTAACCAAAATATTTTTTCGATCTTATTCAACATTTTTTATTTGGTTGAAAATCAAAATTACTTCAATAGATTAATGTCAATATATTTATATGCTACAATAATATACAATTTTCAATTTGAAAATTAAAAAAAAGAAATACAGATTTAAGTTATGTTTTGCTGAAATTTTTTTTACGTCGAGTGTTTGTTTTAAATTTTGTGTTCAGACCCTTTCCAATTTGATCTTTTCCTACCAAAAATTTAAATCTAACCTATAAGTTCTAAAATGCCAAAGCCTGAATCTTAAAATGAAATACAGTTTTGTTAACCTCAATATGTTTATAATCATTTGGTAATAAGCTTTTTTAGACCTTCAATAAATGTGGACTTTTTCTCACATTTATATCAAAATAATAATTCTTTTCAACTTTCAAGGTCCACATTGGTACCAACTGTGGGTTATATGGAGGGTATATATAATGAATGTGATTAAAAGTGATTTTCGGAAGTGGATTTACGTTAGGATTAAATATAATCCTAACTTGAAATACTCCAACAATATATGGTGGTGTATTTAAAACTAATTAATTTATTTGACTCCCATAGCTCAAAGACGACATTATTTTATTATCGAAACTCATGTATTTTTAATAAGAATCAATGAAATTATTGTGGGAAAATAATTTCTTAAATCTTAATATTTTCAATCAATTTTCTCCGAATAGAAATAATAAATAATTAAGAAATATTTGAGTTTTGGTAACATTTTATTTAATTTAATTTAATAAAAATATTACACTTGTTAACTGACATTTCAAGTTATGCTTAAAAACTGAGTTATATAATGTTTAATTAACAATTAACCCACGTATATGGTATTTTTGTATCAATAAGTTCATTTCAAACGTTGAAACTAGTTTTTTTCTTTGTAATATTGACAAAAATTTGAATTATTGGAAACGTTACTTTTTCTTAAGAGAATTACGATATATTTCTGGTCCAAAAAATATATAAAAATGTTGCTCAATCAATTTTTGAAATTTCTTTTTTATGTATTAACAAACATACAAGAATGAACAAGTGTATGAGATGAATGAATGAGTAAATGAACGAATGAACAAATGTCTTTATGGATAAATAAAAGAAAACATTTAAAAATTAACAAATTTTTGCATTAAAAAATACGGAAAATAATAAAGTAGAAAATAATTATCATCATGAGTAAATAATAAACATAAAAAGCATAATAAAATATAATTTTACATAAATGTATAAATAAATACACATATTTAGATATACATACTTCATATATTTATTTCTTATACATCTGTTGGTAAATACAGAGATGAATGTATGTTTATATATCAATGTATTTGTATGTTATGAATGATTCGCTTGAAATTCGGGATTTTTAAATTTTTAATCCCGAAATGTGGGATTTATAATTCCCGAAATAAAAATATGAGAACTCGCAAGTTTTCATAAAACAGTGTTTTAAATTTACACTTTTATATAGATTTTTTGTATTTAAAAAATAATTTGCTTATAAATTCAGAAAGAAAAATAAGTAAGAATGCGGTATTCGAATTATCTATTTATCAGAACTTCGATGGACTGTTTCACATTTTATTTAGGAAGTGGGATTTTAAAGCAGTAATATGAATATATGACCGATGGTTGCCAAACTATTTTTATATATAAATACATTTCAAAAATTGATTGATATAATAGTTTTACCAGTTCAAAGCCGTTTTCTAGGAAGGGACGTTATGTGCGAGCTGTAGCAAAATACGGACCTATATTGGTCAGATTAATAACATATATTCGAGACAATAAATATATATATATATATATATATATTATATATATATATATATATATATATATATATATATATATATATATATATATATATATATATATATATATATATATATATATATATATATATATATATATATATATATATATATATATATATATATATTTGTTTGAAAATGAAAAACAATTGTTTGTTTTATTTATTAACAATGAAAGTTTATGTTTAAATATTTAGTTTCGTTAAATAATTAACTTTTTATCAATATTTGCAGAAAGTTAAATTCAAAAAATACAAAAAAAGTTTATTAATTGTATTAAAGCTAATTCCAACCAAATTTCAAATAGGAATATCGAAGTGTTAATGATGATGTTAGTTATGTCAATAATTTTATATAAACATTAAAATATAAAATATAGTCTTTCAAGACCGATAATTTAGTTTCCAATATTGGTTTTACGATAGTGCTTAAATAACGGTATGTAAACGTTTTTTTTTATAGAAGTTACAGCTTTTAGAAAGCAGTCTGTCGGAAATTTGAAATATGAATTCCGGATAAACGTCTTATTTTTTTGTAATGATATTTGACAAAAAAGAAATCCAATTTGGTGGAAAACTTCACGCACTTCGGAATGTTTTTAATGGAACATGAGGGAGAACTATGTTTACATTATTTCCAGAACAATAAATAGAATATTTATTAGAAATCATTATTGAAAACAAAGATTTTGAATAGGACACGGTGGATAGATGAGAGATGTGCACAGACAGGCAGACAGGAGGAGTAGTATTTTCATTGAATTGGTAACATTTGATAGTTCATATTTCTAATATATATTTTTTGAAACTATTGTAGCGTTTTGAATGAAATTTTAAGGACATAAACTTGATTTGCTGAAAAGAATTACGTCGAATATTTTTGTCGTACAAATTAAATTTTGTATACTGTTTTTATAATTATATGGAAGACATAGTGATGAAGGATAAAACTTAAACAATATGAAGTATTTTGGAACTTTAGAAATTAGGTTATTATTTGGTTTTCATATTATTAGTGATTCAAAACCTCATTATATATATATATATATATATATATATATATATATATATATATATATATATATATATATATATATATATATATATATATATATATATATATATATATATATATATATATATATATATATATATATATATATATATATATCCATACACTTGCTATCAAAAAATCACACACGTGTATTTGTAATAAAAACCACAAACATTTTTTCCGCATTAATGCCTTTTTTACATTTTTTAGTTTTTGTTTTTGTTGATGTTATTTTAATATTTAAAAGTATTTATTTATTCATTTGTTAAATAAGGTGTTGCCTTTGTTGTCACTAAACAGATTTGAAACAGCAATAAAAACAAAAACAAAATAAAGTAGAAAATATTTCAAAGGTGAGGCTCATCTTTTATAATTTTTTTCAAAAAATTTCGTTAACTTTGAGTTGTGAATATATATTTTTGAATAAATATTAAATAAAATTATAATGAGATGACTTGCTGTATTTATTTATACGTTTATTTACATTTCTTTTCACTCTCTCGTATAGAAGTACATACATACATACATACATACATACATACATACATACATACATACATACATACATACATACATACACATATACATATATACATATATACATATATACATATATACATATATACATATATACATATATACATATATACATATATACATATATACATATATACATATATACATATATACATATATACATATATACATATATACATATATACATGTATACATATATATGTACATCTACTAATTAATCTTCATTTGAGAAATCATGACAAATTGCAATATATTATTTTATACGAAAAAGCTTATTTTTTAACTTTGAGTTACTGAGACATCAGGGTTGAATAAAAATATTTTAAATTTTTTTTAGCAAAAAAGTAGTAAGGAATTTATCATTAGATCATTTTACTAGTTAATCGAAAATAATTGTCAGATTTATTTCGCAATATTTGTATTATACCACCGTAATGTTTATGCGTCACGCTCATTTGACAGTAAAGTGCTATAAATTTATTTTATTGAGTTTTATTATTTTTATTGTATTTTATCTATTATAGTTAATCACGATTTCATCATAAATCTTGTTCATGAGAGAGGCATGTGACATTATTAGCAAATTTTTGCTTTGAATTAGTAGATTAGTTTTAGAATTATAAACATTTTATTGTCTACCCCATGTCAAGTCTATATCTTTTTTATTTTTATTTCATGTATGAATCGTACTCCTACATAATTGTCCTTTATGGGAGATTTACTTATAAACATTCATTCTATCATCTATCATCTCATCCCTCTCTGAAATATTCTATATTCGATTTAAATATTTATTTTTAAACGTCTCCATCGCTCACTAAATAATAGATTCAAAACTTTTCCAAGTGTATCCAACAGACAAATAGGTTTATATGATGAGGTCCTTCTGAATGGTAATAGTTAGAGAATTTGCTTTCTTTGCAAGTCTTGAAATTTTGTCCCTTCCGCAGAATTTGGTAAGTACCCCAGCAAATATTACCAGGTTACTGTCAACTGAATATGAATTTTTTTTAATGTTTGAATTAATATTCTCATCATTTGTGAATAAAATATGGACAAATAAAATAAATAAAATTATATGACGAAAACATTCCAAATGACGTTTTCATATTTTTCAATACGTAAATATTTTTATTCCAAAGGAAAGTAATGAGCACAAACAAATTTTTTATTCAATTAACAATATTTTAGTGACGACAATAATATTTTTATTGACGATAAGAATAATTTTAGTGGCTATAAAAACATTTACTTTTATTAATGCAAACATATATTTTTTCGTGTGATCCAATATTGAAAGTTATTACCTCTGGAGTTTTGGGCAAATTAATTTAGGTGTTGTCAAACATTTCAATATGCTATAAGCAATTTCTTAAAGCTCTTCTATTTATTTGTAAATATTGAAATTTTTAGAAATCGTTTGAACCAGTTTTAACGTTGGTTATACAAGATGTGGACAACATAATAAAATTGTATTTGGTAATCGCAAAGAAACCACTAAATATTATAATTTAAAAAAGAAATAAATTTCCAAAATATTATTGAAAAATATATAACTGATAAGAAAACATATGAATTTTCATAGAAACACAACTTATTCATTTACTTTCTTCTTCTTCTTTTTTCTCTTTTTTTAAGTATTTTTGCACATTGTTGTTATTGAATTTCCTTTGTATTCGGGTTACTAAAGGTCCATGTCAAGTGTTAGCGTTAGTAACTAGATGATAGCGGATAAGACATTTTTTTCCAAAATTCAGATGGTTATAAGTGAAAGAAGACAAAGGAAAATTCATCAGAAAAACATAAGATGAAGAAAAATAACGACCGTATGAATGCCAAAAATTAAAAATTGAAAAAAAAACTAAACGAGAAAACTCAACAATACTCAGACATTCCGAATAATTTTTGTATACGAAATATCTATAATATATATTTGTATGTTGGTGTGGCGCGTGAGAAAGTTTTCTTTTTAAAGTTGTTAAAAAATCAAAATAAAAGAAGAAATGTTTAAGTATGAATTTCTTAACACTCACATACTTAATAAGATAAAAATAAAGGGGTGCTGTCTATTCGTCGGTGTGTCTGCATGAATTTTAACAGATCAAAAACAAACAAAAAACAAAAAAAAAAAACATACAGACTCATAAAATCATATAAACTGTTTTTTTTTTTTTTAATTTTTATCATTTCATGTTTATGATGATGATGAGACAAAATATAATAAAAGAAAAATAAAAAATTAAAATAGTTTTTGTTGTTATTTATTCATGAAACAATGAATCTGTATACAATTTTTGTTAGTTTTACACACAAAAAAAAAGATAAAACAACTGGAAATTTTGAACACTTTCAAGATTAAGGTTGATTATGATTTTCATTTGATTTAATTTGATATGGAAAGTTAATTGAATTTATTATTTTATTAAAGACATTGGAAATAAAATATGAAATAATTATTAACGAATTTAATTTTCAACTAATTTACATATAAAATAGAATGTGTGTGACTGTATGAGTGTATACGTGGGCATAAGTAAAGCAAGTTTGCTATTTAAGTCTTTTGTTTTGTTTATAAGTTCTATACCCTCGACCACAACAAGTGATGAATAAAATATATATATATATATATATATATATATATATATATATATATATATATATATATATATATATATATATATATATATATATATATATATATATATATATATATAAAAATGATTGTCTGTCTCTCTGCCTGTTGCCATGCGCACGTCCACAACAATTTACAGAGTTTCATAAAATGCGGCCTGAGTATTTGTTATACTTTTTAGAAGTCTCCTTTGGAATCAACAAAATTGGTTCAGATTATCAAAAAAATAGATCTATATCTAAAGCAATCTTTATGTTCCAGCGAAGAATTTTCCTAAAACTGTCAATTAGAAACAGACAAAGTAGAATAAAGTTTTGGCATAACATAAAGTTATATGTAAAAGTTCTAGCCAAAAATAAAATAGTTATAGCCAAAACTATTACTAATTTAATGACTTATAATAGTTCCGGTGTTGTATTTAAGAAAAACGTTTATATTTTATATACGTTTGTGAGTATATATGCAGTCAACCCAACTTATTTATAAACACGCATTAATGATGGAGGGTATTGAAGATTCGGCTTAGCCGAATAAAGCATTCTTTCTTGATTTTGTTATTTCTTTTTTTTTTTTGTTTTTATTAGAAACTAGTTCAATTTGCAGCTGCAACATAACTAAATACTACATAATCTCATAAAATTTAGTAATTTTATTTAAAATAACACAGAAAAACCTAACCTAAACATTAATGCAGTTTTTGTATCACATAACAGTTGGTCTGGCTCTCCGTCCTAGAGTCGGTATTTATGCCAGTTTGATTTCATTCTATAAGTTTATGCTGGTATTATAATGAAAATATGTTTTAATAATTACATATACTCACACTCACACAAAAAGACACAAAATACAAATAATTTACATAAACTCGTATAACAACAAACTTGCAGATTTAGCATTAAGTGACATTGTGAATGAGTGAGTGAACCAGTAACAGAATGAGTTATTTATTAAATTAAATTAAATGAAATTGCTTATTGTTACAATTTTTATTTGGAAAATGTCAACAAATTATTATTTCTGTTTTATATAAAATTATTTTTTTCTTTTGTATTTTCTTACTTCTTTCCTTACAAGTTAACAACAAATTGCTTTGCAACCTTTTTTTCTCACTCATGTATTTTTTTATTCCATTTTACATTTTTCTTCGTTGTTTCGTATTTCAGCTCATTTTCGAAATATTCTATGTCAGATACAATTTTATATCTAAACACAAATATTTACTCAAAACTTACACTAAGTTAAACATAAATTCATTAAGTACACATATATACATGTATTATGTATGTATGTATGTATGTATGTATGTATGTATGTATGTATGTATGTATGTATGTATGTATGTATTATATTGTTTCTCACAGGTGTACATATAAAAGCTTACACATATATGCACATCAACATGAAATTGAATTTGAATTTGAATATATAGTAAATTCGGATATATGCAACTTTACCGATCACAGTTGCATAGTTAAAAATATAGAAATGGATTATACGAAATTCTTAACACAACGGATCCGGCCACCTTGAGTATGGTTTTTTAAATCGTCTTAACCTTTTTGTCTCCTCACAAAACTAACAGAAGTGTTTCTATTGTAGCTAGAGTTCTAAAATTTTGTTCGAGTAAGTATACTATTGAACTGGTTAACAAAAACATTTTAGGGGATAGAGCCTGACGCAGAGTCAACTTCCATAGAAAGAAAACATTAATTATAAATAATCTATAGAACTATTGTATATAGTTTTAAAAGATTTTGCCATATCACTGATAAAAAATGTATGGTAAACAGGACCTCGAAGCAAAGTACCCTCAATACCGAAAGAATAATATATATAGAACTATTAAGAAATACCAAGATGAATATAATTTTTTTAATTTAAACACAACTTCTTTCCTGCTGATGTGCTAAAATTAAAAAAAATGTAAAACGGATAGAGCAGTGTATGGGGTACTCTAATTATAAATTAACAGAAATACATGGAATCGTTCTGGTTTCATATATCTTGATTAAGTATTGAAAATTCATGTTGTGTTCGATGAAATTCTTCCATAAAAAGTTTCAGTTTTTATTAATCCGAAATAATATTTTGAACAACAAATTTACATTTATTATTTATAAAGTTTCTAGTGGTGCTAAGTTATTTCTCTTCACTGTTGAATGGTAAATATGTCTGTTAGATAACAACAAAAAACAGGAAAATGTTAAAAAAAATTAAACAAACAGAAAACAAAGTAAAGTAAGAAAAAAATAAAGAAAGAAAAAGAAGTCACTAAAACAAAGAACTAAGAACTAGTTTTATACACGATTTTGTTCTAGTTTATTCTTCTGTTTTCATAACTCAATTATAATTATACATACATACATACATACATACATACATACATACATACATACATACATACATACATACATACATACGTATACATAAATATTGTAAAAGATGCATATAAATTTATGTGATATTTTCTACATAAATACTTTTCTTAAGATAAAATCAAATTAAGTTTTTTACTTCTTAATAAAATAAACGTTTATAAAATAAAATAAATCCTAAATAAAAAAGATATTTTTTTATGATTTTACTTTTTAACTATAATTGTTATAAGTTTAAAGTCTAAATGGTTCAAAGTCATTAAATTTAATAAGTAAAATAATTAAGATTTTCGGTAAAAGTTTCAAAAAGAAAACTAAAAGATAAAAAAAATGCAAATATATTTTTATAATAATTAACTTTTTCGTTTAATTAAAACAAGTTCAAAATTCCGGTTAGAAACAATGTACTTGTTTCTTTTATTGAATATCTTATTTCTTATAAAGGAACCGAAAATGCGATGAAAATCTAACAATCAGTCTATATAGCTATATCAAAATCTTTTAAAATTTTAAAATACTAGCGTTTACGATGCGAGCATTGCTGTCAAAATATTTCTTTGGTCGAAGTTAAAACCTTTTTCACAAACACTCTAAACAAAATATTCCGTTTAATATTCGAGGTAACTTTATCTCTGCCCTGATCCTATCTATCCTACATTTGTCCAGTAAAAATCCTAACCGGATGGAATATTAACAGAATTCAAAATTTTTGTAGATTTATAGACTTTCAATTGGTTTTCGAAAGTGAGAATGATACATTTATTCTTTTAATTTTGCCTGTGACTGGTATAGACGGCCAACCGATCAGATGGATGGTTTAAGTCTGGTTCATTCACTCTATCCCGTATAATATCATTTCTATCTGCGAAAGTACTGGGCAGGCGTGCACAGCTTCAAATTATGTTAATCATACATTAAGATTTGAGCGCTAATTTTTACAAAGTTTAACGTTCTGCATTTGTGTAGAACTTTTGATAGATGAATTTGTTCAACAATTCGAAAAAACATCAGTATTGGTTGTGCAAAAAGACGATCAAGAATGTAATAGTCAGTCAAGTCCAATTATTAATTTTCTGATTTATTCTTAAGTCTGCAGTACATTGCTGTGAAACTAAAAAATATGTGAAATTTATGCGCTTAAAAAATTTTTGTGGGGGGTTAAATGGGGTTAATTTTGCACATTGATTTTTGATCTGATTTATTCAAATTTCAAAATGAACAGATACTCGCATAATTTGCCACATCGGTTTAGAATATCATAAGACTTATTTCTGTCAAAATTTGTTAAAATAGCTTTGTATATGTCATTTATAAGCATAAAACCTCATTTTGGGAGGACATTTGTATTGGAGGTACCTGAAATATTGGACCGAATACGACCTATTGAAATTGGCTTCTTCCTCGAACATCGTTAAATTAAATCAAAAAGTAATCCCAAGTCAAATGGTATACTTAATTGTGAGTGTAGCATCACACACCTACGGTGGTGTAGGGTATAAAGATATTAAAGTATTTTATAGTTTGCACATTCTATCAATAAATTTATAGTCAAAATTAGTTAATTGATGAATTTATCATCAAGTATTATGTAAAATAGAATATTTTAGAGCGAAATATGTTTATAAACTTATATGTATAAATAACTAAAATATGTACATAAGTATATTTAACAAAATATTATTTCATAATCAACTGACCATAACAAAAACTAAACATACATATACTTATTAACTATTAACTGTTTACAAATGTTGTAGTAGAAATTCTTTAGTATATATGAATAAATTGTATCGAACTGCAATGAGATAACTTCTCTAAGCACTTTTTTCTCAACTACTTGTTTTGTAACAAGATCAGCAAACCAGCTCTCTGTACAGACAACAACAATAAAAAAAACATATCATCTTAATCATTGCCATAATGATCATCTTCAGTTTATAGTATAATGAGAATATAAACATGATCAAATCGAATGCCGTTCATAATAATGATGACCATTATGATGATCCAGTGCAAGTTGAATTTGAAATAAACTTAAGAAACTCGTTGAATAATGATGTACGGTTGCATATAACTTGAGTAAATAATAATAATAATAATAATCAGTATTTTTTCCTAATCGGTTTGTAATTCTTTCCTGTTTCTATTTCATGTTTTCATTCAATATTCAAGTTGTTCATCAGGTTATATAAAACTTTAAGAAGATTCAAAAGAAAATCTTATGGAAACGACTTAAATTTCACAACTGTTCTCAATGTTGATATATAATGTGTAAGATGTTTGATAACTGGAATATAGATCAATTTAATATAATTTAGTTGATTTTGACATATAAAAAGAAGGATCAAAATATAAATTTTTAACTTTTAACTATAAAAAATCAAAACAGTTCAACTTAATGCTGTTATTATGACTCAAAATATTTCGGCAATTTTCATGACCCATTTCTGGAAAAATAACATAAATAAAAAAAGAAAATTCAAAAACAAGTTTTCCTTTAATTTGTTTATATTTTGTTAAATATAATTAAATTTTATTTACAATGTTTTCAAGTTTGTGCAGCTGCAAATATTTGACATTATCAATTTTGTTATTGTTGCTACTTTTGGATTCAAATTGTGTTTATTGTCTGGCCAAAAACAACAACAACACAACACAATCAATTACAATAACAAAACAGAATGACTTTAATAATTATTAAGAAAAAAACGAAGAAAATAACTTTTGTAAAATTCCTTGGATAAATTTATATATACTTAAACACAAATACATACATATATACTTAAGTGTGTGTATGTATTGTACATATTTTCTGCTATAGCATTGGATTGTTGTTGCAAAGATTTTATTAAACTTTTTACCAAAAAATATCTGCTGAAAATAGAAATCTGGTTTCATTGAATAAAATATTTGCTATTTCAAAAGTTGTTATTGCTGTTGTTGTTGCAATTTTTCGAATTTTTTTAACCGACATTTGTGGCTATAATACTAAAAACAAATGCCACTCCTTTTAATACCAAAAAAACCAATTGAATACTTCTGGTTGCATATCAAATACAGTGTAAAGCATAAATTTTAATATGTTCAACAAAATTAAACGAAAAATAATTTCTGATAACTCAATATTTTTGTACTGCAAAGGTGTATGTATCACCTAAAATTCTTTGTCAACTTCGCAAATTTTAAACAATTTATTAACGTTAAATTAAAAACATTAATAATGAACAAATTTAAATCATTAATTTGAAAAGTAATAAATGATTTTAAAAAAGAAAACAAAAATGGAAATAAATCAATACCTGGACGATCTAAAAATTAGCTATTAGGGAAGAAAGTAAAAATAGAATCAATAACTGAAAATAAACCATTTAAAATATATGCGATATCCTAATATATAAGGTATAACTTACCAATATTTTTAATCTTTGGATTTAAATTTATTTTTATTTTAAGATGGTACCTACACTTTTACAGTGCTAAAATCAGAGTCACGTGAAATTTTTCCTTTGTTGAAAGCAAAAAATAATAAAATATATAAAAAATATTATATCTTTAAAAAAAATCCCCTTAAAATTTATAAAATTCTTTACTTAAATTAAGATACCGACACTTATGCTCTACACTGTATTTATTTATTAATCTATATTTACTAACAAAAGTAAATACTCTCTTACATATTTTGAACATGTTTATTTTTTAATGAACAAACTTTCATACAAATAAAATATACAAACTCCTCTTTTTAAAACTAAATCATCACATGCAACTGTTAATTGAAAATATTTACATTTATGTACTCAGAAATGGAAAAGAATTTATTCTATCTTGTTAATATCTTGAATACGCGACAATTTAATATAATTTTGAACAATGATATACATTTCACTGACCAATATATATATACAAATTGATTGAAAAAGCTCCAAGAAGTTGTTATTCAGATATTTAAGCGAAAATATTCAGTAAAATGCTCAATGAAAAGTTAAACGATTTAAACAAACTTGTATCTTATTACTGAAGCTGTACGTACTCCACTGCCAAATCAAAAATAATCGAAATCGAATCAGTAGAAAAACTATTTGTTTATTTCAATAAATTTTATCCTTTTTAAAACAGATTTTCACACGCTTCATTGATTGTTTAGTTTACACGCATTCGTGGTAGGGGATCTCGAAGATTCGCATAGCCGAATATAATATTCTTACTTGTTTTATTTGAAAATATTTAATCTCCATAACATTTTTCGCATGATCTCTTGAAATTGTTAAACTTTCCACCGTACAATATTTAAATATTCAATAAATAAATATCTGCTTTGTATGGGAGATATATCTTTACCTAATCCTACAAAAATTGGTTGTTGTTACAGTTCGGCTGTATCTGCCGCAGCTGTATTCTGCCGAGTGTAACTAACAATTTCACCAATATTTTGTTCCGTTTTAGCTGAACCAAACATTATTACAATAAAATAAAATCCAGGATTTTTTATTGTTCATATTTGTTGATTTAACTTTGATACCCATAATACAATTGTAACACAACAATTTTATAAATATCAATACCTGAATTCTTTCAAACCTTGTTTTTATATATCAAATATAAATCTTCCTACAAACGAACTTCATAAATATAAATTTTAAGAGAATTTGTATGGAATACACACAACACATACACATTTTGCAAGAAAATATTCGCATTCACATACAAACAAAATAAATTAGAAACATTTTTTCTTTCAAATTCAACAGTGCGCAGCAAAATTTAAAACCAAAAGTTAAACTGTTTTGCAAAATACGTAGTAAATTTGTTTCAATATGGATTTTTTGTAAGTTTGTAGATCTGTTCAACTATAATACACTCAATAGTACTTGTGAAAATAAATGATTGCATGTTGGTCACTATTCATTTATCTTACACATGCTGAAATAAAACCATAAAATTTTTTACTTAAAAAAATTATTAAATGGAAAATTGTTAAATAATAAAATTATTTTAATTTTAGAGAAAAAACTATAGTTGATATGACAAAAGTACAAATTGATAATGATGAGATTTCTTAAATATGTATTATTACAAATTATTTTGTTTTATCCAGGAAATGATCTCTACGTGTATTAAAATCACGTCGCTTTATTATATGGATTATTTATTTTAAGATAAAGTTTGTATAGAAATATTTTAACCATATTTAGAAAAAAATGTTTAAAAAAGTAATATTTATTTATGTGATAAACTCGTGAAAAGATGTTTTGGTGCTGCACCCTCAAATTACAAAGAAATCCGTTTGAAACCTAAAGCGCAATAAATAATTTACCCCCATAAACTTAACACGGAAATTTACTATTCACGCACGCATGCTCTCCTTCATAAATTGTAGTTTTTCTTTTTGCTTCCACTTCATCTAAACTTCCATCGTTTTCAATATTTTTGCCGAAACACACTCACTTAAAGATGCACATAAATGAGAACAGCTGTACGTGTGTGTTTTTGTGTGAAGTTACGAATAAATACATGCAACAAATTTACAATTTACCACATTTCATTGAAAATTTTCATTTTGTTGCAAGTTATGCAATTCATTTGTTATAATCGCTTTAAATATTACACCTTAATTTAATTTGTATTATAAAATAACTAAAGCGGAAAATCTATTTGTTTTCATCTTTTTCATGATTCCATAAACACAGAGTCATTGGAGAAGACAGACATTAATTAAATAAACTTAAAATTGTCATATGAATTTATTGCATTATTTTTACCATCGAAAGTTGTTTATAAAAATTTGAAGTTATAAAAATAATTAATTAAAAAACTAAAACTATAATTTTTTTGGTCCATCGATTATTCATAATTACAGTTTCAAAATATTGCGAATCTTATCAAAATGTGAATAATAATGATTAAATAAACATATAAAAATATTATAAGTATAATGGATAACACAATAATCTACTCCATATTTGCGATAGCAATTCATTCGTGTACGCTATACAGGTACTAAACCTGCTATGTGATTCTTATTTCTAATTTCCTCCCAATATATACTGTCACGGACATAAGTATAGGCACAAATTGAAAAAATAGTAGACCCTTTGATGAAATTTCGTATTTTTGTAAACAGAACAAATCCGAAAACATTAATTTACGACTTTCTTGTGATGATTCAATATCTTCAGAAGTAACATATGCAATAAAATCTATTGGTAGTGTCAAGTTTAAAGATTCCCCAATTAAAATTCCATTTTTACCTGCTTCAAAACAAATATCAGTTTTTAAATACTGTATCTTTAAATACTACCTAAAAAGCTTCATATCGAAAAAACATAAGAAAAGTTGTAATTATTTGAAAGTTCTTCCATAATTTATAATTTCAACAATTTCTTATATACAAAAAAATAATAAAATTTTTTTTATTTAATTTATTTCACTTATTTTTTCTTATTTTTAAGAACGACTTTGTGTAAAAGAGAATTCTTAAAATAAACAGAGCAACAACTTTTTCTTCACAATAAATAATAAAAATATTTTTAAAACAAAAATAAATTCCTAAAAAATCTTATAATACAAAATATACAACAACAAACATTTACATAAAAATATCGTCATTATATTCACAGAACAAATTTATTATCACCAAATGTTGTCAACTTACGTTAAGGTACTTCGTTAAAGTAGTTAAGGTCATTACACTCCCAAAAGTGAATAAATATATAATGATGACAATAAGAAATGACCAACACAATAGATTTATTGCTTTTTCCAGAAAGAAATATAATTGAAATCATTGTTTCTTACATTCTTCGCTTTGATGCCTTTAAATTTGCAAGAATCATATGTAACTCATTTTCCATTTTAAGCACAAATACCGTGGATTTATTCGGAAGAAAATATGCTTTTTTCACAAATAAGCTTCATATGAAACCTATTTTAAGACTCTAGCTGTAACAAATAAATAATGTAGGGGTAGTATCCATCCGTTGTAGGTCTTGCTGTAAAAGTCGAATATGTAATTCGACATTTTATATTCATTCTCTAATTGGCAGACTACTGTGCTATCGATCCTATATTTTTTAAAGAAAATCTGTTCCTTAAGAAAGTCAATAATTATTATTTTTTGTCCCTGGACCTATTCACCCTACATTATTCTAAATATTTTTAAACTTAGCCACAATCAGTTAACTTCTGGAGAAATTTTGATCACTTTATCCAGTGGTTAAACTCTCTATAAGTTACAAAGAAATTAACAAACAAATTTTCAATAAATGTTCAGTATTCCTATTCTAAAAGTTGCTGTACTTCAATGTCTTCTTACATATTTGGGATATTCACATGGTGTACTATTAAGTCTCATTGTCATAAAGTACTTAAGTTGTAGTTTATTATTTTTTTTTCTTTTTTGTACTTCAAAGTTAAATTTCGTAAAATAATATCAATACCTTTTCTAATTTAATAAATAGTTTATCAAAACTTAAAGCATAAGTCAAAGTTAAAAACGAAAATCTTTTAATCGAAATGAGATGAGATAAATGAGATGCTGACAGCAAACGAACGCATTTAAAATAATCGCCGGATAGAGGTCTGAAAACACAGTTTTTTTATAACTTTGAAACTAATAAATATTATTTAACGAATTTTCACATGAACCAATTCCAATTGTTTCTAGTGGGTCTGGGGTCGAAAAGCGAATCCACTAAAAACCACCATTTTATTTATAATCTGATTGAAAAAAATATTGCTTGCATATATCTCTTATATTTCTCTACAAAAAACACACTTACATATGTGGGATACATCTTATATTTTCTAGATATTGTTTTATTTTTTTTTAATTTGGTGGGCTTTATTCGGGACCTAAACATTTCTTTCTGTATTCTGTATAAAAATTTAAAATACTTTTTGTACAAGAATAATATACATATGTGGATTTAATTAAAAGTTGTATTATTTTGAAATAAAAATTAAGAAAAATTTGAATTTTTCCAAAATTTTTAATTTTTTCACTTTGAAATCAAATATTTCCTTTTTAACATAAATGCATATAATGAAACTCCGAGGACATTAGGGAAAGCAGATTCTCCGCAAAAAAATTGTCAAAGCTAGAATCGTCGAAAAGGTACCATGATTCAACAAATCTGTAATGGACCAAACCTTTCATAACGCCAGGGTGAACAATTTTCTGAAAAATGAAATTTATAAACAAGCTTTTCCCAGTTTGGAATTTTGGGTATTATGGAATAAAAATTAAGAATATCTTTTAAGTCCTACATTGAGGACAAAAAAATATACTAAATACTTAGATATAACTTGTATATCACCCTTCAAAAATTAACGATAATTGAAGAATTTGAGTAAGATTAATTTCAGGTTAGAATCATCACTTGAAAGCAAATGTTTTATGTATAAAACTTTGAATCTTTGAACAAGTATAACTCGGGCCATTCTGGAATGGAATCTATCTGGAATCACCTGAGTCTTGGGACCTTCAAACTGCTGTCAAACCTATTGATAAAATTAGAAAATTAAAGAAGTTTATCAATCTTTTTATATGTGTATTAGAAACGTATTTTTTTAAGAAATTTTGATTCCGACCTATTAAATCTTATTCTGAATTCCGTATTTGGTAAATAAGAAGATGAGGCAATATGCAAATAAATTTAATAAGTAACTGGTTTTCGTAATAATCAATTTTTAAATTTCAAAAATTTAATCATTATATTTTTTCGGGTGGAACTAAATTGGCTTTTACTGACACAATAATCGGGAAATTAATAAATATTGCCAAATCTGTGATATACATTAATATTTATGAGGTACATATCTTCTAAAATTAGACAAAATTTTAAGAAACAATTTTGTCTGACCTTAGAGGATACCTCAGATATCGGTCTTAATCTTTTAATATACTAAACCGATTTTGTTGGTTATAAATAAGAAACTTTTCAAGTTTATAATAAATACTCAGGCGAAATTTCATTCAGTTATGTCAATTATTACAAACGTGCCAACAACAGACGAAAAGAGTCATTTTTATTATGATCATGATCATTGTTTTTATTTATAATATTTTCTTACGTTGTTTTTGGTGTAACGAATTCAATATTTTTTTAAATAAATATCATGTCAGGCCGGTAGAATTTGTAACACGTTTTAGCATTGAATTTAATTACAACACCATTTGAGGTGTAAATAATTTTAAATCGTCCTCATAAACCGTCAACAAAACTTAAAATAGTAACAAACATATTTGGACATTTTCATTAGTTAAAGTCAATATTTTTATTAAAAACATAAATGAAATTCATAAATTTTGGAATTTGAAATTTGTAAATTATATATTTGATGACATGTCAAGAATTCATAATTAATCACACAAATATTTCGGATTCCGAATGATAATTTTGCTGAACTTCTTTTAAATAAAGATGGCAAAATTTTTGAAATGTGTAAAAATGTGTGTCACCTAAATAAATTCCATTGTAATATTTGTTAGTTCTCCATCGTAAATTTGATTATAATGCCGATCATATGATGATCGGTTTTACTTAGACGTGCTTCTTTTAATTTTAAATGACACCAGTGTATTAACACGTTTTTGATAAAATATTAACATAAACAATAATTTTGATTATTTTATTGATGTAAAACCAAAAATTAAAGTTACCTTTTTAGATCTTTCATTATTATTTTTTTTCATTGCTAATCGAAAGGTGATAGAAACACTCAAGGTTACTTGAAATATATATTTTTTGAGTGCGTTTCTATCTAAAGCAGTTAGTAATTGAACTTAAGTGTTGAAACTTAAACTTCATATTTATGTATCCATTCGATGCCATTCAGTGACTATAATTGTTTGAACAAATATTCATACAATGACACAAACAACTTGTAGTAATAGAATCATTTCAATTGTTATTCATATTAATAAATATTTGTAATTGCGTATATTTTAATGCATGAATATTTGTTCACATACGTATGAACAAAACAAAATTGATCATCCATTTGATTATCGTTTGGTGAATTCAAATGAAATCAATATTATGAAGGACAAATCCATAGGGTGTTATATTATAATGGCGAAATAATATGAGTTATTAAGGTTGAACTAACGGAATATTTTAAAATAAATATAGAAATTATAATTAATACTTAATTTAGTATTAAGGCTATTTAACCGTTTATTATTGTCGTCTAATATTATAACATTATTATTTCTTATAATTGAATAATTTATGATGTATTTTATGATTGTATGATCAACGGAATATAGACGTAAATATATTAGGTATTATGCACTTTGTTGTAGAAAACTATATATACATGGGATGTTCTTAGACCAATTTATTTGAATCTGACCTTCTCGCATTTCTAAAGTCTTACTACTTTTTAAGTAGGAATGACAAATCATCCTTGTCAATGAGAAACTCGTACATAACACGAATTGAATGCTTTAAATTAAACAATTAATGCGTTCTTCAATAGGTTCCATTCAAAAATTACAATTCAGTCTTGACATATTAAATATTTTTACAAGAATTACAAGTTGTTTTTTAATCCATTTTTTTTTTTGCCTTGGAAAGCCCCGTTAGGTATATTTTTTAATTCTGCTTCTAAGTTTTTGGACAAAATCTGCTTTAAAGACATTCCAATTTGCTTCGATATTCAAGGACTATCTATACTGAAAATTATTCTTTTCTTAATTAATAAATGAATTTTTTGAGAATTTTTAGAAAATTAACATACTCAAGGTGGCCAATATTGGAATGTTTACGCGTCTGAAAGGATAGGTGCATGCATTCCTTCAAATTATCTTAGAAACTCCTCATCTTTAACCATGTGTAATTAAATTATTTGTAACTTTTAAAAAGGTAGAAAATTGTTTACTTAAACTTCCATTTTTATACACTGTGCCCACCACATAGGTCATGTGTAACTGATGACAAAATTGCTTACATTATTATAAGTTAGTTTTAAGTCATTTTCCAGATAAATAATAAACGCTTGAAGCCGATATATTTACTAAAACCCAGAGCAAACGGTTTTCAATATTAAAATAACAAATGTCTACATTTCAATAATTTATTACCAAAAATCGTATAAGATTACTGATGCCCTCAAACCGCATATAATTGTTGATATTTTAGACTTAAATGTTTTAAGATCTCAAAGCAGGAATTTTTAAAAGTGTTAAGTTCAATAATTACATTTTCCTATAAATAAAACAGACTTCTCAAAAATAGAACAGACCTCCACTTCAGAAAAAAACCCTTTAGGCATGTTTTTCCACGCATTTATTTATGTAAAAAGGTAATATTGTAGGACACGTATAGTTACGTAAAAATTTGCTTAAACCCTTTTATTTTCCATTAGATATGTTTGTCAAAAATTCCCGCTTAAACTTATTTTATATTTCGTTCTATAAGATTTTATCTAATTTATCGAATTTGGTTCGATATATATAATTTTTTCATTCATTGTACATTATTCATTAAAATTTTTAATGATCATTCAGATTGGAGTGTTTTTATGAAAATAAAATATATTTTTATAATCGTTTCGTTAAAGAAGAAGTTTATTAAATTAAGTTTTTGTTTAATTTTTTAATTACAGTTTATGACAGCAGCGCCGATCTTAATGTTGCAGTCGATGATGGCGATGCTTCATTGTATAATGGTGATGCAAATCACAAAGTATGGAATGGTTCACAAGATCAGTTGGATAGCATTGTAATGGAAAGTCCCTACGATATGTACTCAGGCAACGCATCGACTTTAGGTCGCCCAGCACGTTTGCGGCAAATTAGTCAACCAATCGATGTCCCACCACCACCCATGAAAGAGGAGAGTAGCAAAAAGAAAAAGGACAAAAAAGGATCGAAATCCTCAAGCAGTCAAAGCCTTTCAGGTACATTGATACGACCGAAACCAATACATCCGGCCACAATGCAACGTCATGGTATACCAATGGGACCAGGACCGGGAAGTATGATTTATGGAGCTTTACCCGGACCTCCACCACCACAACCTCCCTTGGGTAGAAATTATCATACAATAAGTCATCGAGGTTTTCCACCTGGTCCTCCCATACCACCACCTCATCATGGTTTACCACCACAAATGCATACTCAAATGCACCCACAAATGATGCATGGTCCACCACATCATATGGGTGTACCCATGCAAGTACCCGTTATGATGCCACAACAGTACGCTACTCTACAACCCTCGACTTCTACGAAAAAAAAGAAGAAAGATAAGAAAAATACTGGCATTCCTGTAGGTATGCCGATTGTACCACCAATTTATGCTTATCATCACGCTCAGGGTATGGGCGGGCCTACACCCCCACCACCGCCACAAAGTGTCATGGCTCAGTCAATGATTGGTGAACCCCGACCTCTAGCAATGTCAAGTCGAAAATTAGCTGCTTCTATGGGTAATGGCCTAGATGATTCAGGTAATTCAGGGGCAGAATCACCTGGTGGCACCGGCATCTATAGACGCAAAGGACACCTAAATGAACGTGCTTTTAGTTATTCCATACGTCAGGAACATCGCAGCCGCAGTCATGGTTCCTTAGCTAGTCTACAATTTAATCCACCCGACATGAAAAAAGAACGTGAAATTGCACAAATGGTCGCCGGTCTAGATCTAAATGATGGTCCCGAAGATCCACGATCTATGGGTCCGGCCACACTTCAACGTAAACAACAAGCAATGATGAATGGAAATGGTGCCATATATGGCAATGGAGGAGGACAAGCAATCTACGGAAATGGACCATCAAGTAGTTTTGGCAAACCAAGAAGATAAAATTAAAAAGGTCACAATTTATAAAAAATTTTAGCAATTTGGTGTTGTTTACAGATCAGAACGGAAGAAAATCATAATCGAATCAAAATGAAATTTGATTGGGTATATTTTGATTTTATTCACATTTTATTGTTATCTAGGTTTATCTAATAAAAACAACAAAAAATATTATCTAAAGCAAACACACATACATCAGAGCTACTTTTGTATGACATTACATTTTTAAAAGTTTTTCTTGTAACACATATACACTTTAAGTAAACACACTCACACACATATATATATAGATAAAGAGATTTATAAAAAAAATTAATTTTTTTATCTTTAATTTTTTCTAAACTTTCAAATCACATACCACAGTAATTAAACTTGATCTTAAAATATTAAAACAATTAAATTGAAATCAAACTCAAGCAAATATTTCAATTAAACATTTAATTGATGGTGGTACGTTTATGGGTGTTTACGGAAACGGAGGAAACGGAAAGTGTATATGAATGTTTATATACATATATTTAGCGATGCTGGTCAATAGAATTGCTTATTATTATTTTTCTATTTTTTATTATAAATTTTAATTTGAAATTTTAATAATTATAATATCATTGTATGTATTAAATAATTTCTTTACTTTTTATAGATATAATTTAAAACTAATACTAATGTCTACATAATTATAAATAATATGGAAATCGTTATCGATAGTTTACTCTAAATAGTTTACTTAATCTAGTTTGAATTAATTTAATAAAATAAACTATAATTAATTTTATCAATCACAATTATAAATACTAAATCGTTCAGAAAAAAATCTATTCAAAATATAAATATGTATCCGATAAAAATAGGAAAACAAAATAGAAATTTAGAAATAAAATTGAAAACTATAAATCTTCTAATCGTATGTGCCTTATTAGGTTTATATAGCATTTTTTAATTTGAAAAGTTAAATTTTTTTGTCTGATCATACAAAATTAGTTGCAGTTCTTGAGAAAATAAAACAGAATGAGTAATTTGTATAATTTGTTAAATAAATAAAAATTGAAATACTTAAATTAAATATATTAAATGTGTATAGTACAGTATACACATCTACATATATCTATATAATATACATATATTTAAAACACTTACATTTATGGATATAAATGTTAAATCTATTGTAGTGTATGTTTGTCCATATTAGAATTATTTAGAATTAATTAAAATAGTTTTTATCTTTATTTTTATTTCATACGAGCAGATGTATATATATATATATATATATATATATATATATATATATATATATATATATATATATATATATATATATATATATATATATATATATATATATATATATATATATATATATATATATATATATTCCCAATAAATAATATATATTTTCAATAAATAATAACAAAATCTACTATTTATATAAAAATTAAGGTAATCGAATGAATAACTTTTAAAGAATCTAAATACAATTGTATGTTAAAGAATAAATAAAAATTTAAAATATTAAATAAATACATATATGTTTACAATTTTGAATGTATTCTCAAATATTAATACTGTTTTCTTAACTTAAAAAGTATCATCTGTACCTTTCATACAATCTTAATCTATATATTCTTAAATTTCCTAATATATAAAGAAAAAATTACACAAAAGAAAATCTATTGGATATTGATCTTCAGACTTCACATTACTGAAAAAGATGGGTCATGTACGAAATGGTCTATACGCAGCCCTATAGACTCTTTGACTACGAAATTTAAATTGTTACTTTCTAAATTTTTATACACCAACCTTTAAGTATACCGTTCGATTCATAATCATTTTCTGAGTCGATTTAACGATGTCCGTCCGTTTGTCCGGCTGTCTGTCCATGTAAACTATGTGAATACTCTACTGTTCGCCATTTTTGAGATATCTCGATGAAGTTAGGATGAAGTTGAGATATCTCGATGAAGTTTGATACGAAGCCTATTAAAATTGGCTGTGTTTGGTCCAATATTTCGGGTACCTCCCATACAAATGTTCTCCGGGAAAGGTGATTTTAACGAAATTTGGCAAAAATATTTTAAAACGATGTGTCATATTACGCGAGGGTAGATCTTCACATAGGTCCCCTTCTAAATATCACTGTAATAATAACTGGTCAAAAGCAAAAGTCGATGTGCAAAATTTTACTAGGATCGGTCCATAGTTACTTAACCATAATATATTGAACACTTAAGAATAAATAGAAGTAAAATTATTCCAAGGTCAGTCATTAATTTGTCGTAACTACTATTTATTACCTACATTGCGGTGTACGGTATCACATAGTCGGGCTTGACCAACTATAACATTTTTATGTGTTTTTTTCGAAATTGTTCAAATTCTTTAACAAAACAATAGAAAATTTAGATTTCTATTAAACCTAATCTCATTCGTATACATCCTGTCGATTAAAATTGTAAAATTTATTACCAAAATATGTAAGAATGTCAAATTCGGCTATGGGCACAGCCGAATGGAAATTGTCTCAAGTTATTTCTAATTTCAAATTTTCCAAAATTTTGCAGAAAATGCTTCAAAAGAATATGTAGTATTTAATGCTTAAATTTAACGATAACTGCTATTATCCCGGTCCAAAATATGGTGTGCCTTATACCTTGTTCTGAGGCGCCACTATTTATTAATAAGTAATGCATATGTATGTCTATCAATATGGAAATATATATTCAAAATTTTCAGTTTTAAGAGGTTGCCTATAACATTTTTCTACTAAACCGATTTTAATAGGAAGCTTCTGAGAATAATAACATTTACTCAATCAAAATTCATTTAGCTCTGTCAGTTATTGTGTGTATGTAAGCGCGCAAACAACAGATGTTTTAGCACTTTTAAGTATACCGTTCGACTAAGAATCACTCATCACAAGGAGTTCACCCCAAATATAAATTCATGTTAAAATTTGCAGAAATAAGTCTTATAATACAGTAATTTTTAAAATCTCATTATATCGTCTTCTTGATTTGAAATTTTCATATATTATTTTCGAAATGTAGTTTCTACTCAATCGACTTCGACAATCGACAGGTAATAATATAAATTTCCTGATTCTAGAATCTCAATACGATTTATAATACAAATATTTGTAATGTAATTAACAATCGCACCAAACAAATGTTTGCAATGTAATTAACAATTACATCAAACTGATGTAAATTGTTGCCAACTAGCAGTTGCCAAATTTTCAAGATATTTCTTTTTCACTTACAAAATAATGCATGTTTATATGTATTTACAATGTCTACAATAAGAAGGTGCATTACGTTTTCTACAAAAATTTCCCTTATTAAGAAATAATTACTTTCATACGCATAAAATTCAATGCCACAGATTGATGAGAAACCAATTGACCTAAAATTTAAAATACGAAATGATTTCCAAAATATTAAAAAACAGTAATTTTTAGACTATAAATATTGTTGTATGAAAAGTTAAATCGTGGATCTTGATAATTGAACATTACTTGTATATAACAGGATAAATACCCTGCATGGATGAGTACTAAATATACATATTTTGTTTGTATTATGTGTTTGCACAATTCAGATTTCTCTCGAGGTTAATAATTTCTTATTGTTTGTCTTTATTATTAAACAATCACCTGACCATTCCAACAGAAACCTACTTGGGCTTTAACCCAACATCCATGTAAAGACAAAAACAATAAAATATGTACGACAAAAAAATTAAAACAAACTTTTGACTGGTTATTTTGACCTGAAAATTTATATATGTTCCAAAACATGTTTGCTAATAGATTCACAAAAATGCTTAAAGTTTGATTACAGTCAGGCTGGCAGGCTTGCAACTTGCTTGATCAATTGTCGGTCGCTCCGGCTTGTTTTTTTTTTTTTTTTCTCAAGTCACTTTGGTATGTAGTTGTTTGGCATACAAGGAATTATGTTGGTGAAAAACGATCGCGACTTTAAAGAAAAATTGCGTAAGATTATGTACGTATACATATTTATATTTGTAAGTATACATACAAATATACATAAGTACATGAAATTCATATTTTCAATTGAAGTATGCGTATGTGGCATTTCTTGTATTTTTAATGCGAATAACAAAAAAAGAAGGAAAAAACAGAAATGCAGCTTGAAAAAACTGAAAACAATAACGAAATCTTAAGTTATAACAACCTGTGTTTTATTGGCGTTTTAAGAGTTTGTATCGCCTCAGATTTAGTTGTTTTACAAAAATATATATTTTTTGTAAATTTCATTTATTAAATTTCCTTGTGAATTCCAGTCTATGACAATTTTGATAATGCCGCTTAACGACCTTGGGAGAATTTCAACAATTTATAACAATTAGCTTGCCTTTGTCAATTTTCTCTTCATAGTCTTTGATCCCTCCAAGTTATCAACTAAAAAATACTTTAAAATTCATAAAATTATATGAAAAAATCTACAAATCTAACGATTATATTACAATGCAACACACCTTCTTACTTATTGGAAAATAATTTATACACGAAATTTAAGACTTCTAAAATATAAATTACATTATCTGTTTTTTTTTATTTTACACCATATATTTTTCAGATCGGATAGTATTCATTTAGCCAAATAATGCTTAAGTGCGTTAGAGTGCAGAATCAGATAAAGTTATTTGGAAAACGATTAAGAGCGAAATTTTCGGTTATGCCTAATCTATAATATCCTCCACCACGATCAATTTAAAAATAATTGTAATGACATATTTAACATTCCCTCGTGTTCTGTTCTAGAGCTGCTTAGTATATAAAATTTTGCTATTACAGCACCATTCATGCTCAAAATTTTATAAAATTACCGTTAGAGATAAAAGTTTCGTTTATTAGAAAAATATCACTCTTTCGAGCCCTATCCTAAATTTTTGTAACCTTTAGTATTTTTATGCTAAACGTTTTATTTGGTTTTGGCGGATAATCCTCACCCATGCTTAGGCTTAGGTTAAAGAAAAAATATAACCTACAAGTTTTATTGGCCTTGGTTACCAGAATCTATTTATAAATCATGCAAATTGGATATTATTTAATGACCTTAGATTGATTTGACTATCTTCAGCATACGAAGTGGGTATTAACAGCCTCCTTTATTGAATTGAAAAATCTCATTAAAATATAGTTTGATACGATAATGAAAGTCTGCGACTGATATCTTGGAGATTAATTAGAGTCAGTGATCTTAAATGTTATAAAACAAGTAAAAGAGTTGTTTCCGGCCCAGCCTGAATATGAATTACAGTTATTAAGAGTACCTACGAAGTTTATGCAACGACCTCCGTATATTTGGCTTTTCTGATTTCTGCTAAAGAATTTAATCCATTAAATCATATTAACATTTATTATCATTTCTATGAATTTTATGCGTTTTAAAAAGTTCTTTTTCGATAATGTTATATGGGAGCAGTGGCAAATTATAGGACGACCATCGTAAAATTTCATACTTGCATATTTATCTTACTTTAATCAAATATGAATACATTATCAGTATTTATATACCAATAAATTCCACAATTTATAACCATTTTAACAATACCCGGCACAAATAAGTTTTGTAATAATCTTAAACAACGTGCCAATTTTATGAGAATCGATCCATTATTTCCCACAGGTTCCATACAACCTTGTGTACAAATATAGCTTATGTATTAACATTTGATTAAAATATGATTTCCCATAAATCTCACACTAATATTATTATTGTTAAACTTTTTAGCAGAAATCAGAAAAGCAAAGTATACGAAGCTCATTCCACATTTTTCGTAGGTTTTGTTTATAATCATAAAAATGTTGAAGGGTATTTCACAGTCGGGCTTGACCAATTATAATTCTCTTACTTGTTAAACTTCTAATCGTACTAAAAAATGTCTGTTGTTTTTAGTGCTGCTATTTATTGCCTTTTTTTAACCTTTACCACAAGTGATAAGTGGACTAATATGGGTCCATAATTTAATGTAGCTTCCGGAAAATGGTATTAAACTTTTCAAACTCTTAAATGTATAAATTAGCCACACGATTTTTTCCATATGCTTTGAAAAAATCTTACTAATTTGAGAAATATTGATCTATATTTCGTAATGGCTCCCATACAAGTGTCCTCTTTGCAGTGAATTATCTAAATTCATGCATATAATATATAAATAAATGTGAAATGTAATCTTACTCTTTGACTGAATAATTAAAAATTAAAAAAATAATTAATTATGAAATGGTTCATTCTAATAATTTTAAAGTCCAAAGACTCTAAATTATAAATGTTTTGGAACTTCAGCCATAATTTTTTTACAGTATTCTAATGAGTTTTTGTATGTCAAAAAAATTTAAGTTTTCTTTCATTAAATAAAGAAAATAATGTACTGTTCTGTGCACAAAGACATCGTGCTATATACTAAACTGACAGATTAGTTCAAGTAAAAACCTGTTATGTACAGATAAAGTATTAATCCAAATCTGTTGTCCAAATTTCGAGAAGTACCCACTTTCGAAAATTATATTAAAGTGGATAAATCCTAAACAAATAGTATTATGATAATAATTCGTATATTTTAATATTTAATATTCTACGATGATCGGTTCATAATATTTCGCGATTGCTTTACAAAAATATAAGGTGATGAAGAAAATGAGTTGATAAAGTGTAAAAAAGTACAATTAACAAGTAAGAATGTTATAGTCGGTCTAGCCCGGCTATGTAATACTCTACACCACATTTTTAGTTGTAAAGAGAGCTACGAAAATTTAGAAACATCCCTCGTATAATTTGTATTTCTACTTTATTATTAAGTGTAAAATACATTATTACGATACTAACATTTATGTGGAATTTATGAATTTGAAAAGGATTTTTTCGGGGGGTTATATCGGAGCTAGAAGAGATAGACCGATCCTCGTGGAATTTTGAACATCGATTTAATGGTAAAAATATCTGAATCTGGCCAGCTATTATTGCAATACCAACGTATTTGTTAGAATTATGCCCTTCAAAGTGATATTTGCAAGAGGACTTGCATGGGACCGACGAGAAGTATGCGACCTACTTCTCACATTATATGGCACATTGATCTATAATACTATAGGACTAATCGCTTTTCATTTAGAATTTGTACCAGAAATATTACACTAAATACTTATTTCAATAGGCTTCGTCCTTGGTCCAAAACAATAATTTGTTCCAAATTTCATCGAGATATCTCAAAAATTGCTACCTGCATAGTGTTCAAAATGTTAAACCGAAAACAGAAAATGATGCTGAATCGAACGGTATACGTAAAGGAACACATTTTTTCTGTATGTTACAAACATCGGCAATTACGCATCAAACGCATAATACTCCAACCACCTACGGTTGTGTAGGATATAAAATATATTCCGTGAAAGGACCATATATGGGACCTGTAACCAAATATGGACCGGCCTTCGGAAATCAATTACATATACAAAATAGTTAGACAAACACTTGTGCATAATTTCGTAGAATTTGTCCATATTGAATGTTTTGTAGGCATAAAACCCTGTTTCGTGAATGGGTCTTATATGGAATTTATAACCAATTATGGATATTCCTCAAATTAGTTGCGTATATTAAAGACGGTTAGAAAATTGTGCCACTTTCAATGAAATTGATCCGTATTATATAATATAAGGGGCCTTGTTCGGTTCTAGGTGAAATAATGGTACCATCCAACCATATATGTGGTACCAAATTCATGTATGTGACAAATATCGGAAAATTATCTCTAAAACACAATTGACACAATTGACACAATTTTTAATCTATTTGCGGCTTATCAAAACTTTGCCTATTTTTCCCCTATTACTTCTTTTCCTTTAATCCGATTTCAATATTATATATTTGTACATGTTATGGTTGAATTCTGTTGCTTTTGTTGACAAATTTAGAATTTTTTTTATCGGAATTTTGAGGTTGTCTCAGATGTCGGTCAATAATGTTTTAGAGGGTATGAAAACATATTTTGAAATATATAATCGCAGAAATGAACAATTTCGTATTCGAAGAAGAAGAATATTTGTAAATTCTTCTCCTCTTAATATTCCATTGGTTAAATTCTTGCAAAAACATTAAAAATATTTTTATGACAAAATGTTTAATACTGAATTTAATTACATATCTGATTTGAAAATTGATTTGTTTGTGTATTATTGCATTTAACTATTGACTGTACCTCAATTAAATATTATTGTCAATGCACAAATTGAAGTCAAAGTCGGTTCATAACTTTGTAAAAATTCCAAGGTATGTACATGCGAATATTTCAAATTAAATATATATATTTACTTACAAAAATTTTATGTCCAATAATATACATTTATGTACATGTGTGTTTGTTTAAATGTTCATATAAATATCTATTTAATAGCAAATTGTCTATCAATCTATGCCAAACATATTTATCTGTCACGTCTAATGTTTTAAATATTGTAGAAATATTATAAATACTTTAACGATAACCCCCGCTCGTGGTGCAATTGATTTCAATAAATATTTTCATTATAGCAATTATACTCTTAGTCTTTAGATACAAGACGTATATTCGAGACATATTTGTGTACCCTTTACCGCCAAAAGTGATGAAGAGAGTATAATAACTTTGTCATTCCGTATGCCACTCTAATGATATTTGGCCTGAGTATTTGTTATAGTCCTGAGAAGTTTCCTTCTCTAGTATATTAAAAGATATAGACCTATATCTGAGGCAACTTCTAAGTTCAAGCGAAGAACTTTCGTAAAATTGTCAATTATAAACTTTGCCATAATATTAAGCTACATGTACTTCATTACCACTCCAAAAATTATTAAAATCGGTTGGGTATAAAGTTACAGCCAAAATTATAACTGATTTTATGATTCATGAAGTGTTCCATGGTTTCATTTAAGAAAAACATATATATATTATATACGTTTGTGAGTGTATGTGTGCGAATATAATGTTTTTACTTCACACGCATTTGTAAAGAAAGGTATAAAAGATCCGGTATAGCCGAATTATAATTCTTGCTTGTTTTACCCTCCACGACCGCAAGTACATATAATAACTTTGTCATTCCGTTTGTAGCGCTAAGAAGGAATCATCAGAGGCCCCATGATGTATACATATATTCTTTCATTAAACTAAATTCGAAGTCAATTAAGCTATGTCTGTCTGACTGTCTATTTGTCTGTCTGTATGTCGGTCTGTCTGTCTGTCTGTCTGTTCTTAGCACTTTCACGTTCACAATAATTCACAGAGCTCAATGTAATTTGGTATTTGTTATTGTCCTGAAAAGTCTTCTATTTAAGATCACTAAAATCGGTTTAAAAGATTATAGACTGATATCTAAGGCACAATCTAAATTGAAAAGAATATCAACCATAGAACTTTCAATTATAGATTGACAATTTGGAATGCAATAGTGAGTGTGAATTTAGGAAACAACAGAATTTCTTCATACATATTTTTTTGTGGAGGGTTTGAGGATTCGGCATAGCCAAATATAACATTGTTACCTATTTTATTATTGTTATTTGCATTAATTCTCTGACGTGTGTTTTGCATATTTTGTCTTAATTTCAAATTTATTCAATTTATAGTTTTTTTTTTATTCTTAAAAATTCATAGTTACGCCCTACACCACTGTAGGTGTTTGGGGTATTGTTTGTTTGTACAAAAATTGTAACAGGATGGAAAAAATGTGCTGCTACCACTTTTAACAATACTGTTCAACTCAGGAGTACAGAAGAACTAAATATAATATTTCAAAACGATGTGTTAAATTATAGGAGGATCGGTCCATTATTTTTCATAATACATTGATATTGTGAAAAAATTAGTCAAATCACGACAAATATAAGCAAGAATCAATGTGCAAAATTTTTCGAGGGCAGTTCCATAATTTTTTCTAGCTCCCATATAAGACGCACTAATCCCACATGAATTTTAGTACCATTATATTTGTAAATTTAAAACTATCTTTATATGAGGGTGGTTCATTAATTTTTGGTACCTACCACTTATAACCAACATGTGGTGTCGGGTATTAAATAGTCGGAGATGGCCGACAATAACTTCTTATTGAACTTGTGTCATTTAAAGTGATAACATAAAATCTCCTACAATTTCGTCTCATGAGGTCTTCGAAAATAATTAAATTTAAAAGGTGTAAAATATTCGTTATAGTACATTAATTATTTTCTATAAATATTCTAGCTGACAAATATTCCTTTATTACTTACATTCAATGCACAGTGGAATTTTAAAATTGCATGTTCGCAGAAGATGAAGTTCTATAAATATTTAGAATTATCAATTTTCACTAAACACTAAATATTTTTAGATCTAAATTTCAGCAATATATGCACCCCTCTATGGGATGTTTTAAAACTATTTTACTTCTAAGACACTGTGAACTAGTGACTGCATAAATAATTTCAATTGTTGTGAATTTAATTTACTTCGTCATTTTACAAACAAGATTCGATGTTGTTGTAATGTATAATATTTATAGTATTCTGTGCATGTGGGTTTGTCCTTTACAAAGTTATTTTCACATTTCGCAATTATTAATCAAATCAGATACTCAATATTTTTACGGCCACAATGGTAAAATAAGAATATTAAATTTGTCATTTCGCATGTAAGACCCCACAATGTATTGTATTTTTGCATTAAATCATTTAGCTGAACGTACGGCTGTCTGTTTTTGACAGAGCTCAATGAAATTTGGTCTGAGTTTTTGTTAATTTCCTCACAAGTTTCCTATTTTAAACAAACAAAGTCGGTTCAGAATAGTAAAATATATAGACCGATATTCGAGGCAACCTCTAAGCGAAGTTCTTTCGTTAAATTGTCAATTATAAATCGGCAAATTAAAATAAAATTATGGCATAATATAAAGTTATATTTATCTTATTACCATTTCAGATTGCAGCTTAATTAAGATTTTAATGAAATGTCTAGAAACTCGAGTCATTATTGACGAAAACTCCAGATCAAAAATTCTTTTAAAATTTTAAAGTAAAACCAAAATATATATCTTCCAAACATTTGCCATTAAAAATCCAATGAAGATCATTTTAAAATAGATATCACATTAATGTCCGTATATGGTTAGAAGCTGTACTACTCAACAACAAATGTATGTTTCAAAGTACTTATATACTTGTTTTTAGTTTAACTACGTCCTCAATATTCATATAAAAATATTTATCTACACAAATGTTAACACTTTTTTCCACTTCTTGGGCATATGTTTTCTGAAATATTTCTTAATGACTCTAATTTAAAATCTACGTTAAAAAATAATATAAATCTAAAAAAATATAATCATCGAGATTATCCATTCAATCATTTCAACGTGATGTTAATTCAATATTGTTTCTTCCATGTTTTTTTTTTTTTTTTTTTTTTTTTTTTTTTGCTGAAAATAAATTTTATAAAATTGTCGTTGTGTAATTTTATAAATCAACATCGAAAGATTATTATATATTATTATTTCAGCACAGAATTAAGAATGTTTAATTTAAACTGAATGAAAAAAATGTTAGTTGATCTCAATTCAACAATGTTCATCCATGATTTTGCTTCAAGTTCTTTCTCTGTACGGAAATAAAAGAAGACGAAGGATTTATCTGGTAAATCGTATACTGAAATTCTGAAATTTTTAATCATCTAGATGGATTTGCATTAAATTTATCATAATGCCTGGAAAAAAAACATTATCTTATGATTAAATACATATTGCGGTTTTCAAAACTGCATTTTGTGTTATGAATCGCACACTGAACTTTTGGAACACATCTGTTAAAATCAGATTTTTTATAAAAACATTAGTCCAATAAGTTTTTTGTCCACAGTTTTAAAATCTGAACTTTCCATATCAAATTGTTTATTTTTGGACTGGGTAAAAATATTGCAAAGTTTTGAGGGAAAAGAAATTCAAATTGATTAATTTTAAGGTTTTGATATGAGAAACAAATATTTGCCACGTCACTAAAAAATAATAACGTCACTAAAAATAAGGGGTGTTAAAACTACCGATATAAAGTTACAGGTTTATTAAAAAGTCGATTCTGCCCCTAAGTGCACGTCTGTAAAACATACATAACTATTTTAAAATTTGTTTGAATATTGTCAACCATTAAACATAAATCCTCGATAAGCTTATCTTCTTAAATCTATTTCAAAATAAATAAAGTTTCAGTAATAAACAATTAATTTCTTCGAGTGTATATCTACACGTATATTCACAAAAATGGTTTATTCAGAATCTTTTTTCTTGTTAATAAAAACTTTTTTGAATTTATTGATTTAACTGACAAATAAACATTTAAATGTTCAATGAACATTCGAATAAGTTACAATTGATAAATTGGAATTGTCTATTGCTCTGTGCCAAAATGCACATATTTTTTTTTTTTGCGTTTCTGACTTCATTCGTGCACTCAAACACGTGTCTTAAATTTAAACTAAATACAATTTGATTGAAAATCTATTAAACTCATTATATTTTAATGAATTTCTAATTCCAATTTCATATTTACCACCAAAGTTCATGAATGGTATTTTTATTCGAAATAAAGTTTTGAATATAAAAAAATTAGAAAAATATTTGCTTTTGAATTTATTACCCACCGCCAACACCACAAGGGCTTAGAACTTTAAATATTTAGCGGTACCAGATTATTTGTCCCCATTTTCGTTCTTTACTCAACACAATATATTTGAATATAAATTTTTCGACCATTTCTTACTGTGATTAGAAGATTTTGGTCTAGTGTAAACAACGCAAAGAAATTAATATTAATTTTAGTCGTTTTTAAGAAAACAAAAAACAAACAATTAACCCGGTTTTTGCATTCGGATAAAAAAAATTTCATTTGTTTGCAGATCTTTTAAAGTGTTTATTCACAGCTGACTTTATTACTAAGAAATATTTCTGAGAAAAAATGTAAATAGAAAACAAATCCCATATTTGTAAAGGTCCATTTTATAAATGGCCCAAATTAAATACACTTGAATAAACTTAATATTTTAAGTATTAATCCATTATTATTACGGAACTACATAAAATAAGCTAACTGTAATTCGGAATGTGTGGAAACATATTGAATTGCAATAAACAAAAGAGTGTCAACAGTTCACCAAATTTTATTGGCCCGACTTGACGAATAAGGCTTTTTGACTTTTTTAACGCAGAAAAAAGATTATATTGTCGTAAGCATGTTAAATGCAAATTTAAAAAGTCGCTTCACAAATTTTTATAACAGATCTTTTTCCGATAATCATGGAGTGATACTATTCGGATTAGGTCGAATAAGGCTATTGTGGTTATTTATTATTATAAGAAGTCCATTGGGCGCACTTGGAGTTTAAATCCTTTTTGCCTAAGATGGATCTTTGTTGCTGTTGTGAAACCTATATTACCATATGGTGCTATAGGTGATTTTCGCAAAGATCATGAGGTCGATGGCTATCCTGATGACAGAAGCCTCGAGGTCGGATCCAACTAAGAACATTTTACGTTATTGAACTTTCAGCCTCTTGTCCTAATGTGTCGACAGGCTGCCTTCCACACTGCTCTTTGCTTAAAATTTGTGAAACAAATGGAACCACAGGCATTCTCGCATCCTCACTTGAGCATAGACTAATCGATTCTTTCATCACAGAACCATGCTTTGAGATGGGATTTTCGGTGATTACTCCGCATGCAGAGAAAATGAACCTGGGAGCCAACTCCAACACTAGGAACTACAGGGTGTACACTGATGGCTTTAAGCGGCGGGAAAGGGTAGGAGGTGGGTTCTTCATTGAGCGCTTCGATGTTAAAGACAAAATTGAAGCATTGTTCATTGGCAAAGATATTATCCGTTAACAAAGGTCACGAAATATATAGCAGATGTATAATAAAAATATTATTTTATATAGGTACAAATCACGGAATCTAATTCACATAAAATAATGACAGTAACAGTTCACTTATTTCTAGTTTGTCCGAGGTGGCTCTCATCCAGTGGGAAAGATATTGAAATTAATATTATTCCCACTTGAAAGATATAAGTAAGTAAGTAGACTCTTATATAGTTAATCTTGATGTATTATTCACACTACAAATGAAATATTTGTTGTGATTAATTTTTAAACTACAGCATCCTAGCCCATGGGCCCTGAGATGTAGTGGCCCAATCAAATGCAGTCATCAATTATTGCATCCTAACTGTAATACTGTGCTGAATATGTTAAAATTCAAAATTCTGAAAAGAAGTTTATATCATTCAAAAAGATTTAATTAAAAACCGGAAAAGCGGAAAAAATCTATTAGTTTAGATTTCAACTATCAAATAGTTTAATTAATAATTTAGGTTTACCTCGAATCAGAAGGTAAGGTGCGTCACATTATATATGCTTCGATTGGTTTTCTCCATTGACGTCGTTTTATTGTTATTATTATTATTAGTATATTTTTTGTCACCATCAATACTCTCAACTGTGGCAAAATCTTTAGGTTGAGTTGTTTTACTCTTTAGATTATAACAAAGAGTGAAATCTCCGGTGTTTGTGTTCCTATAAAGTGAGTTTGTCATCGGTGGTTATCTCTGTTTATTTTTCTATTTTTTGTTTATTTCATTAAAACTCATAGATATTTACTGTAAGTAATCGAAGAGATACTTTATTTCGCTTACAAATATGCATATAAATATGTTTGTGTGTATGTATGTGGTAGTTATAAATAGTATTTGTATTAGTACGTAGCTGTTATGTTGGTCGTTTATAGTCAACTATACGACCAACAACAACTCTATAGTCATTTAAGTTTAAGTATTATTTCTTATGCGGTATTTATTAGTATGTATAAGTATCTAACTAAATAAGTAACTGACTTAAATATACGTTAAAATACATACAAACATATACATACACTTGTGTATAATAAGTTCATATGATAAAAGTGTTGAGTTTGTATATTTTATTCGTTCGTTCATTTGTTGGTTTATTTCTTTCTGGCTTGTTTGCGATCGAATGGAATGCGGACAATCTGGTCAGCAATGAAATTTTTACGCTACCAAAAGTTATGAATGCCATCTATAGAAAGTCAGTCAGTCAGAGTTTTATTGGAAATTGACTAAAGTTATACAAGTGTGTATTAAAATAATAATATTTATCAGTCTAACTATGTGCTTGTGTTAAGGTATAAACGTTCTCTACGTTCATCATAGACTTGTCTTTAGTTGACTGTATACTTGACACATCTTTAACCTGTTGGCTTGGTTCGGTTCGATTTGGCTTGAATATGATTTTAGTTCGATACGTTTCTGTTTGATATGGTATCTTGCTGATGTATGGAATTACGTATACATGTATATATGTGCAGTTGTATGTCTGTATGTATATATATATTAACTGGAAATTAAACAAATGATTTTTCGGTCGCATGGACTTTGAAAAAAGACCTCTCAAAATTTTATGCTTTTGTTTTCTAATGTTTCTTTTTGTGTGTTAATCTTTTTTATTATTTGTGAGATTAGAAATAATATAAACATTTATATATTTTTAGCTAAAATTATAAATTAAATTAAAAGCATGTTTTATTTTTGAAATATGTCATGAACTTTGATTCTGGTTTGAGCTCTTTTTAATGAGATTTAAATATGAATAGTTGTTATTTTTAATTGATTTAAATTATGTTCATAACAAGAATGAATTTTTTTTATAAAAAAAATATATATTAACATAAAGAACGAAGTTCACCCGCAAAAGAATCCGTATAAGAAGAAGCAAAGCACACAATTGGAATAAACTTGAAAGTTTTGCAGGTTGGTAGGATAGAAAGCAAAACTTCAACATCACGATAAAAATTAATTATTAAATAAATTTTTTAATACATAACTTAATCAATTAATAATAGTTCCCCAACCGTTAATACTAGTCGTGAACATACAACCACATAACAGTCGTCTGAATGTGATTTTTTCCGGCAAAGCCTCCTCTTTCTTTCTCCATATAAAAACATGTCTGTCTGATATATATGGAAAAATTGCTTTCATTAAAGTCTATTCCTTTATTTATATACTCTTTTGCGAAAGAAATAAGTTTTATTTGGTCCACCGTGTAAGCTCTGGCATTACCCGGCGGAATGATAACAATTGCGGTCGATGAAGTTTAAAGCTCTTTTTAAATTATTTTTACCATTTCTCTCTTTTACTTGAACAGATAGAGATTCATGGATGGTACAACGTAGACCGTTATTCAATTTCCATATTTTCCGCATCGTTTTATTTCGTTTCAACGCTCTTGAAATAATTTGTTCTCTTCAATTTTGTTTTTAATTGAAGAAGCGTTAACATTTTTTAAAATTATACACCCTTATTAAATTTTGACATCATCGTGCAAAAAATTATCAAAATCTGATTAAAAGGAAAAAAGTTATAGGCTATAATATGCAAAATTTTGATACACCTCAAACTCTTTGTGTCATATTGGCCGTAATTTTTAAGATAATTTACTGAAATTTGTCACATATACTTATTTTGATTCAATAATAAATTCAAAGAAGTCATATTGTTCTGGGATCATTAATTGACCCAGCTCCCATATAAGGACCCTTCCCGGAATATGATTTATAGCTTATAATACTCTTAAATTTGAACCAATTCTTTTGAAATTTGACACAATTAATTTTCTAACTATTTTAAATATATGTTATAAATTGTATTAATATGGGTCCATATTTTGATATAGATCCGATATAACGCCCCTTCCTGGAAAACCGGTTTTAGCTTATAAAACAATCAAATGAAGACTAATTCCATTGGAACTCGGTACAATGCATTTTTAAATATTTTTAAAGTATATTTTTAATTAGAGCAATCTCGGTCCATATTTTGATGTAGTTCCCGGCTTATAAAACAAGTAAATAAAGACCAATTCTATTGAAATTCGCACAATTATTTTGCTAACTGTTCTGAAGATATTTTATTAATTTTTTCTATTTTGGGCCAAATGTTCCTATAGCTCCCCTATAACGGGATTTACCGGAAAACGGATTTGAGTTTATAAAGATCAATTCCATTAAAATTTAGCGCAATGATTTTTCTAACTATAATCAAAGTATATTAGAAATATGAACAATCTTGGTCTAAATTTTGCTGTAGCTCCCATATAAAACTCCTTCCCGGAAAACAGTTTTAAGCTTATAGCAAGGATATTTTTTGTTTTAATACGCTCCACAATAAAAGTGGTAGAGAGATAATATATATTTTAGATCCCATAATGTATATATACTTGCATCAAATCAAAAACTCATTCGATTTTCGTCAATTTCTCTGTCTGCTCTCATCCACAAAAATTAATAGAGCTCAATGAAATTTGTAGGAAAAAGTTATAGCCAAAATTATTACTAATTTTATGTCTCATTAAGTGTTTCTGTGTTATATACTATATACATTTGTGAGTGTATGTGTATCTATGGAATATATGTATACTTATGGAACTTAACGTATTACTTTACACGAATTTGTGGTGGAGGGTATTGAAGATTCGGCATAGCCGAATATAGCATTCTTACTTGTTTATTAGTTTAATGAAAAAAAAATGATATTTTAACTAAAAAACTTTTTAAATAAATCATTTTTATGTTGATTTAAACTATTTTTATACATCATTAGTTCTATGAGCGCAAAGTTAAGGAACTTAAGAATTTAGCAATTTTGGAATTTATTATTCAATACTTATTAAGGAGCCAGCTCCATCACAAGAGAACACACTTTTTAGGACTCCGTATAAGACCAATAACAATATTTTTTAGCATATCGCTAAAAACAGAAAATAATGGAATCATCAAACGGAGATATAATTCAACATTGTAAAAGGAAATAAATCTGTAACCTTTGATCAACTGCATGGATTTGTATGAAACTTAATTTAAAAATATTAGTAGAGAAATGTGACATTATATCTTTGGACAACATAAAAGCCCCATGGGCTTAGCTGTATAGGTATCAAAAAGGGGATATCGGGCATTTTCATTTGTTTCTCCTTCAATTTCAGAAAAGATCTTGAGTCTTTGTTTTTAATATATGTCAAAAAAATTCGAGAGCCTCTGGAGCAGTGGTGCCAGAGTGCCAGTTTAGCCGATAATTTAATTTTGTCACTAAAATTTTTTAGTTATTTTTATTTACACTTAACAATTTCTATAATGCCTAAATGGACCCATCAAAGTGTTCAAAAAGCACCTTAAAAGAAATGTTGGCTAAATGTGTATACCTTTCTCTGTAACTAGCGGTAACTCACTCTCTAAAGAGAATTTATTTAAATTAATTAAAAATACATTTTTTCCTAAAGGCTCAATTAAAAATATCAAAAACAATATTGTTATCAGTCGTAAAGTCAGTTTCCAGAATTTTGGAGCGAATGATAAAAAATAACACGACAAGTGGTGAAAAGGGTATATTGATTTTGTCATTCCGTGTGTAACGCTAAGAAGGAATTATCTAAGTCTCCATAATGTATTTATATTATTGCATTTAATCAAAATCTGAGTCAATTTAGCTACGTCCGTCTGTCTGTTGTTGGCACTTTTACATCAACAACGAAATATGGCCTGAGTATTTGTTATTGTTCTGAGAAGTTTTCTTATTTAAAATCTGTAAAATCGGTTAAGTATATTAAATGGTATAGAAATCTAAGACAGCCTCTAACTTCAAGAGATTATCATCCGTAGAAATCGGAATTATCATTATCATTCCAAAAATTATCAGAATTGGTCCTGTCAAAAAAAGATATAGCCAAAAATGTAAGTAATTTGATGGCTCATTAAGGTTGCTTTGTAATATTTTAGAAAAATCTTTATATATTGTATACGTTTGTGAGTGTGTATGTACGTATGTATGTAGGAAACATGACGTATTTACTTCATACGCATTTATGGTGAAGGGATTTGAAGATTCGGCATAACCGAATATACTTCTTTAAAATTTTGAATTTATAATTTCTGATAAAATAATAGTTGTTTTGGTTTAAATAGTTAAATTAATCATCTCTCTTTAAAAAATGTGTTTTAACAAATAAATAAATAAATAAATAAATTACTTTTGTTTATTATTTAAAATTTGTGTCAAATTTTTCAATATATTTTTTTAGACACATTTTAGCCATTTTAAAAATTTTTATCTATTTTTTAGCCACTATTTTATAAAGACTTAGCCACGTGTACTTCTCAAGAATCGGCAACATTGGTCTGGACTATACAGGTTTTGGACAAAAAAAATGATTGGATATTTTTATGTAAAGAAACCTTTCACTGAAATAAGAAAAGTGTGTTTTCGGCCATAAAGCACAACATTCGAAATTTTTTAAATTTTTTTAATTGAGTATTCTTATTTTTTTTATCGGATAGAAATGGTGACCTCAATTTTTTGTTTAATAAATAATCTTGTGTTTTTTTTTTTAAACTTAATTGGAAAAACTGGCTCTCTTACAAAGTTTTGAAAATAGCAAATTTAAATGCAAATAACTCGAAAACTAAGAGAAGAGTAACATATGGAAGCAAATTTTTAAAGGTATAATCAGGGACTATAAATATTAATATTCAAAGTACTCCAATTTGCACCCTCTATAACTCCATGGATAATTATGATTAAATTCTTTCAAATTCATCCAGACAACCAAAATTTATAGGTTAAGTTAAAACTGACAATGTGTCGATAGTTTAAGATTTTTAATGCTAAAATAGCAAAAATTAAGTTTTAAATCGAAATTGTTTTCATAAAAATTATAAAAAATATAATTAGAATCTTTTAATTTTTATTTAATATTATGTTAATTTATAATATTTAAAACATTTATATAATATTTTTTTAAGTGTATTTATTTATTTATTTATTTATTTATTTATTTATTTATTTATTTAAAACGTACGAAGTAAAAATAGTTAAAACTAAAATTGATTATAAACATTCAAATAACAAATATTAATTATTTAAACATTTAAATTTTAATTAAAATAATTATCTTTCTTTATATTTTACAAAGAAAAAAATCTTTTGTAAATTTAATTTTTTTTCTTTTTAGCGACTTGAATGTAGATTTTCCCTTATCGATTTGTTCCAGAATACATAAGAATTTTTATATAAAATTTTACGTTTACTGCTCTTATATATTTAAATTTATCTATTAAATGTAAAATGAATTTTAGTTAATATTTCCAGATAATACTTTATCTTTAACGTATAATATTTAGTATCTTCATTCCGTAAAATATTTTTGAAAAATTTTTACTGTGATTTCAATACAAAACAAGTAAGAATGCATTATTCGCTTGTGTCGAATATTTGATAACCTCCGGGAGTTAAAAAAAAATGTGAAATATGATGTTTTTTTGGGAGCTATATTAAAACATGACTAGATATTGGTTAAATTAATAACATGTATACAAGGCCTAATACCCATATAAAGCCCTTTATCAGCAAATAATGGTTCCTAGGCAATCCATTTTCTTCAGATTCTTTACAGCAAAATAAATATATGCGCAAATTTCAGAAAATTATCTTTTAATGTGCGACCTTTGTAACAAACTGACTTTGGTCTATATCAAAATTTTGTATATATTAACCTATAATATTGTTCATATTGTTCAGATTTGTATGTTTTTTTGTGCGATGACTAAAATGTATGTATTTTTATGGTTATGGTTAAGTACGGTCTTCTTATGTTGAAAAATTTAGAAAAGTTCATCATTGGAATTTTGAGGTTGTCTCAGATATCGGACTATAACTTTTTTGCTAATCAAACGATATTGCGGGTTTTGACAACAATAAACATTAGGAGCGTGAGAATATTTCCAAAACGTTAGAGTTACATAGATAAATCGACTCATATTTTGACTTGATGCAAGAATATACTTTATGAGATCTTAGATGGGGCCTTTTTATCGTTACACACGGAATGACAATGTTAATATACCGTTAGTAACACTTATGGTGATGGAGGGTAAAATTAACAATATTAGTTTAACTATATATATCTTATTACAAATACGTTCCATTCAGTATCAAATTTAGACAGTCTTCATGACTTGCATCGAGAACCTCTTTGAAATTTTTAAATTGCCGCAAAAAGTTTTCATAAGAAACAAAGGATATCATACAAAATATTAAATATTGCTTAAATTTAGAACAGCGAATAACAACAATACCGTAGATAGAGATTTTAAAAAAAGTTATCGAAAGTCCATTTAATATTGACTTTGTTATATAATCAATAAATTCGTTTCACTAATAATCAACTTAAACATCGATATCTGACGGTATTTTAAGAGGCAAAGAAAATGTTGCAGCAAAGAATTTTAACACATTAAAATAATATATTTTGGGAAAATACTTTCAATACTGTGACAATGTCAAGACAAGACCTCTTGAAGAGTTTTTAATGTTGACAAATTTTTTACGATTTCGAAATTTAAATTTAACTGTGAAGAGTATCGTTTTCAAAATTTTGATTGACCTAATATAACTAATCTCATGAATTTGTGGGCCCACAATATTTCTGCACTTGAAGTGATGGGGAAATAATTTCGTGAAGATTAATTATAATTATACATTTCTACTAATATATTTCTGCGACTGTTGAAGCGTTGTCTTTAACTGTTAATATATTTATCACATAAACAATGTTCGTATTTTACAATTATATTGAAATTTATAGTCGTACTTAACAATCGTCCAATATATATAACATAAATTGACAACATTCAATAAAGCTTTTGAAAACTCACCGTAACATCGTGGTGGATTTGTATAATTAACAAGTTGTGGTTTAGATTTCAGCTATTACATTTATCAAAGTTGCAAACCTATTGAAATTTGGCACAAATATTTTTCCAACTGTATTAAATGTAAGTAGCTATTTGGATGAATTTCGACAAATATTTTGTTTAATGTACCATATAATGTCCCTTCCTAGAATAAGAAATAAAGTCTAAAGACTCTATTAAAATTAGGCTTAATTTATGCTTAATGTATAGCACCAATATAAGGTACCATATAGTAAACTTTTTAAAATGGACCAATGATATTCAAATTTAGCACATTATTTTTCTTATTTAAATGGAAATAAATTTGTAACTTCTGAACATCTACTTCGATTTCAATAAAATTTTCAAAAAATAAAAACAATCGACAAGATTTGCCAAAAAGTAATATTTTTAACTCATTTAAAAATCGAGGTGACCAACTTTAGGACCCTGAAGACCAACCCCAATTAAATCAACAAACCCATGTTAGATCAAAGTTAAACTTGCCTATGCTTCTAATATCATTGTGTGAAATTTCAATGAAATTGGACCAGATGTTCGAAATTTACAGATTTATCTCTATTTCATTTTTCATTTGAAACAATGTGCGATATTAGACTATTGCGATTATATAAGTGACAATTTTGTGAAAAGGTTTTAAGTTGATAATGTTCTTAAATGTTAAAGTATTTCCTGTAAACTCGTCCGTATTAATTTTGTACTTGGCGTAAATATATATGGACAATTTTAATAACATCAGAATCAGGACATATTGATTTACCCCGTTGTAATTTCGGTACAATTATATTTGTGCACTAATAATTATTTACTTTGCAAAGTTTGTTTAAACTCAAAGATATGGCGTCTTTTCGGTGTAATTATTAAGAGCATTTTTTTAAATTTTTTAAAAGTTCCAAAAAAATTTGGAGAAAAAATAATTGACGTTAGACTTTTTGTAAAATATTTTTTGACGATAATTTCCCAAAATTCCAAATCAATTAAACGTAATTTAACGGAATTGAAAAAATATTATATCATTATCCAACACTTTAATTCTTTTAATTTTTATAATTCGAAATATTTAGTAGAATTTGCTTTAAGATATGCTACAGATTTATACATTTTTTTAATTAAATATGTTTCTCACAACAGATATAGTATATTTTAAGGCGTAATGTTTATTAACCTTCAACTGTTATCGATGTTTATAACACTAACGTTTAATTATATAGTAGAAATCGAATAAAAACTAATTTCAAAAGATCATGTTAACTAATTATTTTTAATGAATTAAAGTAGTTTTCTAGCATCATGCTACAAAGGGAATTTAATTAATCGTTTTTACCGTTTTTCTATGAAAGAATTCAGGTGGCAAAAAAGGACAATGAAATTTTTATACTCTCCGCCACACAAGTTGTGATGAGGTTATATTTACTTTGTCATTCCTTATGTAACCCCAAGAAGAAAATATCTTTGACCTCGTTTAGTATACATATTCTTGCACCAAATCAAAATCTGAGATTTAGCTATGTTTGTCTGTCTGTCTGTCTGTCTGCCTAGAATAATGAAATAATGAAATTTTGTCACAAAAATAACGGCATATAAAAAATTAATAAATTATAAATTTCAAACATTCTAAAGGGTTCTAAAATTGGTACACCCAAATATATGTAGAAACTGAGAGCAAGGAAATGAGAGATCAATTACGATTGGAGAGAAGTTACACTAACTGAGTTTATTTGTGTGGTTTACTTTGGACGTTTAGGGAACACTATGGAATAGAAGCAGAAATATGACTGAAAACAGATGAAATAAGTAAAAAAAATATTATATTTTCATGTTTTTATAAACTTTAATATCGAAAAATGAAATGAGGTTCTAATTTTTAACTTTCAATATATATTTTCAAGTTGCTTCATTAAAAAACTCAAATATTTTTAACCTTAAATTAGTGCAAAATTTATTTTTTTATTTTTTGTCTGTTTTTATTATATAAGACTCTTAGAAATTTTAATCACTTTGTAAATATATATTGATATTGATGGTTCTAATTTCTGGTTTCAGATTCTACTGTATAATTTTTTTCTGATAAAAAATACATTAATCGTTTTATGCTCAAATTTATATTTATTTAATTCAGTTTTATGTACATACATATTTTTATATTTTTTAATATTTACAATTAATAAATAGAACAATTTTAATTAAATCATATATAAATATTACTGAAATTTAATCCATATAGTGTTACTGGTTTGTTGTATAAGACCCCAACTAATAATAATGGAAACATATAGTTACTCTTTTAATACGATACCAATTTTAAGAATTTTTTACTATTTCTACAAATTTAAATACTTCTGCCAAAACGCATGTGACCATAATCATCGAACTGTTCCTCACCACCACGTTTACCAAATCTCATATGACCATAATCATCGAAACGCTTGGAACGATCCTCATCATCATATTCTATTAAAAAGTCCATTAAGTCCAAATTTAGAGGAATTTTTCCATGGAATTTCTGTTGATAATCTTTGGGTGCCATTAACATTTGACGAAGATTGTGTTTAGCTGCATAATATCCTGTTGCCGAACCAGTATTAAATTGATTATTTAGTTTACTATTACCAGAGTTTTCACGCAGTTCATTTTTGGAATTTTCTAGATTTCTAGCCGATATTGATGGTAGTGAAACGATGGAAATTAAGACAACGGAGAAGACCAAAATATTAATTTCTTGAGACTTGAACATTTTCTCTATGATTGTTGATTTGTTAAGAACAGAACACAGACTGTATTGGAATCTGTTGCATCCTTTACCTTTTATAGTCCTTTATTTAACGTCGCCACAACAACAACAAACAAGGATTCATATTTTTTAATTTACTTATTACTTATTCACATCAAGTTTTAGCGCTTCTACTGTTATTTTCTCCCACAGGTTAGAAACGTCAAATTATTAATTTTGTTTTCGTTATTCTGCTGTCAAGATGGGAGATTAAATTGACAGTTGATGCGTGTCAATATGAAACATAAACATTTTATAAGTAAATGATTGAAACAATCATATACAAAAATATTTAAATTAAAGTAATTTATGAATAGTGAAATAATGATTAAGTGTTATTGAAGCATCACTGTGATGCGTAATTTTACCACAATTTAAAACTGATGTCAAATCATCACACAATTACTATTGGTAGAAGCGCAAACCAATAATAGTGCGTTTGTTGAGACACCTGGAACTCGTAGTAACAATACACATTTTGAGAATATTTTGAAAAATAAAGTCAATTGAATTCAAACTCATTATAAACCATTTTCAAGTAGAGTAGTTGTTGATCACAGGTTAGAATAGAATATAAAATTTTTCAATCCGAATATTTCACTAAGAAAAAATTATTTGAGATCCCTTAACGAATAATCAAAGTTTGGTTTAAAAATTATTATCCATTAACTAATTTTGTAGAATGAATATTTAATTTTACTTTAAGAATATGATGATCTTTACATAATAAAGTTATATAAACCATTCGATTTTATGAAATTATCCATATTTTCGTCAAAATGTAAAAGTTAGAAGAACAGAACAAATGTATAAACTTATTTGAAGACTCATTCAGGCCCCCATACAAACCAAATATTGATTACCAAATATCTAATGATCCAAAAACACTGAAAGTTTGGTAATATGGAAGGTCTCTTTTAGTTTCAGAAATAATTGTCCTTAATATATAATTATATATTCAATAGTGTATTCAAATCAGAAACCAAAAACCGATTCGAATAACTATTAATTTCAAATTATTAGTTTTTTTTATATTGGAAGTGTTTTTATAAAAATTATCTCAAATAAGTTTTAAGTTCAAATATGAGCTAAAATTCGAAAAGATTATACGGGCTTTTTAATAACTCCATATAAAGACCTAAATGTTGTGAAGGGTATTACACCGTCGATTTTGATAAATACAAAATATTACATTTTTCCATTATTCCGGTTAACTGTTCCTTTTTATAATAAACCGTATTCGAAACCAGCTTTTCCTTTTGAGAAGGCAATTTTTCGAATAACTCGAAAATCATTTTCCTGAAAATGTCGGCTTTTGTTGTGTAAATACTATTTACTGTCGGACAGTAAAAAATTCACTGAAATGATCACCCGGTCATTATAGCGTGATCAATTCAGTGAATAAGCCAAATTGTATAAACAATTCTTATGGGTTGGAATAATGGGTATTTCCTCATGGTAAAATGGGAATTTATTTTATTATTATTTTTATCTCTGATTCATGGACAAATTGAAATTATATTCAATTTTCTAACAAATATGAGTCGTACTATAAGGACGAATCCTACCCTGAGCATTGGAAGCGATACTAGGTGTCCAAGTGTTCGATATAAGGCTGTACGACTCTAAGATTTAGGATAATTTCGTCAATATATTATAGATACGCATCGTGAATATCAGGTCGATATAGAAGTGATTCAAAGAATAAGATTTTCCAAAATATCGCTAAAATTTTATTTTTGATTTGATTGAAAAAATATTTTTTCCGTACATATCCTCGCATCAGAATTTCGTTAATTTTCAAATATTTTTACTCAGTTATTTTTAAGGAGATAAAAATCTCAAAGTTTGAGATGGCAAGAAGATACTATATAGATATTATATAGATATATTTAATTACTCAATAAATCTGTAACGGGCCAACCCTTTTACAACGGCAGAGTTAAAAAAGTTTTGGTTTGAAAGGCCAAAAATTTCGAATTGGAATTTTGGGTGTTTTGGATTAAAAGGTGGTAATATTTTTATAGTACAGGACTAATTTAGTATCAAATATTATAAAATTGTTTATAAGAATCCACCGAAACTAAAAATTTTGAAATTTTTGCGTAATTTTTTAAAGATTTTTATCCAATATACTTTTTATTGTACTTGTTTATATAGTTATTACCAAAATATTTATACAGAGATTTTTAGCAACCCTTCAAAAATTAACTGAAACTTGGCCCTCTTCTAAATACGTGCTGCAGTATTCCGTGTAATAAGTCAATAGAAATTTCAACATGACTTCAAATAATGTTGCATAACTTAGAAACTGTCAAACATATTTTAGAGGACCTTTGATGCTTCCAATTTCGTGGATACTTCCCTGGACCTCGAAGAAATAATTTAACTAAAATTAAATAATGTTGTATTTTTATTTATACGAAATTTACGGTTAATTTTCTTTTTAAATTATGAAAATAAAATATTAAAATTCAGGTCAACTTTAAAAAGTGTTCTAATTTTAATGTCAATTCTATATGTACGCATGAAATTTTCAAAGACTTTCTTCTTTTCAATTGTATACAATTTCAATTGTATTTCAAACACAAGTTCCTAATGACCCAAATTCTAAAAATGAAAAAAATTATCTAGAATTTTTGTTAACTTGAAAAACAGCAGATACTCGTTTTGTTGTTTTTTCTGCATCTACTGCTGGACAATATTTGAAGACATTTGTGGATCCAATTGGTAAAGGAAAAATAAAATCTTTTTCATGTCTGCTAGTATTCCTGTTTTTTTGTTCTTTTAATTTTGGGTTAATGATTGTAACAACAATAAAAACGTTTGTTCATGTTTAAATTTATTTATTACTCTTCTGTCTATAAGTTCACTGAATAATATAAAATGTGGAGAGGAGACTCATATAATGGTTAAATACGGTGGTTATTGGGAACCTTACAATATTTTCTTCGTGAACAATTTTTTTATATTTTATTTTTCTCCTTCCTCCAGACATTCGGCGAAGATACTTTTGACCACATTTGTTGAAAGCATTATTGACCCATTTTTATAAAAATGTTACATTAAACTGATTGGGATGTGAGAAACTTATAATATGAAACGTGTTAGGAAAAATAACATTAATTACGGTTTATTATCCACTTGCGCACTATTTTTTATTATATTTTATAATACTTGTTTTATTTTTTTAATTATCCAATTCTTTTATATGATTGATCTATTTATGGCACTGGAATAGTAGTGTAGTGTTATAGTATGTGATATGTTTCAATCATTTTGTATTTATATAGATTTCTTATTATTTCTTTCCTTCCTTTTGGTCTCTCTAGAAATGAATGTTCTATATTTTCTTGTAAAGTTTTAGACCGATATAACTGTTATATGACCATATTTTATTACATAATATATACGAATAAAAATAAAATAAGACTTAAACAAAAAAAATTATGTATTAATCGCAATCATTTTCTAGACTCGATTTCGGCAAAATGTAAAAGTTTGCGAAACAGAAAAAAATTAATAAACTTATTTGTCTTTTTTTGTTACATCTTTAATGCACTTTGACAATTCATAGTATGTGATTCTAACCATTAATAGGCACTTGTTCTTAGCACAAAAAAAGAGAACTTCCCTTATTTCACGCAGTTTGAGAACTTAACGTACACAATGCTGCAATAAAACAACAAATTTATCACTGGAATACGATATTTAGATCATAAAAGTACTAAATATGAAATGAAATTATCGAAATTTACCACAAATAAGTTTTGAATTATTCTAAACACAATCCTCGAAGAGCTTCATTAATTCTCAAAGCATTCATACAACATCAACATTCGAAAATCACTTTCAAGTGCATAAATCTCACAATAAGACCAATATGAAAAGGAATCGATGTTCAACATTTTAAGAGGATCGATTTATAATTTTACATAAACAATTGACTTAAAAAGCATAAATTTTGAAAAGCAAAAAAAACAAAAACAAAAACAATCTATACGAGGGTTTCTATAATTTTTTCGAAGATACCATTTATTACCAGCAATATGGTCTATAATATTTCATAATTGTGCTTGGCCCAACATTTTAAACCCCATTCCAAATGTTACGAGGGTCGTTTTATAATTTCTTCAAATAGTTCCCAAGCCCAACAAAACGCAATGAATCATATCAACATATTTTGGAGCAATTAATACACATTTTTCAATATCTCAAAACTAAATGAAAATATTTACCACTTTTATAACAAGCTGGCATACTATATCTACACATACATATAGAAACATACAGATACAATAAAACCAAAAAAAATAAAAATAAAAATAAAACGTTAAAATTTATTGAATGTACGCACATTGGCACATTTTCACCTATTGGTAGTTAAGTCAGACGTCAGGTTAGAAACGTTGATGTTAAACAAGTTTTTTTGTGTGTGTTTTTTTATTCAAACTGTAAATTGACCGCAAAATGTAAAATGTGATAAAAGTAAAGTGGGTCAATGGAAAAACTAGATGATAGTCAAAAACTTGCAATGAAATATATTGTGGATGCAAATTGAGCACAGACTTTTTGTTGATATAAATTTAGATAGGATTTTTGTTTTTGGGATTTTCTGTAAGTGGCACATTCAAGGTGGGCAACAAAATTCTCCAACGACTAAGATTTTTTTAGGTCAAAATTCGAAAATAGAAAAGTTTAAAATAAGAATAAATCTCTTAAAAAATATTGTATAATTTATGTTGTATTATTTATGTTTTATTGCTTTTAATAAATATTTAATAAATATTATATTATTGATAATTAAATTTGTTGTATAATAAAATTTTAATCTTGTTCAATTTGAATTTATAATTACAATTGTTTGTATGTTTGTACTTATGACAATTTAATCATTTAATAGTTATAAATCTATTTAAACGCTTTTTTCTGTCTATTACTTAAGATCACTTATTTAGTTTCTTGTTCATTTCTTGTGTTTTTTTTTTCCTCTTCTAATATTTGTTATGTATTTTTTAACCTCAATATAGCTTTTTGCTGATCATGTCAATTTAGTGTTGTTTATTCTCTTTAACTTGATCAGCAATAGATAACAAAACAAACAGACACATTTGTGTTCTCATATGGATTATGTGCAGATGGAAACTAAGAATCTATTACATTCTAAGTTGTTGGTCTGCGAATGTGTATTTGCAACAAATTGAAGAAGCTGGAAAAACTACTTGTTTAGTATTTGAGCCACATTGACAGTAAATGTTGTTGCAAAATCATGTGTAGCAAACAATTTGAAATTTTCTTTCCAGTCGCTTCGTAAAAACTAAATGATTTTCTATTTTCATAGTTGTAATATTGATTTCAGACGGTTCGGTTGGTCAACTCTCTCTCTCCTTCATATAACAAGAGTCAGTGTTTTAAATATTTTTATTAATATAAATAATAAGAAAAAAATTAAAAATATGTATATATATTTTTAACATAATTAACAACAAAAATAATTAAAGAAAAATTATAATCAAAAATACTGATATTTTTAAAATAAAATTGAAAATTTTAAATTAATTAAATTTCATGCTACGAACTGAATAAATAAATTTCAATAAATTAGAAATAATTATGGATTAAATAAATAATTAAATATATTATCTTTATAATTATTAGCAGGTAATTTAATAAATAAAATATTTTTTACAAAATTTTATACAAATCTGGAAACTTCAAATACAACAATAACCATCACAGTACGCTTATTGTCTAGTTATACAGAAATACATATGAAAAGAAAAATTGCAATAAATATTAAAACTTCTGATAAAAGAAAAACTAAAATTTTAATATCATAATGAACCTTTGGTTTCCATCTGAGTTATCCTGGTTTTGCTAAAATTAAAGTTGTTTTTTTTTTCGGTGAACAATATTTTTCTAAATCAGCTTTAAAGTAAGTAAATTGTATATGCTTTTTATAGTACTTAATTTTTCTTTCTTTTAAAAAAAAGAAGTAGAACGGATTTTTGTTGTAACCATACAAATTATCTTCAAAATTGCACTTATATACCTATAAAAACAATTATGTTAAAATTTACCATGGATTAAATTTAGTTAAAATCAGGACACATTTGGACTTAACTTAAGCTGAAAGCATTTGTGTCATGATAAAATTTGACATGAACATTTTTTTCTAACAACAATTCTAATGATTTTATCAAGTTATACAGTCTGAAACGTACACAATACTAATTGTGGAATTGTTTGGCATAATTTCCAACAGAAAATCTAGAATCAGTTTGATGTGTTCATTGCAATCCAGATATATTAATTTGGGCCAAACTTGGACCAAAATATAGTTTGTGGTAACTCGTCCCAAGATTGCGTCAAAAATATAATTGCATTTCAAATTGAATAGCTTTTGAAAAGCTTTTTTACTTCACCTCCATCTCTTATTGACCTAGCAGGTATCCATTTTCATTAAGTTCTTTATTTACTATGCAAGGATGCATATTCATGCATACACAATGTAAACACCGCATATACTTTGGTCATTCGCCGTTTTAAATTTATACCAACCAACAAAATATCCAAAAAATTACTTCTCTACTTTGTGTATAATTCGAAGTTGTGAGAGTTCTAATTTGTGAGCTTCCGTCATCTAAGCCTTTAAATCACATTATGCGAAAATCGAAAAAATTATTATATGTGATTGGTAATGGAAAAAGAAAATTAAAAAAAATCGGTAAAACTAAAGGCGCAAATATATGAAAGCTTTTGTTTTTAATATTATTGTGGCATATAATACACTATTATAAAAGGTGTGATTTTTTTTTTTTGAACGATTGGTTTCAATAGATAAGAGAAAAAATGGATGGTATTTGCAACACCTGAAAGTTCTTAGAAATATTTTTAAAAGACCTTAATTGTTGAAACAGTCATATAGTGCTACTTTAAGTTACTATAATGAAAAAAATAAATCATACCTTTTTTTTAATTGCAAGGACTGTATAAAATTTTATAGTTATACATTTTACATCTGTTAATCACTCTTCTAGAGATCGGATTCATTTTGCACAAAACCATCCACAAAATTTTACTAAATCTGTGTTTCTTGTCTTTAATGTAAAGTTCATATGTCAGATCTTTCCCAACAACCCCACTGGCAAAACAAAATCGATTCAGAATTTAATATAGTGAAAAAAGACAGATTTATAGTCTCAAATGTACTTTTTTGCTATATACGATGTGCCACAACTTCACCATCTGTAGTGGCAGAGGGTATTAAAACTGTAAAATAAGTAATGATTCGCAATTGTATATTTGAAGTGTTCAAAAATCCGTAACCATCTAGCGGGTCCATGAACTTTAAAAAATAAAAATAAAAAATTAACAATTTCGTACATCAAAGTAAAATAAATGTTAAAGGAAAGAAAGTTATTGTAAATTAAACACTTTAAACTTAAGACTTTCTCAGGTGGTGAATTAGAAAATAAAATTAAAAATTTATACACAAATTTACAAACACATATGTAGATATGTATGTATTTAAGAAAAGCTATAAAATATAAAAAGAACTTTCAAACTTCTCCCACATACGGATCAGTGTAATTTTTACTGTTAAATATTATTAAATAGATTTATTGTTTATGAACTTATACATAACATACATACATACACAACATACATACATACATACATACATACATACATACATACATACATACATTAATACATACATACATACATAAGTATGAACATATATCATTATATATTAAAATTAATTTAATTTTTCATGTTTGTGTTTACTTATTTACATAAATATTTACGTACATTGTAAACAAGTAATTGTTTAAATTTATTCATAAATAGAAAAAATTAAAAAATATTTTGGTCAAATTACAAAAACAAAAGGGAAAAATTCAAATAAAACAAAAAAAAGAAGAAAACGACTTTCATCCATGATGTACCGTTTTTTTTTTTTTTTGGTTTTATTCAATCGGTGTGAGAAGATAATAATTGTGTTTTTTTGGGAACATGGTTGTTGGATTTTTAGGTCATGGATATAATAATGATAAGTAGCAAATAAATACACTATCAAGAGGAAATATTGTTTATAAAGGAACTTTTAAAATTCGTATACTTAGAAATTTATGCAAATTTTTAATTTAGATATTTGTTTGGTGGGGAAAAATAAATTTCTTTCCAAATTATTCTTAAGAATAAGAAGTGAGTTCGAAACATTCTTAACACATGTTAAGAATGACTAATAAGAGAAAGAATTTAAGTCCGGCCGAATACCGGTCGCACAAAATTGTGTTCTCATTGAAAGAAGTGTTAAAATATTGTCCAGTTAAAATTTTGAAAATATTATTATTTTTATACAGAATGATATTTCCAATGATGTTACATTTTTGATAATGAAAACAATTCCGAATAGTATGAAATAATGCCTAATTGATTAGAATTTATTTTATTTGGGAATTATTTCATTATGAAATAATTGTCAATCTATTGGGTCTTAATAAAACTCAATTTCTATTGTATTTGTTAGTTCCACTAAAATTTTCGCAACTTCCAAAATTTTATGTTGCTGATGCTCGAGGGAATGTTAAAGAAAAGTTTAGGATCCATCTTATAGCCCTCGACAAGGTCCAGATCAAAAGCCACTTATATACAAATTTTGAATTTAATTAAAATGTTCTAAAATCCAAAAGACTGACTTTTAAACATTTTATTCCTCTGCTCAATAATTTAAATAATAGAATTTTTGAAAAATGTGAATAAATTAAAAATTTTAATAAACTTAAGCTTTTACTCTACTTAAATTATAAGTAGAGCAAATAAATATTGCAAGTTGGTAGGCGGTGCCTTAACCTTTTGCATTAATTTATTAAAGGTGAAAGTTGTTGTAGATTTGACCTATGAAAGCATCGCAATTATATTCTTATTTAAATATTTTGTTCAAAGTCATAAATTGTTGGTTAGAATGAAACAGATTTAAATTTTAATAAAAAATTTAATCAAATAATAAAAGAAATGAAGAATATTAAATGGGTTAATAAGAAACGGCTAAAATTATTCTGGTTCAAATACGTCCATAACAAACAAACAAACAAACAACAAACAGTTAGTTTTTGTTCAACAGGAAAACAAATGCATAACAAAACTCATACTCTCATACTTACATTCACATAAAGAGAAAAATTTATATTAAAATTGCTCCAAATCCACTTTTTTACAAATCCAAAACATAAAGGAAAACTATAAACAAAGAACAGCTTCACTTTGAGTTTAGATTCAAGTTTTTGTGAAGTCAGCAATCAACATACTTCTGGGGGGATACTGGAGAAGCAAGTGTAACAGTTTTGAAAACCGTTAATTATTGGTTTCGTATGTGAGGCTGTGTTCGTCCATCTCGACTTGAATCACGATAAGCCTTCATCAGCTGGTTCTGTTGTGCAGTAAAAGCAAAAAGTATTGTGTTCATACGAATGTGATTGTAACCCACCTTTAGAACTGGATGAAGCAAACAATTTATATTTGGATTACTTTTCTCTTATAGTATTATTCCAATTTGCAGTAAGTACAGACTAAGAAGATTATTTGATTGATGATCAAATAAATGTTTTTGTGTGTGTGTATGTGTATTATTTAGACGTTTATTAATGTTTATTAATGTTCCAATTTGATTAAAAAAATTATATTCACGCTTATTGCCACAAAATAGAAAAATTGTTAAATCAGGGATTCAAAATCATTTGCATGCAAAATAGGTTTAATCAAAAATTTATATAGAAGATAATTAATATACTAAGAATATATATTTTGAATTAAATATCTTAACCAATTTTACAAGCTTAATCCTGAAGTGATCAAAATTATATGTCAGAAATTAAGCAAAATAAAGTAAAATAGACCGGCATCAGTACTATGACATTTGAACTGGTGACAGATAGTTTTCTTTAAAAATGATACATCAAATACTGATCCATCTTACTATTTCTCTCTATTTGTAACTGCATAAGAAATGTGCTTGCCGGTGTATAATATTTATTTTAATTTAAGAGAGTTAAAGATCGGACCAAAATATGTTTTTTTTTTTTGCTTTTGAATTTGGTGCGCTCTTTTTGGGCCAAAGAAAAATTTATAATATTGTACCATATGTGGATTTAATAAAAATTTAAATATTATTTTGAAACTGAATTAAAAAAATTCATTTTTTCCAAAAATTTGGTAAAAATTTTTTAATAAAAAATCAACATTTTCTCTGGTTGTACATTTTTATAGTTTTAAACGAATTTCTTATGTAAATGTATGTTAAGAAAATCCAAAAGGATTAGCAGAAACATTTGTATTAATTATCTAAATCGGAATTATGTTTATGATTTGCCGAAAAAACTACTTGATAATAAAGCTACATATGTTAGCAATATATTCAAAAAATCTGTGATCGGACAGAGAGTAAATTTTTCGATAACATTTTACCCGCATAGGAATTAAATGTATTTTGGATGAAAAAGTTAGAGTCATTTTAACAACAACTTTGTCAAGATTATATTGATATATAATAATATCTTATTTTTAGGCATAAGTAAGTTTAGAGTTTAGATTTGCATTATTTCATTAAACAATTAACTATATTTTTAATAATATAATATTATGCCCTTAATACAACTGTTTAGAATCTCTTACTTTTAAATATACTTTAAGCACTTAGAATACCTGAATTTGAATTGAAATTTAAACTGTCAATAAATAAAAACTTTGCTCTACAATAAAAGTTTTCAAAAGTGCAGACAGACAACTTTCTCTAGAAAATCCTATAAAATTATTTATTTATTTATTCATCCATCTATCCATCCATCCATTTACCATCCATCCAGTGTGCAATACCTGTTTTGTACAAGTCAATGTAAAGTTGATAAAATTAAGAGAATTTTCACAAGTCACTCTGTTTTATAAAAATGTGAATACATATTATTATTATTACTGGTTAATAATCAGTGATTAAACTAATTTATTTAGCATATTTAACTGGTATAATCTTCGACTTAATTAAATTTATACAATTTTAGTTTGTTAACAATTTAATAAATATACTTACGTATATTTAAATGCGCAATTTAAATCCTTTAAGTATATTGCGATCGTAATCATTTAAAATTGGACTTTATGAGGCATTTGCAAGTTAGTAACTTTAAGTAAATCTTCTTAAACAATAATTAATCTAATTACAAGTGTGAACATCTCATCATGTAATTGCGAATGTTAAGACAAAGACAAATCAATTAAAACAGGTAAGAATATTATAGTTGGTCAAGTATTCTGATTTTGGGCTTAAATTTCAATTTTATTTAATTAGTGATGTACTAATATATGTGTAGTTTTTATGCGTTTTAAATAAGTGGAAGTGTTATGGGAACCTCACTTTATTATACCAAAAATACAATACAATTATTTTTCGTGAGATATCTTTATAAAATTTCTATCAAAAATAATTAGAAAAGGTTCATTTTAATAGATGACTTCAAATATTTATGGTTAAATTTCGCTTTTGTTTAATGGTTGTATTTGTAACAGTTATAAGAGAAATTATGCTAGTTGTTGCTATACTTCAGTCCATGTAGTTGCATGGGCTGAAGTACTATTACACCAACAAATATTTTTTGCAGCCAAGTGATATTCGAAAGAGAAGCTTGGGTGAATGGACCGACCCTAGTAATTTTTTGCACATCGTTTATATGAAGTTTTATTTATTCCAAATCGTTTTAAGATTTGTTTATAAAATCGTTTCATATTTATGACTTTTGGCTTAAAAAGCCATTCCGTGACAATATTTGTATCATCTTCAATTTCAATATGTATTGTCCTTGGGTCAAAATAATGACACCTTCTTCAAGATTCGGGATACAATTCAACTTAACAATGCAATGCTCATAATAGCCCATTTAATTTTGAAGGTTCTCTCCCAATTTGTAAGAACTCATGCATCCCCAAATATAATATATGAAATTTTATGCAAATAGTTACAGAAAATTAAGTTATAGAATTATTTCCAAAAAACAAATTGGACCACTGTGCACTGTCGCTACATAATACTTTTTAAATTCTAAAAATATTCTGATTAAATAAAAACTGAACTTCCTTTCGAAAAAACATAAAAGAAGCAAGAATTACAATTTATTTATTTACTTAAAAAAAATTTAGGTCAAATTTAACAATATTTATTTATTTATTTATTTATTTATTTATTTATTTATTTATTTATTAATAGTTTATATTTTCTGTTGTTGCTTGACTTAACTTTTGTTTTGTTTGTTTTACAAAAACGATGAACTTGACACCATTTTTGTCTCTTTGATGTAATGAGGGTCACAAGATCAATTTGTGTAAAGGTGACTTATGTGCTTTAAGTCATCATAAAATTAGTACAATTTCAACGAGAAAATCATTAAAATAAATTATCTTAAGCAATTAAACTAACTAAAGTAGAGTTTCATTGTGTAAATATTTTGTGAAAAAAATTATAAAATATTTCCAAACAGATTTGAAAACTTAAATTTCATAAAATTTCCAAGAAATTTCAACTTTAATATTTTCACTTTTTTAAAATTTCTTCCGTTTTGAAAAAAAAAAATTCTAATATTTTTTAATTTTTTGCTTATCTGATAAATGCGGAAATTAGGCAATTTTAACATTTTAACACCCAAGTAGTTTGATTTTAGTGTTAATGTAAAAAATCTTAAGCAAAAACAAAACAAAACTTATTTTAAACGAGTTGTAATTATTGTTATAAAACAAAAAAAACTAAAATAAAATCAATTTGCTACTTTTTTGCTAAAGTCTCTTTCCTAGTTTTGTTTTCCTTTTTGCGATTATTTCCATTAACATCGTATTATAGTGTAAATTTGAGCTGTGAAATTTTTCTAAAAGCGTGAAAAAAACTAAATATTTTTTTAAGAAAATTAATGTTTTTCTTCAGGTTATTTGTTGAATTTTTTTATAATAAAATATTAACTTTATATTAAATTTAATTTGCCTACAGATTTTATTATGAAAAAAGTAACAAAAAATGCATCGTCTTTAAAATAACAATAACAACAGCATAAATACATATAAAAAAGTAACAAAAAGATTTTGGAAAAAATTGGAGATTTCACAAAATTGTTCAAGTTTCGTTTTTAATACGGTACTCATGCGTAATACGAAAATTACAGAGGTGGCATTTCATATGAGAACAATGTAGCTACGATTACAAAATTGTTTTTATTTATTATGTCCAAATACTGAATAATACAAATAAGGGTTTCTTAACTATTGTTTGAAACTTCTTTCCTGTAATCATTCTTTTGAATAAAGTTTAAATTTACCAAGTTTATGTAAATATTGTTTACTTTCTGAATCAGGTACCAATTCAATGTTCCAATACTTCTCGTAATGTTTTATAACATTTGATATACTAAATCTCAGATACTCTACTATGGTCACTATGAAATATCATTTTATTCATCCTTAAATCACAAATAAATCTGATGTATTAAATAAGTAAGTATACGTTTTATGCTAGCGCAAATCAAAATTCTGAATGGATCAGGTCATAATATTTTATATCTTTCTTATAAACTCTATAATCGGTGTAGCGTATTATATAGTTAGTATTGACCGAATAGGACTTTTTAACTTTTTATACTCTTTATAGCAAATATCTGAAACAACCTCAAAGGTGCCGACGAAAATTTGTCTAAATTTTTTCGAACAGGCTTTTCGTAAAATAATATATATTCAGCATGTTTAAAAAAGATTTTAAAGATCTGTGGGTCAGTATTCTTTTGACAAATTTGAAATAAAAGTAAACTTGCTGCGAATACTAAAACAATAAAAGTTTTAGTTTTGTACTATAGAACAAAAATTCCGAAAAATCTCAGAATCCTGAAAAATTTTCTGTCCAAAATATGGGATAATTATCTAATGGAGGAATATTCTATTTAAATAAATTAAAAGATGGGATATTTTTGGTTTTCGACATTATTGTCATCTTTGCCCTGCTATATACAAAAATGCATTCTATATCATTATTCAGCATGATGTTTGTTCAAAACAAATTGAACCCATTCGATGTAATATTTATCTACCCAAGTTCTAGTTGATTTATAGTTAGAACATAACATTGAACATAACAGATACGATTTTGTGTACTGTAAATATCTTAATTTTTTAAGACGAAATTATTATATAATTGTGATGTTTTCATATTTTTGTTTTCACCTGTAAAATACCTTTATAAATATATATTTTTACTACTCACTTGTGTGTAAAACATCATTAATTAATTTTGAAGACAGAGAGTTATGGTTTAATGGTTTCTTATGTATCTATTTCGAGTTCAAAAAACGTAACATAATAATTGTACATATCTATGAATGAAAATACATACATACATATGTATATATGTATATAACTATCATTTACTTACTAATTTATGTACACATAAATATGAACATCTTCGTTTACTATGTACACACATACAATCATACATTATAACTTTGTATGAATCTAAACAGCAGTTAAACCATAAATTTGAAAACATATCAAAGAGGGAACTTACGCACAGTGTTTCAAATGAAAACTGAAATTAAAATTAATCTGTAACTTCCCAACGTCTGACCCATTTCTATGTAATTTTTTCTTTGCAAAATTGTTATATATAAAATCATATAAAAATCTTTAAAATTGCTTCAGATATAAGGAATCTGGATCGATTTAAATATTTTCGTGAGTCAAGGGAACCAATTTGGGATTCTGTGTACCTACCTCCGTAAAGTCCATAAAGTCCAAGTCAAACTTAACCTCGTCTTCACTTCTACTAACATTATGTGAATTTCATCGATCAAGCCGTTCGGAAGTTACAGATTAATTTCCATTTTATTTTTCATTTGGAACACTGTGATACATCTGTGTTTTTTTTTTTTTTTTTTTTTTTTTTTTTTTTGACTAAAAAAAGGAACTAAATAATTAAGTAATGAACATACTTTTGTGTACATTATGTAAAATGAAAAAAAAAATGAAATATTAAAAATGAAATTATTTCCATTTACATAATAAATAATTAACACAAGAAAATGCAAAAAATACATTTATACATATGTATAAGTGTGTGTATATATGTATAAACACAGTTCGATTATAAAATTCTGATTTAATTATTATAAAATAATCAATATTTTAATTGTTATTTAATGTCATTTATTATTTAATAGTATTTGAAAGTGTTGCATAATTTCATATAGTTGTATTATGTAAATATAAGGAGCGAGATCGAAAAATTCTTAACATACATATATGTAAACAACTACGAAATCGCAAAACTTTCAGATTTTATTTTAATTTTTGAGTGGAACTATTACTACAATTTACTTTATTTGTCACTTTAAAAGAATGGTAGTTAATCTCCGTAAAAAATCTTCAACACTGTCTCCTTTATATATTTTTTGTAAACAGTTCGGTATTTATCAGTCTCAAATGATTGGCTTTATTATACTGCAAGAATATTTTTTAGAAAAATTGTCTTCAATTTACGTACTCTATTTTTGGTCCCTTTTTTGGTTCCTATCAAAAACTTTTTAAGTCTTGTTTGTTTTTAAACCTGCTTTAACTTTTCGCACCAAATAGTCTGAGCACTGAGCTAATCGTGCAGTTTTCCTACCGGTTGTGTTCGGAACTCTTTTGTTTTCTATTTTTTGAGTTAAGAAACATTATGTACTACCTGAACTAGGTTTTCGATCAACGGACAAGTTCTTCCGGTACTGCGTAATAACATTGGAAACATTTCAACAGCAGACAGAGGTTTTTTGAAAACATCTAATTATATTAGAACACACTTTTTCTAGACGCTCATTTTAATCAGATTAACAATTAAATGTTTAAGAAAGGTGTCATAAGAATTTTTCGATCTCACTTCTTGTATATATTTTTTGCAAAAAAAAAAAAAAAAAAAAATACAAAAAATGTTTAACGTAACTTCAATATAAATTCATTTGTATGTATGAGTGTAACAATTAATTGTTCACATGTACCTTTGTCAAAAATATCTATGTATTTGCTAATGACGATAAAAAATGACATACAATTTTTATTACATTTTATTTATATTTTCTCGTATTAACATTAATGTTAAAGTGAACCGAAAAGGTCATAAAATAAGAAATAATACAATTAAATAATGTTCAGCAGATACTTACTTTTCTTTAAATAATTTTCAAATGTATGAATAAAGACAGACATACAAATGTAATAGTATGAGTTATAATATGTCGTACCTTTTAGTATTTTTTCTTAAATTTGTTATTTTTATTATTTTGCCACAATTACATCTGTTTTAAAGAAAATAAAAACATTTTATTGTTGAAGCTTCGCAGATGATAATGGAACAGTCCTTTAAGAGAATGATTTTTGGAAAAGTGAAGAGATGCTAAAAATTATAGTTAAATTTTTATAAATTTTATTTGAATCTGATGAATAATGTTTGAAAACCTAAGTGAACCGATTTTGCTGCTTTTAAATAGCAAACAATCGATGTATATTTTATTAAATTTGGATTATTGTTGTGACCGCAAGAATGTTTCTTTCCAGTCAATGTTGCCAGATAAGTTAACAAAAAAATAATTCCAATTGGTTGAAATATATACATATAAATAGTGCGCTATCAATTTTCATGAGATAACTGTTTCGTTTGTAAAAGGGGGATATCCTGTCCCGAGCTCTTTTCAATTTTTTTAGTATGTAACTTTTTTTCCAAAACGCAATCGTTGGTCAAATGTTTTATCTTAAAAATGAAAAATTTAGTCACCCTCTATATCGGTCAATAACCTTCTTTTACTGAACCGTTTTGCCGGTTAAAAATAACAAACTTCTTAGGACAATAAAAACTAATTAAGCGAAACATCATGTAGTTCTGTCAACTTTGGTGGATGCGAACGTATCATATACAAAGAGATATATTTATATTGAGTCAGATTTTAATTTGATGCGAAAATATAAATGATTCCTTCTTTACGGTACGCACAGAATGATAAACTTAATATACCCTCATCACTACTATATATATATATATATATATATATATATATATATATATATATATATATATATATATATATATATATATATATATATATATACTTTATAATATTATTAATTTGTTATTTCTAAAAGAATTTAACTCGCTTTAAAATCAACTATTTTCCTTATAAAGATATGAGAAATAAATCCTTAATTACTAAAAAATATTTTACCCTCTTGCCTTATCAATATTTTATTAATATAACCATTTTTTTCTTTAAAAAATTCTATATGACTAATTTACTGACAAGGTCAAAATTTGAAACGATATTTTCCCAAGATTATATTTTAGATCAGATAGTGCGAATATTGCTTTTTTAATATTATTTTATATATTCTTACCAGTGATGTTCAGTTGTTGACAACTCCTTGGTAAAACTATTGTCACTACATATACATTTTCCGAAGTTCGAACTAAGTCAACATTAAATTTTTTAAATTTTATTTATAGATCTCGAATTAGCCGATTTTGCCTTAAAGTACACCTCGTAGCAACTTTTGTCTTTGCAAGTCAATTGTATTTTATTTTCTAATTTTTTATAAAACAATTTATTTAAATTTCTGCTTCATATAAATAAATAAAAAAAATTCATTTTATTATTAATTTTGTCTTTAACTCCATCAAAATAAAAAAATAATAATAAAAATCATTCACACAAACATTAGTTTTAATTTATTGTTGTCACTTGTTAAACTTGAGTATTTTGTTAATAAATAAATAAATTTATTTATTTAAACATTTCAACTCGTGTTTATTGTTGTAAAATTTACAAATTTAACATTTTTATTATGATGAATTTAATGTTGTAATTTAGTTGGCATCACAAATTTTAACTTTAGTTGAGTTTAAACATATTTTGATTAAAAATCATAATGTAAATTTAGTAACAATAAAATATGTTTGATGACGTTTTTCTTACGACATGTAAATTATTAAAAGATGTTTTGTTGTATTGATAAAAATGTTAACTGACAGTTATTTACGGTTACTGGTGAAAGTAAATATGTATGTACAGTCTGTTTAACTTTTTAATCAAAATTGATTAGATGGTGAAGTATTCTTTGTTTAGAAATAAATTCACTTAAAGTTTCTTCAGTGGCCAAAATTATAATAATACATATATATTGAGTATCGCAACCACGATATTATCAAATGGTACCATAACATCTAGCTTTTTTGCGCAACTTAATTTGCTCTTTTTGAATTGAAAGATATTTTATCTAGTAACAGGTGAAAATTTGGACCCAAGATCAACATTTTTACATCCTCCACCAGCACTTTGACATTCCATGTGTTACGTTAAGGAGGAATATCACGACCAAAATATACGTCATCAAATCCAAAAATACGTCGAAATAGCTCTTTTCAACTGTCAGTTGTTGGTGCACTCACATTCACAAAAATTGACAGAGCTTAATGAAATTGTGTATGAATATTTCTCATTGTCCTATCAAGTTTCCTATTTAAAAACCATATCAATTCAATATATTAAAAGATATTGACCAATATCTGAGGCAAAATCTACGTTCATGCGAAGATCTTTCACAGAATGTTCAATTACAAGTAGACATATTAAAATTGAATTATAACCAAAAATATAACTTATTTAATGACTCATAAAAGTTTATTTGTTATATTTAAGAAAAACGTTCATATGTTGTATGTGTTTGCCAGTGTAAACGTAAGTGTATGTACGTAATATAACGTATTTACTTCATTACCTAATATTTATTCTTTGAATCTGTCCGTGTTTTGAAGCCTCACAATATGAAATAAAATTAAAAAAATAAATTTAAATATTTTATCTCTTATATTAACATGGTTCCGGCAGAGCCTTGTATGATGCCTGGAAACAGATTTAGAGGAGTTCTTAGCCTTGTTGTATTCCTCTCGTATACTTTTCTAAATTTTTCCTATAATATTGGAATACCCACATATCTATAGATCGATCGATTTCGAAGTTCCTGACACAAATAAATTTCCAGTGTACGAATGCTAATGTTCTTGTGTGTACATTCAATATCAGCAGATGTTGAAATTATCAGATCATCGCGCAAATGTACGTCTGCCATCTAATATCAAGTCAAAATTAGGTCCTAGAAGATTTTCTTGAAAAACGCCAGTCTTTATAGAATAGGAAACTTAAACTCGCCTGCACTTTTATTATCACTGCATGAAATTTTTAATCGGTATGATCTTCCGAACTAATTTAATTTTTTACATTGATGGCACCGTGAGTCATCAATATGCGTTGCACAATGATTTAAAAACGCTTTTTTGTCCATTCATATGTACTCTCTTCAGGTGTTTCCAAATTGGTTTGGAAAAGGACATGTTATTAGTAAATATATATTTATAGTAAATATATAAATATATTTTTATTCTTCGAGAATGAATTAAATATCAAATTCAAGAATGTACTGAAAATAACAATTTTTGAATTCTTGACAAATATATTAAACATATTATTTGTATCGTTTGTGCTGATGTTTGAAACATACAGAAAGAATGGTGTTACTTCCAGACACAGAATCACCTTCTGAGTTGATTTAACGAAGTCCGTCCGTCTGTCAGTCTGTCCGGCTCTTAATTTAAATGTTGTGAACATTGCAATTTTTGAGATATTTTGATAAAATTTGGAACATATTATTATTTTGGCTTGAGGACGAAGGCTGTTGAAATTGGTCATGTTCGGTCGAATATTTCAGGTATCTCCCATATAAATGTTCTTCCCGGAATGGGGTTTTAATATCATAAAAGTTCTTAATTAAAAAACGAAATTTGGCACAAATAATTTATATAATATTCTAAAACGATGTGCCAAAATATGCGAGGGTCGGCTCATTATAACTCATAGATCCCTTGCAATCTTACTTCAAAATATCACTTTTAAGGGCACACGTCTTACAGTTACATTAGTATTATAATAATTGGTCAAATTAAGCAAAAATCGATTTGCAAAATTATAAGAGGGTCGATTTACCGCCCCCAAAAAATTCATTTTATAACGAAGAAATTTAACATAAATCTTAGTATCACAATAATACACTACACACTTAAGAATAAATCAGAAAATCAATTTATACGAGGGCCATTCGTTACTTATTTGTTGCTACCTTTCCAACTTATATAAATTTTGTACATCACCCTTCAAAAATTAACTAAAACTTGGCCAGCTCCCCAGGAATTTGCACTTTTCCTGTGTAAATATTTGCTGCAGCCCACGTGACTTTGGTGGATTAAAACAATTATACTTTAAAGTATTTAAATGAATTAGACTTTGTTTTGGAAGAAAATGAAATAATATAGTTAGGAATCAGAAAATTTCTTTATAAATAAACTGATTTTGAACATTTAACTAAGTTCACCATGCAACAAGTATCTTATTTTTCCCCCTTTTCAACACCATCGCTCATTAATCATCATGTTAGATGCTATTTTAGCAAATTTAGTTAATTAATTAATTGTTTCGCCTCTAACCTGTAACTCATTAAAAAACTAATTTTGTGATAGTGAATTAAAAATTTCACTTTCGTAATGGTTGATGATACAAAAATGTAACGTTTTTATTATAATTTTTCTTGTAAAATGTTTTTATTTAAATTATTTTGTTTTATCAGAAATTTTTTGTTTAACACATTTACAGTTGTTGTGTGTAATTTTGCTATATTTACTTGATACTTAAAATGTCTTTGAAATGAAACACGTTCCCCTTAAAATAATTTTATTCGCAATAATGAGAGTAATTAAAAATAAAATACATTAAAAAACGCAATCATTTCAATTCAGTTTCTTGTTTCCAGAGTAGTCAGTTTGAAAATGAACTCAAATAAAATTATTAACAAACATTGCTGCGGTTTATTATGTAGTTTATTTTGCCGCAATATAACTCAGACCGTTAAGGTTCGAATCAATTTATCATTAAAACATTTAACCCAATTATTAGTTTACTTTTTTATCAATTTACGTCGTAAAACATGTCATTTATTATGTTTAATGTGAAACAAATGAATATTGTTAATCTAATTAAAATGAGTGATTAAAACAAAGAGCGTACTAAAATTATTAAATGTTTCAACAAAACTCAAATTAGTCCTACAAAAAATTGACCAATCATTCAAATTGTTCCAATGTTATTGAGTGGAGGTTAATGTAAAATCTGGCTCAGGTAGAATGAATGGTCGACATGATGTTTCTATAATGAATGACGAAACATATGTTCGGGTAGATTTTCGCAACTTCCTGGTTGAAAATATTATGTAGCTAATGCTTGAGGGAATGTTCAAGAAAAGTTTAGGACCCAAAAGAAGTTAACAAAAATTTGCCACAAGCAATAAAGAATTTGTTACAACAGGCTCTATAAATACAAATTGACATCAAGGAATGTTTACAAAAAGACTACTTTTATGCATAAGATTTTATAATGTGTCCACTTATTTTTGTCCTGACTTGTCATCCTGTCAGAGCAATGGCAAACAAGCCCTCGAGATGTACAAGATATTGGGCTCTTGTTAAAAGAGAATTGAAACGACAAAAAAGTGTCGTTTCAATTCCGATTTTATACGGAGATGGACTACCTGTCCGAGCAACGTCACAGAAAACACTTTCAAAATGTTAATGGAGTTTTCGAAAAAGTTCAAAATTTCATCACTAGTGATTGAAACTCTAACTTTTTTGGAAATTGTAAGAAAAATTTCAATGGACTAAATTAAATAAAACTGAAAGTTTAGTGGTTTTGTTTTTATTTTTCGATCTCATTCCTTAGGGGACTCTCAGAAATTAGAACCACTTTTTTCCATGTGTAGTTCTAATTTCTAAAATTTTCTTGTTTATGAATGTTAAAACTTTCATAAATATAAATATTTAAAATATTTTTAACGCTTCGCATAATTTTTGAATTTGGAAAAATGCCCATATTGACGAAATCAATCTTAAGCCTTCTTATTACATTTTGCTGCAATAGATCAATCATTTGGGATTTAACTTCGGAATTATTTTTTAAATCCAACAGAATTTGGAGGAAAGTAATTCAATTACAGTTCTTTAGATATTAAAAACCTACTTACAAACAGATCTTATTTTTTTATTTATATATAGATTTGGTTATTTATAAATCATCCTACGTTTAATGCTTTTGCGTTTATAAATCTGCGAAGTAAAATTAAATGTTGTAAATAAGATTAATTACAATTAAACACAAGCACATGAATTTATTTGAATCAAATTAAACAGGCATCTGTTCATTTCAGATAGTTAATTATTTACTTATTTGTTGTTATACAACTAATATATTAATTTATTAATAAAGTGTAAAATAACCCAGCAAACACGTTTCAGAAATATGTTTTCGTTTTCTAAGTCGTGAAAATCTATTTAATTTATAGATATTAAAAATGTCATAAGTAATATATAAAATTCTAAAAAGCTTTAATGGTTTAAATTCCATATATTCATCTATCGCCAATGTCTGAACTGTAAAATTGCGATGCTTCAATAAGTTCCTTGAATTTGATATTCAAACGAATATGTTAGTCCTAAGCTCTACATATCGCAATAAATGAAATGTAATAATAAATAATAGTTCGCTAAATCTACAAGGAAAACAAAATATCTTAAAAAAGGATAAGTGATACAACACAACAATTGCCATTGAAATGTTAACTGGTACATGATGTACATATTCATCTATTAAGTTCAATTAAAGTTATGCATTAATTTAATTGCTATTCATATGAACATATACACATACAATCGATTACACATGTTACCAGGTGTTAAACTTCAAAGCCTACTCATTCGACAAATCTTGGTTTAAGTTCATATAAAGTGTAACGATCGTTTTTTTTCAAGATTATGAAATTTACTGTTTACACAAGTGAAAATATGAGAATATTTGAAGTAAAATTCATATATTTTTGAGTATATGAACATGGTCTTAAATCGCCAGATTTAAAGATTTTTTGAAGATATAAAAAATTATAGTTAAATATAAAGAATCTTATTGAGAATATAATTTTCGCTTTCAATTGATCTTCCAACTATACACAGAGTATGTGGTAACCATAAACGAGAAGTTTTATACTTTTGTTATTATTATCACAAAGTTATTTAAAATATGTTAATACAAATATAAATTCGATTCTATTTTTTTTTGTCTTTTGACATTAATTGTAAAAAATATTTGAACTTAATAATATTTTCTAATCTGTCAAACATATTGCGGCCAGAATATTTTATTTTAATTAAAAAATAATAATTTTATTACAGCAACAAATTTCTTGTCAAATTAAAATAAAATCAACAACCAATATGTTGATGATAATAATAAATGTTTGGAGCGAATATATTATAATTGCGACGAACATGTTGGCAAAATGGAAAATCAGTGTTCAAAATATTGTTTTTTTCTTTTTATTAATATCCTCTTAATGCATTTCACCTTGAACTTAGAACTTCGAATTTATATTATGTTTTATAGGTGCATTTCAAAAACGATTTTTAGGTAAAAGTTATTTAACTTTTGAACCTTTTGAGATATAAAATAAAATTTAACGTGGTAAAAAAGATTACACAAATCCGTGTACATAAAATAATTTGGGTTAACCTCACATTTTAAGCGATATAATTTAAATAATCTGAATTTAATTCCAGTTTTGCGACTTAGGAACTCAATTAATAATAACAAACAATTTTAAATAAAGTTTAATTTAATATGAACGTCTATTGGTAGTCATAAAATTAAAAAAAAACAAAAACAAGGAAACCTTTAGTGGGTAAATACTATTTTTATAAAATCAACTAAGACTTCATTTTAAATCTTTATTTGTATTTCACTTTGCTTACGCGATAAATTCTAATAACCTCAAAAACAGTCATCGTATCATGCAATTTTTGTGCTTTTGTCAATTCGAATGGCATTGACCTCTAAGTGTTTTAGATATGTTGAAATCAATTATAATTGAATACGTAATTAGTCATGGTCTCGACAAGAACAGGTACATTACATGTCGAAACCTTATTCATAATTCATCCTTAACATAAATTAACGTTCTAACTATATAAAAATTCTAAAGAAGTTCATATCGCCGTCCATGGTTCAAATTAGCTACGTCATATGTTCATAAACAATTTTTTCTTATTAACAAAATATTTTCCTAAATATTTATCACAAAAAAATGTTTTGCTAAAAATTTTATTGAATTAATTTTTACTAATAATTTTTATAAATTTAGTGATTTTAGGAATAAATTGTATGTTTTTCGGAATTTAAAAAAAAAAATATGAATGACAACATTAAATGCAAATAACAGTAATAACAAATCTATTAAATGTTAATTTTGATATAACACTTGTAATAATAAAAAAAAGCTGTAAATTTGGCAGAGAAAGTGATCTTTTTTATTGACCATTTTTTTCGTTTTTGCAAAATTATTTGTGTGTAACATTTTCAACCTTTTTTTCTCGAGGGCTTTTTTATCAGATCATTAAATTATTGTTATTTTCGATGGCAGCTTTAATAAATTCATATACAAGTCAACACGTACATCATACAATTTTCGCGTAAAGTTTTTTATTTTGTTAATTATTCGGACAATAATAAATTTAATAGTAAATAAATCAATTAAATTTACTTATTTTACTACCGATTTTTTTAATACGATAAGTTAATGAAAACAGAATTTATGCAGCATATAACTTCTTTTTATAATATCCTTCACTAAAAGTGGTACAAATTAACTTTTTTATTCCACATGTAACATCATACGTATTTACCGTACAATTATAATATAAGATAAAGATTAAATTTTGAACCTTTTTCGGAAATCCTTTTCTTCTCCGTACTCTTGTGCCCTTGAATTTCCATTTTAAAGAGCCCAATATCTCTTCATTGACTATAGGTCCATTTAACTATTTTGGTATAACTACCACAATATTGTTCTTGCAATAAAATTTTGGATCACGAAGTTGCTAAAAATTTGCCAGACCATACGTTTCATCATATTTTTTTACAAAACTTGATTGATTTCCATCCCGTGTTCTATTTTGGACCTCCCAATTTTTAGTAACGTTGAAGTCAGGATTTTTTTCAGCCTAGAATGCTACTAAACATGGATTAGCTTTAATTTAATTCTTGACGTGTGTTGAGAATTTTTAGATCTTAGTCCTCAGTCCGATATTATAACATTATTATTCACAATAAAAAATAATATATTGGATTATAGAAATTATAAATTTATCATCTAAAACCCTGTTATGCATAATGCCTCAGATGGTTTAAAATTAACCAGATTCTTGAAATTTAAGAACATTTATTTGTGATTCGCAGCCAAAGTTATTTGCTACAAATTTTATACTCAAACTTTTACTAACATAAATTCTTATGTCAATGTCTGCTATTAAAATAACAATGCCGAATTTCAATGGAATATGGACATGCTTAAGGGAGTTGCTTGCAACGGTTTTTGTATTAGACAAATTTTGATTGATGTTTATGAAATTCAACACATATATTCATGTCAAGAGAATTCTAAAATCACTTATTGCTCATTTGCTGTAAGGTAGTCATAACCAAAAAAAATTTTTTGAGAATGCGTATTTTTTTTTGGCAGATAAGTAGTTATTGGAATTCACGAAAGAAAACTAATTACTTGAATTCTTTTTTCAAGCGCTTAAAAAATCTGGATGTAGAATAACAACTACCGAGACGTAACTAGAATAACGCTTTACCTTTGTCAATAATGAATAAATTATATAATTCGCATAATATATTTTGTGGAAATCTTGTTTGATATATGAATTCGTTCAAAAATAACTTCCATTATTTAACATGTTCTACCGATGTTAAGTCGAAACTTGTGATCTTTCAGATATAACGACCAAATGAGCGATATATCACTTATGACTTAAAAAATTTCTTCAGTATTTCATCAAAATTGTTCCTTGTTTAAGAATTTTATAAAATGAAAATTCTATTCCGGTTAGGTTTCATTTAGGGTTGTTCGGTCCAATCCAATTTTTTGGTTTATTATATATAACAAATTTCGATATTGTTGTGTATTAAAATTTTAGGAATATTTTTAAACCCTTAATCACTACAACTGGTGATGAGGATATATTTAGTTTATCATTCTGTGTGTAAGGCCAAGAAGGTATTATCTAAGACCCCATAAAGTATATAAATTCTTGCATCAAATCAAACGCAGTGTCGGTTAGGCTATGCTCGTCTGTCCGTCACTTGAAAACATACTCACTCAGAATGTCTGTAATGGTCTTCTTCAATTTCTTACAAGAGGGAAAAAGTTATAGACCAATATCTGAGGCAACCTCAAAATTCAGAAGGAAAACTTTTCTAATATTTTACAAGTAAAGGTAATTTTTCCTTATTTCACTGCAGTTTTCATATGAGGTCTTTTTCCACAATCGGGTTTAAAGTTGTTAAAGTGTAAAAATAATTTTATAGTCCTTCTAATGAAAATATTTACATTAATGTAAGTGTTGTAGGGTATTTAACATTCCGCACAGCCGAACATAGCATTCTTCCTTGTTTTTGCTGATTTCGGTGATTTTTTCGGGGAATAAGTACTTTTTTATAAAAATTTAGAAAAGTTTTTGACAAAATTTTGAGGTTTTCAATCGGTTCATAACTTTTTCAATAACAACAAACAATTTGAACTTAGTAGGATAAATAGTCTGAATTTAATGAAATAAAAAGATTTTAAAATGCTTGAATGATCATTTAGGAAATTAATAATAAATTAATGGATAATTAATCTTAATCGTTTAATTAATAATAACTAATTAAAAAGTTTTGCACTATTGCTAATAATTAAGAAAAAAAAACTTACAACAAAAAATATGTTCAAGTATATAAAATGTTTCGCCTTTCAATTTTGATAAACTGAAATACCCTATATCATTTGAAATCATATATTATAATCGATTCCTTATTTCACTTAACATGATCAATTTAATTATTAATTCTCAAAACAAAATTTATTTAAATCGATTATAGAGCATAATATAGTCGATTCTGTATGATTTTTACTTTCATAATTGTTTTATTAAAAATTTGCAGTATTAAATTTGCCTTCGATTTTGACTTCGCCAAAAATAATTATGAAAGTACACACTTAAGTAAGTATGTCTGTGTGTGCTCTGAAATATTAAAATATATATATATTTTTTTTTAAATTTAGGTGGAAAATAAAAACTAATTATTGGTTTAAATATTTGTTCCTAAACATGAATTAATGTTTTAACTAAAAGTGGCCTTAACCGATAAAAAATGATTGAAATTGAATATAACAGTTAACAAATTTTGAATATGAAACTCGTAACATTTTGTATTACAAAATTTAATTTCAATTGCTATTTAATTGGAAAAAAACAAAGAAATAAATTTTCATTTAAACCTTTTTTTTTTGATTAATTAACAAAAACAAATATTAAATAAAGTTTTTTCTTAACTTTATTTGCTAAAGAAAAAAAACAGAAATTTGTCTACATGAATTTTACGTTGTGTAGACAATCATGTAAAATCCACACTGAGCACGTAATAAAACAAAAGCGAATAGATTAAAACATTTGTCATAAAGATTAAAATTAATTATTAAAAATTACGTTTGTTTTTGTTACAATTCTGTTTTTACTTTTCAAAAATGAAAGTGATTTTTTGTCATAATTCGTAATAAAAATAAACCGAAATAAAAATAGAAGAAAAAAGTTAAAAAAAATAAAATAAAAAACTTAAAGGCAATTGAACTGTTAATTGGACATTATCGTACGAATTTAATGATGAGAATTAAATTTAAAGAACATTAATTTGATTGAGTATTTCTATCTTTAGTGATTAAATTGTCACTTTTTTCTTAAATCATTCGAATAAACGAATAAATAAACAAAAAATATAACAAGTGAAAAAAATTATTTTGAAAACAAGAAAGTTTAAAATTTAATCGTCTCAAAAGAAAAAATTTGGTTGTGCCGAATCTTTAATACCCTTCACCACTAATGCGTGTAAAGTAAATATATTATGTTACTTACATACGCACTCACACATACACTCACACACGTGTACAGTTTTTGAAAGTTTTTCTTAAATAACACATGGAATACTTAATGAGTCATAAAACAAGTTATATTTTTGGCTATAAATTTTCTCTGTTAAACCGATTTTGTTAGTTTTTGGAATGATAAAATTTTATTCAAATTTGTCGATTTATAACTGACAACTATATGAAAGTTCTTCTCTTGAATATAGAGGTTTCCTCAGACATCGGTCTATATCGTTCAATTGTGGAAGTGCGCCAACAACAGACAGACATAGCCAAATTGACTGGGAGTCTGAGAAGAATCCTTCTTAACGTTATACAGGGAATGACAAAGCTAACACACCCTCTTCACCACTTGTGGTAGTGAAAGGTATAAAAAAGAACGATTACTTCCAGTGATATAGTGTTACTGCGATTAAACGGTGGAATGAGTTATTTCAATAATACACAAATAAAAGTTATAGACGATCGAGCCCCATATTTCAATATCCTACACCACATTATTATTAATGTTATTAATGGTAGCTATCAAAAATTTATGATCAACCCTCGTATAACTAATTTGTGCTTAAGAGTGCAACATATAATAATACTAATTATATGTATGATTTGAGCGCTATATAAAGACCACTTCTTGGGGAATAATGCGGGAGCTACATGAACTTATGTACCGACCCTTGTTAAATTTCATACATCGATTTTTGTTTAAATTTATCTTAATTTGACCAATTCTTATCACAATAGTTGCATGTATATGAGATTTAAACCCTTCAAAGTTTTATTTTTAAGGGGAGTTATCTGGGATTTGTGAGACATAATGGACCGATCCTCATATAATTTGGCATATAATGTTAGAATATTATTAGATTTATTTCGTTAGAATCGCTTTATACATTTGGGACTTTTATGATCTTAAAACCCCATTTCAGGAAGAAACATTTTAATGGGGGCTCGGTGAAATAGTGAACCCATCGTCATCAATACGCATCGTCCTTGGGCCAAAATATGCCAAGTTTCATCGAAATATCTCAAAAATTGCGACCTGCATCTTGATGAAAATGTTTACGTGGACAGCCAGCCAACCAGACGGATGGACATCGTTAAATCGAATCAGAAAGTACTTCTGAGTTAAGCGGTATACTTAAACATTGTGGTAGCAATATTTTTTCTATGCGTTACAAATTTAAGCACAAACGCATTTTACTCCAACCACGTTAACAAACGCAACTGTTAACGCCAAAAACTCTTTAGATATTTAATGGTAAAATCTTAGAAAATTTTTTATTTAGACTGGTGAATTCAAACGAAATCAATGTGATTAACAAATGTGATAATCTTTATTGTAACTTAACTAAAACTTATTTCCAATTAATTATTGAATATTTAAAGCAAATAAATTTAATGTATAAAGCTCAATGAACAATCATTACACACCCCAGAATATATTGTTAGTTATTAACGTACTGTTATGAAAAATGAGGGGAATGACCCCATATAATTTGCTTTTTTTTTTTTGATTACTAATAAAGAGTTTAATATATTATTTAAATATTAAAATGTGAGATTTATGTGTTTGTTTTCCCGGGGGTATTTTTAAAATTTATATATATATATATATATATATATATATATATATATATATATATATATATATATATATATATATATATATATATATATATATATATATATATATATATAATTTAAATTAATTATATATATATATTAATTTAAATTTATATATATATATATATATATATATATATATATATATATATATATATATATATATATATATATATATATATATATATATATATATATATATATATATATATATATATATATATATATATATATATATATATATATATATATATATATATTAATATATATATATATATATTAATATATATATATTAATATATATATAGTATATATTAATATATATATTAATATATATATAGAGTATTTTCATATCATACACCACCATAGGTGATGGGGGCAGAAAAATGGTCCTACAATTACTTTTAGGTATATCGTTCAACTCAAAATCACTTCCTGAGTCAATTAAAGCAAGCCCATCCATGTAAAGCTTGTTCCCAAAACACAAGTCGCAGTTTACAAGATATCATAATGAAATTTGGCAGATACTATTATTTTGGACGATGCCTATAGAAATTATTTTCGTATACGTACCCTCGGAATGCATATTATATATATTTGCAAAATTATACGAGGGTCGGTGCATAATTTCTTGTAGCCCCAATATAACCCTTTCAGAAAAAATAATTTTAAAACGCATAAATTTAATATAAATCTTAGTTTCACGATATTGTACAACCTACTTAAGAATAAATCAGATTATACGAGTTTTTCGTAACCACAATTTTTAACCGACGATGTGGTGTAGGGTATTAGATAGTGAGGTGTCACCTTAATTAACATTTAACGAAATAAATTTATGTAAATTTTGTTTTACATATTTAACTACACTTTTTTACACCCTCCACCAGTGTTACCGTTGGAGCGACTTAAGTCGCAAATTGGGACTTTGTCAACTGCGTGTGACTTTTTGTGTACTTTTTGAAATTTCCCCTTTTTGTCCCCTTTTTATAATGAAATGTAGGCAATTCGGCTTAACTAAGGACATATTTATAAATTGTGTATGAAAAGATTAAAATTAAGAATGAAAGAATCATAAAAAATCATCAACTGCACTTCTACGAAATTTATAATAGAAATCAAAATAGTTTTAAATTAAAGAAAAAACTAGTAGATTGCTATTTTTCGAGCTTATTTCTATATTAAGCGGGAAACAGGGCAAATTTAACATGCAACGACTTTTGTTCCACAATTCAACTTTTAGGTGCAACTTTATTTTCCAAAATCCCCTTTTTGTACGTCTTGTCGAAAATTCTGATATAGAGGATATAATAACTTCGTGCCATTCCATGTGTAACGCTAAGAAGGAATCCTCTTAGACCCCATAATGTGTAAATATTATTATTAATATTAGGCTTTGTGGTGGAGGGAATTAAAGACTGCATTTTAAATTGTTTTTAAAGTAGTTTTGTATCGATTAAGAATGTTTTGATTGGTACACTTAGAGTATATATTGCACACTTTTGAAATTGTTTTTATAAAATTATCGCTTCTTAAATTTATAAAAATCCAAATTTTACAATATAATTTTTATGGGTCAATAACAAGAAAGAATTTTTTTAATTTAAATGTTTACGTATATATTGACCCATATTTCCATTTATAAAATTAATATCATTTCATTGGCATTTCTTTATTTATTTGATGGGATCATTATAATTCTTTTGTGGCATAAAATAAAAAAAATCACATCAAAATGAAACCACGAGTTTTTTCTTGCGATAATAAAAGATTTTATAAATTTTGATTGTCTTTTATTGTAATTTTGTAGGTTTGTGATTTTTTTGTTTGTTAATAAAAGACCCTCCGCATACAATTTTGTGATTTACCGTTAAATTTGATTATTTTTTTAAATTATAAAAAATTAATTTCTTACCAAAATCAATATGTTTACAAAAATTACAGTTGACATATGGAAGAAATTAATTTTTTAATTAAATCCAAGTTAATCAGTTTTGGTTTATTTTTCTCAAAATAATTTAATTTTAAATATTTAATCAAATATGTAAATGAATGAAAATATTTAATCAAAAATAAATATAAATGAAAGTTTTTTGATTTCAATAAATTTCTATACAAAAAAACACAATTGAATTTTTGAATTCCAAAAAATTCTTTCTACTTGTTTTCATTCATCATAAGTGTTACAAACATTAATACGTATGTATTTATGTACATATATTGGTATATAAATTTACTAGATTTAGTAGCAATAATTTTTAATTAAAATTAAATATATATATTCTCTTAAGAAAATATAACAATTGGAAGAGAAAATGGAAAAAGTTTTTAAAGAAAGAAAATTGCCTGATGAAAATTTAAACAATCAAATGCAGCCATAAAAGAGTTTCAGATACTTTAAGAAAATTGAAACACACACATGTGTATATATTTGTATGTATGCATAAACATTAATACATATGTATATGTCTTATATGTGAATATGAATGTATATTTGTATCTATTCATTATAACAATCTCCCAACTTGAATCTTGACCATGTATCATCATGGTCTTTGGTTTAGAAAATACGCTGTAATTCATTGAAGTTGTGTATAAATTGTAGTGCTCTTATTATTACTTCTACAAAAAAAGAAATAATAATACCAACAAAATTATTAAGGTGACCATATCATATATTGGTAATATGAAATTTAATTAATTACTAACAAAATATAGAAAAAATTTAATAAATTTAATATGAGTTTGATCATTACTACATATACATAGATATGACAAATCATTATAAAAATATCGGCTGGTTAAAATTTTTTCTGTAATTCATCGAGTTGGAGTTTTGTAATTTAGTTCCAATAACGTTCTTGCTGTACGAGAAACATGTAGCCCAAATACTAAGCAAATATTGGTTTTAGAATATATAATTATAGAAATTTCAGAAAGTGTTCGAAAACTTAGTCTCATTATAATAATTTAAATTATCTCTTTTGATTTTTCCAATGAATTTATCTCCATGTAAAATAATGTCGTTAGATATCTTATAAATATTAGTTTAATGTAGAGGATACTACTATTCTTGATTCTATTCGTCTTGTATTTTTTCATAGTCCCGTAAACAAACTCATCGCCGTGCTCCGTGCCCCGTCTAATCAGACTATCCGCAATGCCTTTATCAACATAGTTGCTATGTCCAAAAAACCGGATAAGCCCAACCATTGAATGTATCGTTACCTCATTCAGATATAACATCCCCGGATATCTGATACTATCTTAAACAATTAGCAGACTTATTTTTGCCTCAATTTTCTTAAAATTTCATAAAATACTATATAAGTACGATTTTCTTTGCGTGTAAAACCTCTTTAAAATGTCATGCTTTACTTTATTTTCAGAAGTGGTCTCTCTAGCATGGTTATATGCCACCCTGAGTAAAGAACTTCCAATAGCGATTTTAAGACATTTAATGTTTTGAATAAAAGTGAAATATAAAAAATAACTCATTTCATAGATTATTTTCTGCAGAACATCTGGTCTCTTTACATTTTCTTTAATTCATAAACACATAAAAAATTTTAGAAAAGAAAAAAAAACGAAACAAAAAATAAATAACTTAAATCCACATTACTCTCCAATGGACGTTACAATTTTGAAAACAACTTTTTAAATTTTGTTAACCCAACACTCTTGTTGTGATCATTCAACTAATTCAGTTAATAAACTGACGTGAATTAAATCGCTCGTACAATTTAAACCGACACATGTAGAGTCCATTTGCAAGTTGTTGCAATAATTGTAATTTCAAACCAAAAATGTGACGGCGCAACACCATCGATCGACTGATGCTGGAAAACATGTGGAAAATGAAAAAGAAATAAAATAAAACTAAACAAAACAAACTGTAACAAATATAAAAATCAAGTCAATCGACAATTTAAAAATAAAATTAACAAAAATTAAAAAAAATTAAAGGTGCTTACAACAACATTAAAAAAACATTTGCCCATTTTGAGCGCAAAAACAGAGATAGAGTCATCGAAAACTAAAGAGACATAAATGTAACACTTTCGTATTAAAAAATGAAAAAACTATCAATCATTCAGTGCGACATTTAATCAAAATTACTAATTAAAATTGTCAAAACATGAACACATGCCGTTTACATTAAAGTGCCTCAAATAGCGCTAACAAAATTTGTTTCAAAAGAAATCGGTCTAAAAATATAATTAATGAAGATATAAAATAATAATGAATTAATAAATTTAAAGAAAAAAATGTTAAAGTTAATGTGAAAAGAAAGTTTTTTGAAGTAGATCAATTATTAAAAAAAAGAAGAAATAATTATAAAAAAATATAGAAAATTCTCAGAAATTAGAATCACCCTGTTCCGGGGGTAATTCAATTCAAAATGTTCATATTTCAGAAAGTTTTTATATATTTTATTGTTATATTAGAAGATCCGCAAAACCTCGTTTTGTCAAAATAAATTTTTAGGGCGCTGCTAATCCCGTAAGTCCTATATGATGATGTCTCACATATTTAAAGTTCATTGAGGAAATAGTTTGGGACCAAATTTTAGAACTCTCGGTGTTATAGTTCTTGAAATAACAATTACAACAAATTAAATAAACATGTATAATGAAAGTATCAAATGGTTTCTAAATTAATAAATAATTTTCATTATATATATTTTATATATAATTATTCTTTAGATATTCATTAAGTAAAATTAGATTTGTATGAGTTAAACAATTCCTTGAGAAAGTGATGGGTACTAAATTTTTAAACTGTCACTGTAGTAGTTCTTTAGATATTTGACAATTAATATTTGCCTTATCGTACCTAATTTTTTATATAATATATTGCATTCGGATATATTGGAACCAAATGCGAGTTTGTTTTTAACTGACCCAAATGGAAATAAACAAAATTCAATTTTAAATATAATGAATCGAAATGTCCAAAAGTCAATATATTGAAATGTTCTACTATCTGTGTAATTCCAATTTGTGAGATTCTACTGTATTACATTTTTAAGAAATCATTTATGCATTTTATCCGATCGAATGTCTATTTGTTCATTTTTATAAGACAAACAATAAAGTTTGTTTAGAAAACATTTGTCACAACTATTCAACAACATCGTTCACACTATCATCGATATTTTATTACAAAAAATTGGGAATAAAAATTTGGTTAAATTACAATACCGAGAAGATGCATTATGTGGTACAAACAAAATTTTGACCAATATTCATATTATTGTTGAAGTGAATTTAGTTAATTATATCAAAGAACATTGGGGAATTAATTATATATAATAAATTAATATAATAAATTAAGAAAGATTCACATACTTAAACACCTATTTCGGGTAGGGATATTTATGGAATGATATTTATGAAATTAGTTTATATAGAACGCAATATTACATTTTATTTGCAAAATTAATGTATGGACAAATTTCAAATTATTTTGGGGTATCAATATTTTGCATTTAACTTAATACCCGCCAGATTATTTTAAGGTACGATGGTGCTTCAGAAATTTTCATAAAATTTAGCAAATTATTTTTTGAAAAAATTGTGGATAGGACACAGTGGAATGTCAACAAATTTAATAAAATTAGGCATATGTACCTGTTATCCCCTCTCAAATGAAATTTCAACATCACATATCTAACGTATTTTCACACTGAATAGTGCTTTCGTTAAAAATTAGGCAGCTATAAATATTTCAGATAGCACAGGTGGGAGTGCTATCCCCACATATATGTATGTCTAAATTTGACTAAATTTTTAAATGTCAGAAGAATTCGGTTAAATTTTATTGACATTGAATTTTTTAAACTAAATATTTACTCAGATGACAACTGTATACAAAGCCCAATAATTATATATATTTGTGTATATGCTATGTAAAATGTTGGAAACATTTAAATTATCGGGAAAAATTACCTCTTACAAATTAGAATTAGTTTAATTGATTTTGTGTTCATAACTTCCACTTAAGAGATTAAGTTCTGAAATTTTACACCTGTATTATTCGTAGTAAGTGTAAACATACTAAATGCACAATATTACATACTCATATAGACATGTTATTTTTGTATGATCTGAAAAACAACAAAAGTTAAACTCTATTGTCATGGTTCAATGAAAAATGAAAAATGTTTAACCGGCAGACAATGTGACTGTCTGACAGACATACTATTGCCTATATGATGCTGACGAATATGTAATAAAAAATGATGTATGGTGATGAAAAGTTGTCTTGATTGAGAGCTTCAACACATATATGAAACTATAGCATTTTAGAGTTGTTCCACTCACTCGCTCATTCATTTACTGAAATACTCACTAATATATTCACACAAACTGTTAGAAATTCTTCATTTAGCAAAATTATTAACGATTTTGTTGCGTGTTTATCCATTTACCACAGATGTCTTTTTTATTGTTTTTTTTTTTGTTTTTTGTTTTTTGTTTTCATTGTTTGTTTTCTTTTGTATTTTAAATTTTGTGTTTGTCTGACTTTTAGCTAGTGTAAACGTAGATCTAATCCAATGTAAGTTGATTAAATTTTATTTAGTTGAATTTAAATTTCAATATGATTGTTTATGGAGTTATGAGTTAGTGTTTGTTAGTAAGTGTGTTTGAAATTTGGTTTTGAAGTTCATTCATTTGGTTTCTTGTTCAGCTCATCGACATTTGTGCGTGCGCCGTGGTTAAGAAAACAACGCGTGTATTTTGAAATCGGTTTTAATATTTGATGCGGTTCAAAAATAAATTTAAACAAAAACTACCGTTATATTAACAGATTTTTTCCAAAAACCAGAAGAAGCTGAGACATTGGATTTATAAAATATTTTTGTGTATAAAAATTTATGAAAATCCCATCAATATGAAATTAATAATAAAAGATATTTTTTTGGGGGAAATTTTGGCCACTTGAAATAATCTGAAGCATGTTTAATGTAAATAAATAAAATGTTGCAAACAAATAAATATCTATGTGACTTGTTTCAATTTGGGGAAAAATACAAAAAATATATAAAAATAAATAAATTATTTAAATAAAATTTATTATAAAAACAAGTAAACAAACTTGTGCAATTTGAGACGTTTTCTCATGAGTGATGGATGCTGTTTTTCTCTTATTATTATCTTTATTTAAAGTTTAACTAATTATTGCAAAGAAAACTATTAAATTGAAGCAAAAAAAAACGGAAAAAAGAGAAAAAACTAAAGATATTTTAGAGTGAAAGTAAATTATGAACTAGAAATGTGTTTAAGCAAAAAATTTATATTTAATATGTTTAACAGTAAATAAATCGATATACACTCCAAAAAGTTTACAGATCAAAAAAAAAAAAACTTAATATAAAGTTTAAAACAATTAGTGAAAGAAGATTCAAAATGAATTTATTAAAAATGAAAGAAAATTTTTATACATTAAATGTTTCTATTTTTAGTTTGCAAATATTATTTTATTGCTCTTGCCACATTCGATCGATGGATACATATATACATCTATTTAGTACTTGTTAATGCAACAGCAACAACAACAATATTTATGTAAAAAAATAATAATTTACGTTTTTGTGCTTTTATTTTTATTTTGCAGTACACAATAAACAAATGAAAAAAAAAAACAATAAAAATTAATAACAAATTACTTGTTGGCATGTGAAATTAACAAACTTGTAAGAAAACAAACAACAAAAACAACAAATAATTTTAAATTTACTACCATTTTTAATACACAAGAATTTACAGAAAAAAAGTTATATATTTTCTATTCGTTTAACAAAATAAACAAAAACGTATCAAAAAGTTATTAATAATTAAAAAATTTAACAACAAAATGTTTATTAGAAAACTTCGTGTCTTCGTTATAAATTGAAATAATTAAACAAGAAAACTTTTGTAAAATTACATAAAAATTGTGTAAAAATACAAAATAAGAAAAACTAAAACGTTTCATAAATAATCGGATAATTTAAGAATGGTTACATGCAAATCGGATAATCAAATTGTTGGAATACCAAAAATGAATTCAGTTCGTACACGCAAAACCAATGGTAGTAACTCATCTGGCACCCGTCTCTTGGAGAGTGATCATCAGGAATCATCTTCTAGTGTTAGCCGCAATTCGGTTTATAAATTAAAAATTGATTTAATGTTTGACGATACCAGGTATGTTATTTTATCTCATATATAATTTTGTTTATTTTCTTACCCATTTATTAATATTAATATTAATATTCCTTTCATCTCCCGATTTTATTCCATCAACTTTTTTATATTCAAGTGGTAAAGAAGGTGCATTAACTTTGTCATTCGGTTTGTAACATCATGACATTAAATGAAAATGTGATGATCTGTCTATCTATCTATCTATCTATCTATCTATCTATCTATCTATCTATCTATCTATCTATTTATCTATCTATCTATATATCTATCTATCTATCCATCTATCTATCTATCTATCTATCTATCTATCTATCTATCTATCTATCTATCTATCTATCTATCTATCTATCTATCTATATATATCTATTTTCTGTAGAGAACATTTTCTTATATACAATAACTTTTGTATTTAAAATCGGTAAAATCAGTTTAGTATGAAAACATTTATAAACCGATGTCCAAGACGAGCTATCAGTCAACAAATTTTGCAAATAAGAAATTAAACAAAAATTTTGATACATCCCAAAATTACTGTGTTATAAAAGTCGCATTTTAAACAATTTTCTTTGCCAATTCTTGGAATAAGGGTTTAAGCTTATTGTTAAAAACTTAAAAAAACTGTGTTTTATATATCGGTCTAAAATTGGTTATAACCATTGCATTCTGAATCGGTTTTATACTTATTATATTAAACGTAAAATTATTTTCTCATAACTCTCATACAAATGGTTTTGTATTTATATTTGGCTTGAAAAAAATAAATATAAACATTTCCTGTTCCTGCGTTAAATATTTTAACATTTTAAAAACTTCTCCCGAGAATAAAATATGTTTTATATTGAAAGACTAAACCAAAATAGCAGAAGTCTATATCATTAGTAATACTTGTACCTTGAAGAAATATTTACCAGTTTTCAGTTGATCAAGACAAGTCTATATAATTCACGATACCTATATTGGAACATAATTATCGTAAGGAGCTTCTGCAAATTCACTGAAAGGGAAAACTTTTGTATGGGAGCTTTCTGAACTAATAGACCAATAAATTTTATCGATGTAACAGCAGTTATAATTAGCATTTTTTCTATGCTACAATAAGAGTCTCAAAGATCTAATAGATTACAACATTGTGTATATAATTATTGTTTATTTTAATTAAAATCAGTGTAAGTACGACAATTAAATATTTTTTTAGTTATTAAATCTCAAATTAATCAAATCAATCAAAAAAGTCGGTTAGATTTTTTTCAAAGAAAGTTTTATATAGAAATTATCTTATTGTTGATTTAAACTTTGATTATGATGGAAAATCTTATTACAACAATAATTTTATTTTAGTGTGGAAATAATTATTTAGTCTGTTAAAAATTATAAACATTTTTAGAAAGTAAAATTTAGTTTATCTTAACTAAAATTTAGAGCTGTTTAAAACATTATTATTACCGGAAGAAATATATATTTCCGCAAATATCTAAAAATAATAATTATTTTAAATCGAAACTTTCAGTAAATAAATAATCTGCTGGATGGTTAACTGATAATGATAATATTTTCAGCAAAATTGTGGTGCCGATGTAAAACCATATCAAAATATTAGATTTAAAATCGCAAAATATTTTATGCATAGTTTTGAGACAATCGTTTAAGGGCCATTATTGCAGCTTGCCTTTATTGTTCCAAATAGCAAAGGGCAACGTTAATTAAAGTGAGATATAAGGTTACGTTAACTTTTTTTATTGAAACTTCCCCGATAAAATAAGCTTAATTTTATCGAACATACGGCAATACCATAGCTACTACCGATTACTTTTGACAAATGAACTATAAGCAATAATTGTTTAATATTTGTGGAAATAATTTTCATGTAAAACTTAAAAAAGTTATAAAAATAACAAATTAAAAATATATTTAAAAAATAATAATAATATATTTTTATTTTCAATACAGTTTTCATATTTTACAGAAAATATGGCAACTTTTAAATTATAAAATATTATAAATATTTTGCTTAAACTTAAAATAAGCAATCGCTCCTTATCTGTCCGATAAAATAAGTGTAACTACTGCCAACTTGTAACAATAGACTTAAGACTATTTAGCTTTTACAATAGTATTTTTTTATAGCAGACGGGTATATAAAACCTAAAATTATAGATTAATATCTGGACTTTTACAAATTATTTAATTAACTACTCACTGTGCTATAATACCGTGGTGCAGGTCCAAATATGTATGAAGTTACAAAAACATTATTTTAACACCATATACACATTCAAACTGTTTTTATATAAAACGAAATATCATATAATTTGTTTCTACTTATTCGATTTTCGAATACAGTTAAATTTTATTTTTGAAGTCTATAAAATCTTTGATGCTTGACTGATTTCGCTAGTTTTAAATATCAAACTGCTTAAACGGAAATGAATAAATCCGTTCAGATTTTGATATGATGGTGATAAAGACTAAATTAAGTATGAACAACTTAATATATTCTCCATCGCCATTTGTGGATTATTTTTTCCAACAGACAAGATGAAAATGAATTTTTTACTAAACCGATAAATTATTTAAAATTAATTTGTTAATACATTTTTATATCATTTCTTAACTTTACGTGCAATTTTACATAGCGGCAGAAGAGGTAGCGTTTTGAAAGGGTTCAGATTCAGAACTATGCAAAATGCTGGAAATTCTGGATTTTAAATGATTATACGCGTCATTTCTATTTGAAAATTCAACCGACCGTATATAAAAATTATATCGGTGTGTTCACCGTAAATACTTTTTGGATATATATATATATATATATATATATATATATATATATATATATATATATATATATATATATATATATATATATATATATATATATATATATATATATATATATATATATATATATTGTTGTAGTTAATTTGTAAATGTTTAAGACGTCCGAGTGTTAGTGTATATTTTAATGTTGTTGATGTGTATTGTTGTAGTTAATTTGTAAATGTTTAAGACGTCCGAGTGTTAGTGTATATTTTAATGTTGTTGAAACTTCATACATATATACATATATACATATATAGCACTTTTACTTTTTTTCTTTGTTTCTCTAAAACTTCACATTGAAAATGATATTTAACTCAGTGTATTTGTAGGACAAAGTATTGAGAAAAATTTCAAGATTTCTGGATCGATTCCAAAATAGTGTTTAATTTACAAAATATTTTTGTATTTTAAATATAATTATTTCATTCGAGTTCCAAATTATATGCAGAACCGTCACTGTTTGGCTTTTCATAAAAACCGAAACCAACTTAACCAGAATAACCGGTTACAACTATTTTCAAATTGAATAGATGTCTGTCATATTCACTTCCTTTTTTTTAGAAATGTATGTCTATTAAGTTTCTATATTTCTGAAAAATTTAGTTCTTAAAATTCTACTGGGCTAAATGCAGATACCATCAAATTTTGAAATTTTATTAAAATTTATAATTTAACCTAAATGTTCCGATTAACCTTGTGTTATTATTTGCAGACGTTGTTTAACTCTACTGCCTATAAATCATAGTTTTAGAAATTTTCTCACAAATCACCACATTGTAGGAAAATACCAGATATTTAATAAAAATCAAAAAAAATAGTTTATGTAGTTTAAAAAAAATCCAAAAATTTTTCAACCATATCAAGTTTATTAATAAATTTTCACCAATTTTTCCAAATAATAAGATGAACCTTTCCCAACAAGTTTCCAGATAATAAAACACAATAAAACAATAGATCAATACTTGTACCTCTGTACCACTTATTGGAATGCTACCGGTTCCCATTTAAAATTTTTATAACTTTCAGTGAAACAACGAGTAGTTCTTAAAACCCTATCGCCTCAAAATTTATCTATCTCAATTATCACTTTCATTTCCCATTATTTTATTAATTGTAATCGTTTTCGTGTGTTTGCCACAGTTGAAACCGGCACTAATCACATTAAAAATTTCCAAATAATTTAACTATAGAAACTGTTATTTTGTTAATTTTAAACAAAAGATCATAAGATCGTACATTTAAATTATTGTGATGGTGATTTTTTTTAGAGTGTAAAAAATTATAAATCGCTATTAAAAATATTCATAGATTTTGACCTTAATTTTTGATCAGCGAGGGAGAAAGAATCTTTTTTACAAGAAAATAAATTTTCAAAAAAGTAGCATAATATAGATAGATCCATTCTTGATACGAAGAAGAAGCTTGGAAAGATAGTTGTTGTTCGTTCACTTTTATTGTTTTTGTTAATTGTTTTTTTTTTTCTTCAAGATTTTGGATTTGTTATTTTCTTAAAACAAGTATCTTGTAGATACTTAAGTGGTGAAGATTTTGTGTCACATAGCGGTAAACGATAAATAAATTTACAATACAATGGATGAAATTATGTTTCGATCTTCTGCTGATGCTTTATTGTCATTACATTCGTATTCGTATTCGTATGGTTATTGAAAGAAGACTGATTCTGCAGCAGATGTAGTTTAAACAGGTGATCTATCCAATAGATTCCGGTTTAGTTATTATAATTTTATTTTCTTATTATTTATTTTTTTTCTTTAAGATTTAAGAAACATTTTTTTCTTAATACAAATATATAAAAAGACGTATTGTTCATATTGTCATTGTCTTTTTGTTAAAATGATTTTTACTATCTCTCACCTTTTTTGTATTTTAATAGACGTGTATGTACTAGTGCATATTGAAAAATTTTCAAAATAGGAAATTAGATTGTTGATATTAACCCATTGAGGGTGTTATACGATAGCATATTTTATACGCGAGCACATTTTTTTAAATTATATAACGGATTTTTAAGATTCATTTATTTTGGGCCCATTAACATCTGTTTTAGTTTTTTGATTTGCCAACTCCCACTTTAAATATATTTATAAGTAAATGCTTTTCAAAAACGATTTCGTTTTCTATTCAATTTTTCGTAGGCTTTTTTTGTGGAAAATAATCATACGAGAAGTAAAAAATATTTAAGATATTAACAAAAGAGACGAAGTCTAAGATATTGAATTACAATATTGGATATGAGAAATGTCAAGTTGTATTTGAACTATGAAACTTTTTTAACGAAAATATTTAATATATTCTTGAAATCTTCCGAGTATTTTGGAATCTTTTGTGTAAACTTAAAATGAATTTATTAAATTGGAACGAAGTCGTTTCACAATTTGAATCGTTTTGAAGGATAGTAAAGTTTCCAAATTTCGAATTGTTCCTAAAAAAAAAACATCTACCGTAATTGTAAAATGAAGCTCAAGACGATTATGAAAATAATATATATTCCATTGCTGTTCGAAGAGAAGCTGGTTATAATGCTCCAATTGTTAGACGTAAACCACTAATCTCGTCAATAAACTAAGTTAAGCGTTTAGAGTATGCACAAGAGTTTAAAAGTAAAAGTAAATACACTTGCTTTGCTAATAATTTTGTTCGGGACTGTATATCGATTGTTTCATTCTTACATGGTTTAGAATTGGATTTATAAACAGTTTGACGACAGACTATTGAATGCTTGGACATCTTTTTGTAGGTCCTCATTTTAATCTCTTCGATCGTTTTAATCATATTAATTTGTTTTACTTGAAATATAATAATAACTGATATGTTTTCAAAGGTAACTTGATAAAAAAAAATATATTAAATAATACTTGAGTTAGAAATTTTAATGAAAAAGGTGTGTTTAGAATTTTTTTGCTCTCACTCCTAATCAGTATTTGTATTCATTGTTCAAAACTTTGAGCGAGTCTTAATATACAACACAATAAAATAATTATTAAAATATGTTAATTATTAAATTATTATTGAAAATAACCTCAGAATGAAAATTCTTAAAAATGTTTAATTAATAATAGAAAAAGCTATCAACTGATACTTTTGAATATGAATCCATGGTTAACGTTTGGTACCCCTTTGGAATAAATCAATCCTCCACAATTCGAATTTAAATTCGATATTTATAAAAATTAGCATAGAGATGTGTACAAATAGTGTTAAGGAGTAAGATCGATAAATTCTTTACACACTATTTTCATTAAAAATTTCAACCCAAGTAATACCTTTGTTACACACGTCAGTTGTTATATTTAAAGCCAAAGAAATGAATCTGATTAAAATGAGTGACCAGAAAAAATGCGTACAAAAATTATTTAACATTTTCAACAAATCCCAACTTGGCTCTACAAAAATTAGGCTAGCATTCAAAGGTCTACTGTTTATGTTCCATTGTTATTAAATAGTACCATCACATTCGGTAGGAAAGGAACCCGGTTAATTCAGTGTTCGTACTATTTGAAACGAAAAGTTAAAGTTAAAGCTAATGTAGATGCAGATGCGGCAAAAGAAGACAATAATTTCTTATAACAAAAAAGGCTGCTTCCATTTATAAGACTTCAAAATGTGTCCAATTATTTTTTTATATTTATCACTATAGCAAAACAGCCCTTTCGTTGTATAAGAACAATATTTGTAACAAGAGGGGTAATTATTTCAAACAATCCGAGGCCAGTGGAGAGTTATTAAAAAGAAAAGAGAGAATGTCTAAAAGTGTGGTAGATTTTAAACGGTGAAGAACTACTTTTTCGAGCAAATTTTCCAAAAAAGATCAGCAAGAGGTAGTTTTTAACGGATCACCAGTACTTGTACTGATAATCCACACTGTTTCTTATGAAGAATTGAAATTTAGTCCTATTTACGGTACTGATAGATTACTTTACTCTAAAGCCTTAATAGTTGCTTTTTTGCTTAAAATTGATTGTTAAAAATTTGCACTTATTCCATTCATTCCAATTTATTTTACCGACGAGACAAATTTATTGACGTTCTTTTTAAACAGACGTCATCATCAGTGTTGCGTTTTTTCTGTTCGGTACTGTATATAAATATTTCATGAAACTAAAGTGCATGGGAGTTTATATGAGGACTATAGAAAATTATTGACCGATTCTCGACAAATATGGAACGGCGTTTCCGAGATGTCTAACCCTTAAACATATGATATATGTTTCAGATTTATTTACTCAAATGTAATTAAATATATTCTAATATATATGAGATTAAACTTCAAATTAATCGATTATATGCCGAGTTCAACCCTGTATGTAGTTACAATTTCAATCAGGGAAATAAATATATCCTAGTAAGGCTGCACTTTCAACGTTGCAAATAAACGACGTAAAAGACCAAACTTTTTTAGCAGCCTTCGCATCAATTCCTAATATCAGTAGTTCTAGCACCCACTAGATAACTGATAAAGAATAATATTAAAGTTTTATACTTATTTAAGTCGAATTCTTTCTTTTTTATCTCGTAATTATTGAAAAAATCAAACAACAAGTGAGATTGCTATGCAAATTCTGCAACCTGCAATGATGTTTAACGCTTTCATATACAAAATAAGAATAAACGGTCTTACTTCCTACAATATCGGACATACATCGGTCTATATTTCAACGACCCTCAAATACAATAAATATTTTATATCGATAATGTACCGAATTAGTTCAGTATATAACTCTTCCTTGGCTTATTAACGCATCAGATTCAATATTAAAAAAAAAAAATTCTAAAATTTAAACTTAAAAGCTTTAATAGCATAAACGAGAACCCTTCCTTAAGACCACAAAATTGCGTTCATTAAGCTCTTCTAAACCCATTGTAAAACATACTTTTTCTGAAAGTTATAAAATTACTTTCAAAATTGTGTATATGGATTATAATTTCCAATTAAAGTTATATTTGCGTTAATAATTTTGAACATTTTACTAATAACAAAAATATTTACAGCCGTTCCACCCGAAGCAATCACCTTGACGATCCACATGGATCTCATCGTACCCGTTCTATTATCATGTATGGACGCAGTGAATTGGCCAGTACAGCTGGTGAAAGCTCGCGTTCGATTACAAGTTATTTGCATGAATCTAATGAAACAGCGAAAATTTTAGCCGATAATGCTAAAAAGGATGTACAACGTATAAGTAACAGTGTGCAGGCACAAATCGAACAATTATTTACAGATGTTGCAAAGGATGCCACTAGTAGCTTTCCCGTTACATGTTTGGGTTCTCTACCACTCAAGGATAAAGTAACCAGTTTACAAGGTTTACAAGAACCTCTGAGAGAACTTTATCTAAGGGAAATTAATGATGAAGTAAGTCGAATTTTTTATTTGAAAAAAAAAAAATAGTTTTTGTATAAAACTTTTTAATTTATGTTTTTTCTTAGCAAAAGAACTCGGGAACTTTGGATATTTGTGCGACTGGTTTAAGAGTGAAAACAAACAAAAATAACAATTTAAATAGTGACAGTAGTATAACACCATTTCACAATATAGCTGTTTGGTCGGCAGTTAAATTTACAGTGTCACCAGAAGATGGAGGTGCAGCATTTTTACCACTAATTACTTCTCCCGAAAATATTGATAAGACGTCACTATTTCAACCTTTAAGGTATTTAATTAATGAAACGTTTCTAAGAATGAGCTTTAATAGTTAAGTTTATTTTATTTCAGTCCATCGGATCTGAAACGTTTGGCTAACAATCAACATGCTCCAATTTTTGCAGTTGTCATGCGTTCAGCTGGTACGCCTAAAGTACTGGAATGTCATGGTTTTATATGTAAAAGCACTGAAGATGCCATTGTCATAGCGGCCACTCTTTATCAGAGTTTAATGGCACATGTCAACTCAAATTCCCATCGGAGTACAAAACGTCGAGCGCCCCGTAATCAAAATGGCGTTAGTTGCATAAGTATTGCTAGCAGTTCTGCGGTAACAGGATCAAATTATCATTCACGATCGCAAATAGCATCAGGAGGTCGTAAGAGTTCATTTCATAGTACAACAGGTAGCACTATTGGTACATCAGTTACATCGCGTTCAAGTCGTAAGAAACGTGTTTCAAATTGTTCACTGAGTTCAAGCAGCAATATTATCAATGAAGCTGCTGAAACCTCATCAGAGGAAAGGAAGAGAAAATCTCATAAAACTAAAAGAGCTCCTCCAATTCCGACCACTATACCGGGTGAAGCTTCTAGAAAATTAAATTCATCTGTACGCAATAATTTAAATTCCACAGACAATTGCCAATCACCTGCTGTATCGTATTTGGATAAATCAGATAATATTAGAAGTTCACATCGTTCACCAAGGAGTCACACGAAAAAGACATCGGGTGATAGTGTTTACAAGGCATCGCAATTAATTGGCAACGGTATAGCTCCGGCTGTTGTGGCCGCTGCTATAGCTTCATCTAATACTGGTCTACGGAGTGGTGAGGGTGGCGATATATTTACACGTGTTGCAATTCCTAGATCCGGTAGCTTCCTAAATACAGGAGGCCTTACGCGGTACAAATCCAGAGCAGCGCGTCGTAATTCGGGAAAAATTGGTGGCGCAAATGGCGGAGGTGGTGGGTAAGTACTTAACCTAATATTTTTCTTTCTACATATAAACCCTTGAAAGTTGACGATTTTATTTAATTTATTTACAACTGTACGATTATAAATTTGCTAACTTTTTGTTAAGTGGTTTAATTAATTTTTATTAATACATAAAAGAGTGGCACTGGCAATGGAAAATATTTTAGATATATAAATCTGATTGAAAAACATTAAAATTTTTAACGTCTGAAGATTATCCTAATTTGAAAGTGAAACTAATATTTAGGCGTGGTTATGGAAAGTCAGTAAATTGTTGCTCCTTATTTCGATTTATGTTTCTAGTTCACCACTTGGTTTCAGCGAACTCTTCAATGAATTTCGATTGCACGAGAATCTACATTCCCTGGATGATATTCTTTCAGCGATTATTGATGCGGACGGCATGTCGTTTAATGATCTAAAACCGATCTACAAGGAATTTCTCCTTAAACTAGCAGTAACCCTAACCAAGGATGAGTTATTTCAAAGATCAAAGAACATAATGCGTCGCCAGAAGAAAAAGAAACTTAAACGTAAATTATATACCAGTGGTTCCCAAGTAAGATGTAAAATTTTTGCACTTATTTAAATGTTTAGTCTTTAATCCATTTAAAATATCTTGTTTGTAGAAAAAACCGAAAACCCCAATTTTTGGCACAAAAAGTTTGAAGAAGGTTTTTCAGTTAGATCAGTTTCGCTCGTGTCGTGGAAAGCCACCCAAACCACCCCGTAATAAAGACTTGGAAAGTCATCGAAATTCCGAACCACCGCTTATCATTGGACCACCTACAACAATATCCTCTACCCATGAAAATCGTCATCAGCAACATGGTCACCATCATCAGCATCAACACCAACGACAACGTCATCATCAACAAAACCAACAACAAAATCAACGTAATCGCGTGACCACTAGCGGTTCAGATGTATCTGTGATACGACATGAGAACGGTTTTCAAGGACTCAACCGAAACAGCAGCAGCGGGTATGTACGGAACAGGTTCGATAGTTTTCGAAAATATTTCTAAGCTTGAAACTATTTCGCTTTACTTTTATATATTCATGTCATTCTTTAACTATTTATTAACATATTATCACTTTTTGTTGATTTTAGATATGTCTCTTGTTCTGAATGCAGTTACGATTCAGAATCGTGTACTTGTACTTCAGCAGATCGTTGCTATTGTAGCCTTCGTACAGATCAACTTGACAGCCATGAATTGCAGCACAGAAATGAACGCCGAATTCCAAAATCTATGCATAATGGTAACAATATAAATCGTCATTCGTTGATATCTTGCCAATCAGACGATAAATGTTATTGCTCTATGGTGGAGGAGGAAGTACCAAATACAGCTGACGAAGACACAGCCAATGCTAATTCAGATACGACTTGGTGTGATACCGACAGCTGTATGAGTGCCAGCAAATGTTATTGTAAGCGTATTGAAACACGCTCGAACAACAATAATAAAAATAAATCATCTAAACGAAGATCACGTTCGATGACACGTAAGTCTTCCGACAAGCTTGCAGTGGACTATGAACTTTTCAATATCAATGGAAGCAATAAACCCATACAACCGCATGAGGCTTTAAGTGTGAAGAAAAGTGTAGAGGCAGCAGCAATTTTTGCAGATGTAAAACTAAGCCAAACAACGGACATAAAAAGTTTATGTTCAGTAGCTGGTTCTACGAAGCTTAGAAATGGAGATAGTTGTCGTTCGTACTCCGTTGCTGCACGTAAACAATCGCAATCTTATCGTAAAAGAGAATCATTTAGCATTGGCCGACGAAACGAGAGGAATCAATCATGCGTTCATAATATTTCATCCAATACCATTTCATCACAAAAATCCAGTAGCGCCGATGATCTACTCAAACAATTGTCTTACATTGAAAAAAACATCACCCGTGCTGCCTCAGTGCACAGTGGTCGAAGCAAAACGCGTGACATTATATTGAGAGAGAATTTCCAAAACAATTACCAATCGATGCGTGCTGTAAGTGCTTCTCTCGAGGACACTTTAGGATATTTGCCATAAATAATTAAATAAAAAATAAAAAATCTTAAAAACTCACTTTATAATTCACTGTAAATTAGATCAGACGAATTTCAGAAAATATTTTAAGAGAAATAATTTGCATTTAATTTTAAATTTTATTGCAATTAATAATTAATATTTAAATTTAAGTATTTTATTTTATATCTAATTACATATTTAAGAACCTCTATTTAGATAATATAAATCTGCTTATGTTTCTCAAGGGAATTATAATTACTTTCGCATGTTCTCTATGTCCAATTTAATTCCTTTGCGAAACGTAATCACTGAATTAACTAATTAACTAAATCTATATAGAATTTTAATTCATTTAAATTTAAATTTAAATCCAGTATTTTATTTAATTATTTATCTAGTTTCAATTTAAATTACTTATGTGCAATAATTCATACCAAGATAAAAATTAATTCACTTATTTCGCTGCGATTTTACTAACATTTGAATATGTTTACAATTATATTTAATAGTTATTTTTTAATTGATAATTTATTTATTATTTTTAGTTATTAACAAATAATGTTTTAATTATAAACAAATAACAAATACATAAAATTTTTTTAAAAGAAAAGTAAATAGAAAAAGTGATTTTGAATATTTCATCGATCCATATAGATCAACGATAAACTATACAAGAATTTTTGGAGTTCATTTAATCGAGTTTTGTGTAGAGATTTTTAATTGTTATTCCGAAAAGACTGTAAATTCCAATTCACACTGAGGCAGGATTGATTTTTGATTTAATCGGCTGCATGGGTTTATACGAAATTTAACATAATTAAAATGTGTGAATTTTAATGTTGAGCCCTACGGCGGCTCCATGGTAGAAGTTATAGGAATGCAAAGGGGTTTACCACATTATTTAACGGCTCCAAATTGTTGGTTCCTATTCTATCATATTGTAGTCCCTGATATGCTAACATGTGTTATTTTATGTAACAAAAGAGCAAAATTTATTTGAAATAAAAATTAAATACCCGATTTTATAAATTTTCAATAATTTTATAAATATGGAACTGTGATAAAATATTTAATAATAAAAATTATTTATCTTATTTTTTAGAAAATACTGACCTTAATTAAAGAATGAAAAAATATTGATTTACTAAACAGATTTTCCTGGATTTTTGTTCATAGAAGGATTGAAAAAAGGCATTACCATGTGAGTGGAAGCATTCTACGATTTTTTTAACTTTATTCTATTTTAAGATTTAGTCTTTGAAATTTTCATACACAAATTGAAATCAAAAAATATGATTAAACATGGATCAAATGCCAAAAGGACTGTGCTTAGACCTATAAGGTTTTTGAACACAAAATTTACATTGGAACTTCTTATGTGAAAAGACTTAATATTATAAGAAAATAACTTTAAACGGGAACAAGTGGCAATAAGGACACACCTTTAAGAGTTCTAACATGGAATTTTGTGGATTTTCATCAACATATGTTAAGAAGAAATTAAAATACCATCTTTTGAAATAATCACGTACGAACTTTTAGACGCTAAACATGAACTAATTTTAATAGCTTTAATATGAGATCTCAATAATTTCTGTCACTCCAACAACACACAAAATGTTGAACTTGTAAAATATTCCTTATTTCATAAGTTCAACATTATGTGTTTAGCAGATTTTTCAACATTTTATATCGATATATTGCAGTTACCGCTTAATAAAATTATCTTAAAATTTATATAAGATTTACATTAAATTTGAGTAAAAATTTAAAAAATCCGATAAGTGGAATCTCAAAAAATCGAAAATTGAACCACGATAAAATCAAAACGAACACAAATTTGAAATTTTGTAGAATATGAATTTGTTGAAGGTTGTGTACCCTTTTGGCAATTTAAAGTAATCGTGGTACAAAAAGGATGCAAAGTATCAATAACTACTAATTGATCTACAGAACCTTTCAATGTAGGTTTTGGAATGTCATAGACGTTTTGTGCACATACATATATTAAATTTAATCACCTCCAAAACAATAAGACAAATGTATTATACAGTGCGAGAGCATAAGTTTCTACGGCACTCGGGACTGGGGGACAACAAAATTCTCCTAGACCTTGGATATAAACTCCGATGCGACCATTTCCTAGTGTACTTCCACGGACCTAAAAATGAACAAATATTTTTTTTTTGGAATTTGTGTTAACATGGCAAAAATGCATATATTTGAATTAATATTCTCATTATTTATAAATAAAAAATAGACAATTAAATAAAATTATATTTACATATTTTCCAAAAGTTTACTTAAATAAAATGAGAAGTATAATAAAATATTTTATATTATAATATTTTTAATCAATAACAAAATAATGCGAACAAACAAATTTTTTATTAAGCCAACAATATTTTTATTAGAATAACTATATTTTTAGTGCTGATAACAATAATTTTAGTTTAGACGATAGCAATATTTTTAGTGGCGATAAAAATAATTATTGTTATCAATGAAAAATAACACATCTTTTATTGATATAAAAATTAATTTAGTGGCGATAGTTATTGTTATTAATGCAAAATCACAAAGCGAATAAACAAATATTTCAATAATATCTAATAACAATAGTATGATGCTCCTTGTTTATATATTTTTTATCTACGTGTAAGGTAAATATTTTTAATAAATTTGGTATAAATTTAATTTACTTTCAAAGAACTCTTGAACAAATTTTGTAATATTTTTAAATTAAATAAATTCAATAAAAATTCTATAAGAATAAAGATATAATTATGAAATTTGAATTTAATATGGACAACGTTGTCCTTAATGTTGGACTATACAATATTCTCACTTTTTCTTCCCAAATTACACATAATTCCAACCCCAGAATAATTGTTTAAAAGATTCATTTATTTTCAGTTAATTGCTCATCCAGCCATTATGAGAGGTTTGGCCCATTACAGATTTCTTGAGTGTGTAGCTAATAAATGTAAGTGAGGTAAGTTTTTAACCACTCTGGCTTTAACATTTTTTTCTCCTCTAAAATGTAAATTGTTTCCTCTGAATTCCTTGAATTTGCTTTGTATACATTTACGTTAGAAATTCTTTCAGAATAGAAAAAAAATTATAGTCCATTTTATAGTAAAAAAAGTTACCACTTTTTTTAAAAATAAGAAAAATTCCAAATTTTTACCAAATTTCTATTTCAAAATTATATAACTTTTTATAATACACTTAGATATTTGATTCTTGCACAAGAAATATTTAGAATTTTGTACAGAATCCAAGCAATATTTTTGTAATAGAACCTACCAATTGAAAAAATGGGTTAGAATTTTACTTTGTTATGTAAAATATTTTTTAATCAAATCATACATAAAATTTCGTCATACCCGAGGTTTTAGGGCCACTATGTGCCACATTAGAGATTAGCGACACCATGATTTCTGAATAACGTCGTGATGTTTTAAAGAGCTGTAATTTTTAAATCACTGTTCTTTAAAACCGTGACAGTGATCGCAGTGTATCAAAAGAAAACATAAAATGTTTTTTTTTTATTTTTATTAAAAAATTAAAAACCAAAGACTTACGGATTCTCTATAAAGTTCACAAGGTGCACGTAGGAAACTGATAATTTAATTTTAATTTAGTTAATTTATGCTCAGCTAAATTAATTTATCTAAATTAATTTTTTTTTACCTCAAAAGAAACACAAATATATTTGAGTACGTAACAAAAGAAGAATGAACGACATTATTAGTAACTGTTCATTGATTATTCAGTCACTGTAGTGACCAGTAATTTACCAATCACAGTGATTATATCGTTATCCCACATGAATAATACTTCTTATCAAAGTCCCGATTTGAATCTAATTGAGAATTTGTTGGATTATTTATAATAAAGATTTCGTAGCCACCAAATTTCAAAGCAAAACAAACTTAAAGATTTGGTTATGAGTGATTATCAGTACATTTCTTCGGAGCATACAAAAAACGTGTACATTCGATATCAAATAGTTTAAAAGAAGTACTTAACCTTAAGAGATATCCTGCGAAGTATTAGATATACGTTTTAATACATTTAGACTTCGAATTTTAAATTTAATTTATTTTCTGTTTATTTTCCAATGCAAAAATATGGAGTCACAGTTTATTTCATTGAACATATAAATATTTTATTACAAATTGGAAATAAATTATAATATATATACAGAAAAGGTCATATTTTTTTAAAGATGTTCACTTAAAGTTTACTCGCATAAGTGAGGAGTGAGATCAAAAAAATTTTAAATTTATTTGATTGAAATTATTACAGTGTACCAAAAAAATATATTTTCTTATGAAATTTTGTTCCCTTTTTGGAAGCCCTTCCATAACATTTTTTATACTGCTTTCTGTCACTTTGTTGGAATAGATAGTCCAACTCCATTTCAAATCTACCAAACTTTTGGACATCTTTTTATGCTTTTTAATTTTATTTCTTGCAAAAGCCAAATATCTCTCCACTGGCCAGGTAGTTTGAAGGATATCAAGTAAATCCAAAAATAAGTGAACACATTATGAAGTCTTATGAATGGAAGCAGCCTCTGTTGTAAATATCCCATGATTTAGATATTTATAGAGCACGTTGGCTTCTATTGCCAAAACTGCATATTGCTTGCCATACCAAAAACTTTTTGGGAAACCCAACTCAAATTTCAATTCAATTTCTAAATTTTAGCAGCGTTCCTGTCAGCAGCTATTTGACCCTTGTATGCCTATAAACATTAGTATTTACCTTTCGTATTAAATAGTCCTAACACTGAGCTAACCGTGCTGCTTTCCTACCGAACGTGCTCTTTTGGAGAAGCTTTTTTATTTTGGCTCTAGAAACATCTCCATCTACCTGAACCAGGTTTTCTTTCAAAAGACATGTTTTCCCGGTACTATTTTGTAACACTGGAAACAGTTAGACGGCAGATATTTGACTGTTTGGCCAAAAACCAAGTTGGGTATTTTGAAAATATTTAATAATTTTAATACGCATTTTTTTCTGGTCAATCAATTTTAAATCTTATAACTGACATGTTTTACAAAGGTAATTCGATAAAAAAAATCCAAGATTTCCTCCATTATCAAAACTTAATATTTTTAAATTTTTTTTCGAACGCGAATTTTTTTCCGAATAGAAAAATATTATATGTTAAATTTAAGAACAGTGGTAATTATATACGATTATTATAATACATGTTTTGCTAACATAACTATTAATTTTTACTTTAAGATCCAAAAAGTACAAATTTTCAAATATTTTAAAATTGTATTTAAATGGAATGACCCATATATCAATGATACAGAAATGTTAATATGATTTTAACATAATAATTAACATAAGAAAATTTTTAACATCACAAAAACTCTGTTATAAAGCTTTTCTAAGCTTTTGATTACAAATTTAGTACACAGTTTATTTATTTGTCAATAATTAAGTACAAATATGCATAAAACATACGTTAATTTAAAGAAACCAAAAACAAAAAATCTATATTTGTTTATAAATATAAATTTAAATTATAAATAAAAAACAAAATATCAAAATTATTATTTTACGAACAAAACAAATAAACGAAAAAAATGAAGGCGATAAAGAATTATTTGCAGGTTATCAATGGACAGAAACAAAACTTTGAACTTTTAAAATAAAATAAACGACATAATTAAGTAAATAAATAAGCACCCAAGAGGACATATCAAATCCACTACATTAGGTTCATGCTGTTATGGTTAAAAATCAATAAATTCTTAAGAATTTATAGGATTATGGGAATATCCGAAAGGTCTTAAAATTCCTTGTTAAACACAAATTTCTATTATAAAGTTTATATTTGGTAAAAAGTTGCAGAAAATTTTATATTTTCGATTTGTTTTAATTAAAATAATTTTATTTAAATTGCTTTATGGAATATTAGACCATAATTGAACGAACCATATAAGAGCAACAAAAGCACTATTGTCCAAACTTACTAGTTTCGTTTTATTATTTTCAATAAATTTAAAATGCACAAATCAACTTTAAAATATTTTTTTAATTAAAATTTTTTTAAACTTAAATCACAAATACAATTTCTAGAAGGCTAAGTCCGAGTTGTTCGTACCTTTCATATAAATTCATATTATGGTGCAGGGAGTTACAAATTCATTCATGACCGCCTACAATTTTCTTTTTCGTTTTACTCTTTAGCTGATTGCAATTTTCGGGATTTATCTGATATAATGTTTTCAGACATGTTTATACCCTATACCACCATAGGTGGATGTTTGAGCAGTTACTTGCAAATGCTAGGAAAAAAAGTACTACAAACAAATTTATTATCACGCTCCAGGTCGTATTTTACTATTGAAATTGGTGGTGATCAATCCATTCATATAAGCGCCATTTTTAACGAAATTTTGCAAAAATGAGTCATACGATATTCTTAAAATGTACAAAATTATATGGGGATCGGTCCATAATTTCTCATATGACTTTTACATCCAACGATGTGGTGTGATGTTTTACATAGTCGGAATTGGCCGACTTTAACATTTTTACTCGTTACTTTATAAAATTTGATTGAAATTTTACATATGTATATGATGAATTGTACTTCAAATATACTATTTTTTGTTTAATTTATTTTAAACACTTTGCATAATTTGTGATACCATAAATTTCGATTTAACAGTTAAAGTTATAATAGACGATGGCCCAACCATCGTACTCTATTTAACATTTCTTTGTTTCATAATAAAAGTGTACATTAATAGTAGCTACTTTGTAATGCTGTGCCCAGAATCAAAATATTTTGTGATCAAATTTAAGTAAACTTCTGTAGGATATGCTATTCCTTGATTCCATGGTTTTCTCTATCGTTGCTAAAAGTAGCATATATTTACTTTCGACATTTCTTCTACCATTTATTCGATAGTTTAAGCCTATGAAAAACTCGTAACTCGATAATCTCAAAATACGCTAAGCGTTTGCCTTCAAGACATTACGTTTGAAAACATAAAATTTCGCTATAATATGTCTCTTCGTGATATTGATTTGTTAGACCTGATTAGCCGTGAGTTGCACCAGTTTACTATTACTGATGAGTAAATTTATTCGATTTAAATTTATAAATTCATTTTATCAAGAAGTTTATATTCTTGTACGTTAGTGAAAAAGTCAGTGCAGCCATTATTTAAACAACAACTGGTCCATACAATGATCACTCGTATAACAAGGCGTTAACTGATAAGATGAATAAATAATCAATTAATTAGGTACGTGCCTTCTCTAGCGCAACTTATTAAATGACGCAGAATTTTTGTTATCATTTTCTTGAAAACTATACTCTATAGTGGTCTATTAGTAATTAGTTTTAGAAATAAATCTTTTCTATTCATATATATAAAAAATTAATGAGTGTTTGTTTGTATGTCTCCAGAGTCTGTAGTATGGACTACTTAAAAAAAAACACAATTTTATTTTTTGTAAATTTTCACAATATATTCTTGTTGCCAGAGAAAACAAACAGTTTCAGATGATGGAGTAACTATTATCAAATAAAATGAGCCAATTGTTAAAGATACGAATGATCAAATATATTCACCCGTATTCAACCACTGCACCATAAAGATCAACCTATATGTATTATTTAGCGCACAATTCAAATAATTTTTATTTTATTTCAAACCATTTTACAATGGATTTCCGGTTTAACGAATACTCAGTTTATAGAGAATTTGCGATATTACGAACGGCTATACTCTTCTCATTGAGTACCATATATTACGAAGAAAACAAATAATTTAGTACTCAATAAAAAAAAAAAAAAAAAAAAAAAAAAAAAACATAAAGAGAAATAAAATTATTCAAAAATAATATCAAAAACTTTTCTATTTGTGACACTTTTAAAAACTTTTACAATTGTTAAGTGTAAAAGACGTGGAGAAAAAATTCCGATCAAAACACAAAAGAGAATGGTTTCAAAACAAGTTGTTGTTATTATTTAAATAAATAAATAATTTTGTTACTAAATAAAGCAATTATTTTTTCATACCTTGATTTAAAAAAATACCCCATTTAATGAAATTTTTCGATTTTACGAATAGGCCTGACATTATATCATTCGTAAAACCGCGAAACCACTGTAGTAAAAACGCTTTAATAAAGTCAATAAAGCGCACCGGGCATAAGCTGGTTAATAAAATTCATGTACATATCATTCCGATCACGAACAAAAGCTCTATACTGCACATACAAATACAATTGCAAAAATCAGAATACAAGTAAATTGTTGGTGCTTAAAGTTATTTTTAACGGTTTATATTTATTTTGTATTTGTGTTGTCATTGTCATTGTTTAATGTCGTTTTTTAGCGAACACTTTAATTACATACGTTTAATTCGCGTTTGTTGTCATTTCTTACTCTTCGCTTATGAAAAGCTTTTAATTATATATTTAAAATTTTCATACGATTAATATTTTTGTTTGTGTTTTGTTGTAGCTTAAGGAATTTTACGAAAAATACCGTTAAAATGTAAATTCAATTGAATTTTTTAATTCAGTTAAAATATTCGCTTCATCTGATCAAGTACACAATACAAAAGTGTTCACAAAAATAAATAATGACTGCCAACTCAGCCGATAGTGTTTTCGTTGCCCGTTCTGAGGGTATTTCCGCCGAAGGCATCCGTGATCAGTATGCTGATGGTAAAGCTGCAAAAGTTTGGGAGATATTTATTGGCGACAAAAATTCCCGTACCGAGAACTATAAGCAGTTTTTGATTAGTTTATTAAAATCTAAAAATTGTAAACGTATTTTAGATGTGGCCTGCGGCACTGGGTAAGTTTTCCCAAAAATTTCAATGCTTAACAGGATGAAATATAATAAAGATTTTATAACAATAGTTATAGAGCTTATAGAACACAAAATAATGCACTCATGACTACATTTTAATGTGAAATGTCATAAACTGGCACAGAATTGTTTGGCCCTCTGTTATACAGAAAAAGTATTGGATGACATTCAAGTACTTGTTAGTACATCATTAAAAAATAATGTACTTTGATATTGTCGAAGAAGTAATTACTGCTGTCCTTTATTGTCACAAAAACTATTTGCACCCAAGTTTATATATCAAGTTTGATCCATAAAATCTCAATAAATTTTTTTCATTTATTTTACTTTTGCAGAGTTGATTCAATTATGCTATTGGAAGAAGGCTTTGAAGTTGTCTCTGTAGATGCTTCTGATAAAATGTTGAAATATGCTCTAAAAGAACGTTGGAACCGTCGCAAGGAATCCGCATTTGATAAGTGGAGTAAGTTTTCTTATTAATAATAAATTAACACTTTAAATAATTTTACTAATTGTTATGAGAATCTACATTTCTTCACAGTAATTGAAGAAGCCAATTGGTTGACTCTTTATGATGATATTAAGGATATTATTAAGGCTGGTTTTGATGCTGTCGTTTGCCTTGGCAACTCTTTTGCCCATTTAATGGATTCATCCCCAGAACAATTGTTACACAAACAAGCCATTAAGAATTTCGAAAAATGTTTAAAACCCGGTGGTATGCTTTTGATTGATCATCGTAATTATGATAATATTTTGGAAACTGGTGCCACCCCTGCCAAAAGTATTTACTATAATGTGAGTACAGGACATCTTAATTTCGTTAATGTTAACAATTTAATATATAGTATCTAAAATTTATATATATATATATATATATATATATATATATATATATATATATATATATATATATATATATATATATATATATATATATATATATATATATATATATATATATATATATATTGAGATTTTCTTGATAACCATAATTTTAATTTTTGTTTTTACATATAGAATAGTTCCAAACCGTTAAATAGAGAAGTACAAAATATTTAAAACAATAACAGCTGATAATGTGATTGACCCCTTGATTGTCATTATTTTTAATTATTTTGTTTTGTTCTGAAACTAAAGCCCAACCTTTACTATGAAATACAACGTCCATACTACTTTCAACCGGTTATTTTAGGAAATTTTGATAAACCCACGAAACGTACAAGTACAAGTACATTTAACATCTGTACGAAATTTATTTATTTCTTAAAGTGTATTATTAAAAAAACATATTTATACCGATCCTTATCACTTTTAGACATTTACCCTCGTTTGCTTCGTTTTTTTTTGCATTTTCATAAAAAATAAAGTGGAAATATGCACTTCAATAATTGATAAAGATTCACGTGGTTATTTAATTATCTCGATTTTGCAGTAATTTTATTATTGTTTTTGTTTATTTCAGACAAGTCATACAGCTGATATCAAGACATCCGTTTTATTCTATTGTGGCAAACCCGCTATGGTAACAATGGACTATCTAATTGCAACCAACACATTGAGCAGTGAATTTCGTCTGTCTTATTATCCTCACGAATTGGAAAGATTTACGGAAATTCTTAAAGAAATTTTTGGTCCCCATTCGAAACATCAGTTATTTGGTGATTTCAAAAATCTAAATTTTATTAAAAATCCTGCCTTCTATATTCATTTAATTGAAAAGAACTTAAATTAGTCATAAATTTTAATTCACTATAGTAAAATAATCTCAAGGATTTAAATATAGTTTTATGTTTTAGTAAATAAATATTTGTTAATTAATGTGAAACAATCACCTGTACAATTACTTTAATGGCGAAATTTTAGAAATTTTGGAAATGTGCTTAGAATTTTTGCTTAAATAATATTTTTAATTACACTTTTGTGAATGTTTGCTTCAAAATGTGGGATCTTGATTATTATAAGTGGCTAAAAAATGACTAAAAATTTTAAAAATGGCTAAAACAATGACTAAAAAAATAGTATTATTTTTTCATAATCATAAATTCATATTTAAAAACAAATAAAGTCATCTATTAAATCAGTTTTGTCAAACATGATCAAATATATTTCTCTTCAATCATTCCCTGAAAAATATTATCTTCATAGCATTTTCGCCACTATAAGATCCAAAATCATGGAAACTGACTTTTCAATTGATAATCATCTTGTTTCTGATATTTTTTATTGATCCTGTAGGAAAAAAAATGTGTTCTTCATTTATTTCAAAAAAAATCGTTTAGACTCTGATTTACCGCTAGTTACCGAGAATGGTATTCTCACTTAATCAAAATTGAAATTTTAAGCTTTATGGACACTTAATGGCTTAAAAAATGTCTAAAAGATATTTAACGGCAAAATTAAATTTTCGGTGGCTAAATGAGAGTGAAAACTGCTAAATTTAGCCACTAAATGGCTGAATTGGCAACACTGATAAGTACTTGCTTAATATAAAATTTCACGGGGATCGTTAAAAAATTTTGATTATTTTAAAAATTGCATAAGTATTTATTATAAAAGTAAATAACAGAACTAAATCCAAAAAAAATCAACATAATTGTCTGCATTCGTGTAAACTCCACAATATGGTATAATTGATGCATTATTGCCTCTAAGCAGATAAAACTGTTGAACCACAATTCGAATCTCCATAAATGATACATAAATATTTTTCTATTAACAGAATACAAATTTTACACCCAGACTAATTAAAAATAATCTGGAGTGCTAATTATAAATGATACTGAATTCTAAATACCAAAATTCTAAATACCAAATATTTTTCTATTAACAGAATACAAATTTTACACCCAGACTAATTAAAAATAATTTGGAGTGCTAATTATAAATGATACTGAATTCTAAATACCAAATAGGAGAAAATTTTTCATAAAAAATCCTATCATAGGATTGAGCAAGAAACACAGAGCGGCCGTTCAATGATTTCAATTATACACTTGGAAACCATAAAAAAATTAAAAAACCGGCTTCGCTTAGAAAACTTTTCCTTCTCGACTAAGGTGCTGGCTTTTAAAAATCTCTATCGAGAAGAGAGGAGAATGTCACTTAGTCGATTAAGTTTTTTAGCAAAGCCAGTTTTTTAATTATCAATGGTTTCCAAAATCCATTTGGAATCATTGAAAGTCGGTCTATATTCTCCGTTGGGAGTAATATTGTGATGCTGGGCGTCTAGGAGGGATCAAAAATCAAGAAGCAAAAATTGTTCAATTTAATTTAATATTTCCACCATGGAGATCTAAATTCAATTAAGTAGGGCATTAAAGTTATGAAGACTTTTGATGAAGGTGTTTAAATGCCTGCGAACTGCTGCAATGTTAATAAAAGCGTACTCTACAGGTCAACAAAATTTTATGGGATTTTTCTCTTTATTGTTGAAAATGTAAGAATAAAATAATATTGTTTCTGCACTTTAATTTAGAACACAAGATCAACATTTTCTGAACATTTTCAGGCAGATATCTTTGTCAACAAATATTTTATTGTAATTTTTTTTTAAATTTCTACATTTATTGGAGTTCCACATTTCCATTACCGTTGCCATGTGATTAGAAACATATTATGGTTTCTATAAGGTCCGAACTACCTAATTAATGCAAAAAAGTCGATTTTGCCCAACTGTGTATTGGATAAGAATTAAGTGTGTCAACAACTGTCGGGGATTGATAAATTGACTTAAATTAGGATTTTACAAAAATATTTACCTTATGTGGGATTAGATGATTCCAGAATTTTTCAAAATATAGATCATCGGAGATAATAAAACAAGTAAGCATGCACTGAAATAAATATTGGTACAGAGCTTTCGATTTTAATTGCCAATTTTATTAAAAATTTAATGTTAAAGGAAGAATTTTATTATATGGAAGGCAATATTCAAAAAACTAGATATGTTTTTTGTCCGTCTGAATTTTGATGGAATTGGTTCATCTTTAAAAACCTTAAAAACCAAAAACAGTATTAAAAAGTGGATTTATAAAAGAGTAATAAACAAATATGATCTGATAGTCATCAAATTAGTAATATATATTTAGGATAGTAAGAGCAATAATGGTGCCGAATTTCAATAGAATTGTTTCAAGTTTAAAAGTCTAATAAGTTTGAAGTTTTTTACCGGGAACGAGACATAAATGATAGCTGTAGCAAGATATGGATTGATATTCCCTAAGAAAATACCACAAATTGACGATAGTTAGAAACATAATCGTGAAGATTTTTCTTGAAAGGGGCTTTATATGTGAGGCATAGCAAAATATGGACCGATATTGGTCAGATTAATAACATAAATTCAAGAGATAATTGTGCCGAATTTCAATAAAATTTTTTATTTAGTCAGTTACTTAATAGTTTCATAAGCTAAAACATGACAAATAATTATATTAAAACGCATATGACACACAGATATTGGGGTGTATAAAAATTTCGAATACTTCAGCCTTTAACTTTTTTTATTGGCCGACTTTGATGACTTTTTGTGTCATGGTAAAGAACATATAACTGTATGTTATAGTAAAATGTTTAATTAAATATAATTACCTTTTGTTGAAAAAATTACAAAAGTTCTTTTTCAGAATTTTGTAGTTGTCACAGATATAGATCTATAACCTTTTTGTCAATGAACCGATATAGGAAACTGCTTAGGGCAATACCAACAATGTGGAGAGATTTTATTGAATTTCCAATATACATAAAAGATAATTCCTTCTTGGCCTTAATATACCTTCATCACATACCCTCATCACTACTTGTGGTGGTAGAGAGCTAATTATAAATTGAAACACACTTTTTGAAAAAGTTATCTGCCCATAACTACTATAACGGTTATATTTAGTTCAAATGCGTATCCACATATTTTTAATAATGTAAACAAAAAATAAATTTTATTAATTTCGTCCCATTGTGTTTTTTTAAAGCTTTAAATTAAAACAAAAAAGTTAAACTTATTAAATATTCTTTATTTCTCTTTTTAAGTTTTTGCGTCTAAATTTATTGACAAATCAATGGTTTTCTCTTGTAATTTATATATCGAATAAATATTTAATTTTTATATTTTATTGCAAATACGTGTCTCCTTTTTATTTTTTCTTCCAATAAAAGATTTTGTAAATACATTATTTAATTAATTAAAACAAGAAAATATATGAGATTAGGAAGACTTCATTTGGAATTGTTTTCAACCACCCATTTTTTCACCTTATGGAATTGATACCATGATCTGGTACAACAGTTTATCTTTATGGTGACGACTAATTAATTTATTATTAAATATTTATTTAATATGGCACCAAAAAACAGTGCTATTATCGTTAATTCCACCAATGAGTCCATGTTTGTTTTTATATAATTTGAGAATTTTGTATAGAGTTTTGATAATTTCGTACGAAATGTTGATGACATTTTTGACACAAATAAATGATCACTGGAATTTATTTATGTTTGTTTTGCTAATTCGATATTTAATCTTTTAAATAAAACTTTCAGCCAGCAACAATTTTTGAAAAAAAAACTATTACTCGAACTGGATCTTCAATTAAACTAAACAATAAAGTTTCTTACAAATATTTGAGTAAAATAAAATACTAAAAGACCTTGTTGAATTCCATAGTATCAACGAATACTTTTGTTCCCTACATACTAATTGTTTTCGCCAAAAGAAATTAATAAAGAAGAAGCTTAAATTTGAAAATATATATACATTAAGAAGTAATGAATATTAAACTGGAATCGACAAGTAGCGCACCTGCAAGGGAGAGCCAATATGTTGAAAGAGCTCATTTGCTTATTAGCTCATTTGCATATGTGGTGAAAATGGTTTTTAATGCAAATTTCCTTTGTTTGAGGTAAAAATAAATACATAAATAATTAAAATAATTACTCTCACAAAACTGAAAAAAGAACTCAGAATGATATATTTGTTTGTGCCGAATTTTAGATACCCTTCAATAGTAATACAGTAACATATTAATAAAGATCATTAAATTTTTTTATGATTTTTGTGAATCAAACCTATTTAAAATATAATCATAATACTAGATTAGACGATAAATTGAAGGAAGGTTTTGGAAGATTAAAGGCAGATCTTTAAAGAGATTAAACACTTTAAAGAACTGCTTTTGTCTATAGACCGATCTGTCTCATTAGACATTGTTCTTTGTCCTCTAAAATTCATACAATATAACAAGACACTCAGAGATGCAGACAGGTAACGTAATGTACAAATCTCACAATTTTTAGAGGGATATTTTTCAAGAAGTTCTAGAGCTGTTTAGAATAAATAAGATGATGTGCTAATGAAAACAATATGATCGAAAAAAGTGTTCCAAATACCAGTAGTGAATGCTGAAACTGAAGTCGGATTTAAAAATCATCAAAAGCAAAATGGTGTCGAGTCGTTAAAAGCAAAACCTGAATAAATGTGCAAATGCAACACTTAAGTCTGAATACTCGCTGAGGAAATCTATAAGGAAGCTTAAATTTAACAAATAAAATGAGAAATTGATGAGTAATATATTCCTCTGACATGCCTACCAATGAACGATCGCACATATGAACGTCCCCAGAAAGCAAATCGGATACAAATAAAAATATTTATTTGAAATTTCAGCATAATGTATATAAACTTGTCCCAAAATGCATTTTTTGAAAAATCATATTTAAAAAATCAACATACCCGAAGTGGTCAATTTTAGAAGGTCACTGACTACGCCCCCGACAATATACAATCCTCCAAATCCACTCAAAAACACTTCAGCTTTGACTTTAAGAATATTCATAACGATATCTCTAACAGTTCAAAAGATACACTTTTAGGTATGAAAAATTATTTTATGTTTTCTTATATAAATTTCCTTAGAAGCCTGATCTTCATTTATTACAAAATATTAATATAATTAATGTATTCAAAATTCTTAATTTATAAAAGCAACTAAAAACTATAAATAATTATTTCAGATACGTTAAAATTATAAATTATACAGTTCGTTTTTGTAATGTTAATAACGGTATATTTTTTAATGTTAAAGTAATATCTTCGATAAATTCTAAGTTTTCGTACTTAAAATTAGTCGTAAAGATATAATTTCTTAATAATTTCGCTAAAGATACTTTTGTTGATAACAAAGCATATCTCCATCCTACAACAAAAATATGAACAAATATTTTTTAATTAATTAAATCAAAAAATAAAATATAAATCATTTCTTACCGATACAATTTCGTATGCCTTTGGTGAAGGGAATAAATGCATACGGATGTTTATCTTCCATATTGGATGGTAAGAAATTGTGAGGATTAAATAGGTGTGCTTTTTGACCCCATACATCTTCACGGCGATGCATATGAAATATGTCTATGGCTATTTGCACCCCTTTCGGTAGAACTACACCATTTGAAAGTCTTAATTCATGAGATGTTTGTCGAGAGACAATTGGCACGGGTGTCATTATACGCATGGTTTCATTGAGTACCATGTCCATATATATCATATCTTGAGTATTACTGTAGGTAACTTCAAAATCACCTGGTTCTGGGAATATGGTAATTAATTCTTCGAATACTTTTTGTTGATACTCGGGAAACATGGAGAGCAGCATTAAAGTGTATGAAATTGTATTGGCTGTAGTTTCAAAAGCCTTCAACGAAATAAAAATAAAATTTTGATAAATTAATGTGCTAAAAAAATCCCAACTTAATTAAAACAAGTCAAAATGCTACATTCGATTTTGCTTGTAAAAGAATATTACTGCCTCGTGTCCTATTCCAAAATTACGTTGCACAGTGTTGCCAATTAAAAATGAACTGGAAATACATCTGTAAATTCCAAATGGCTGCTCCGATTTCTCCCAAAATTTAAGTTTTTAAAACGTTACAATATAAATGCTAAAATACTTAAGAACATTTTTTATAAATCAAAAAGAGTTTTATTAGGAAAATCGACGTTTCTTGAAAATACGTATTTCAATGCTCACAAAATATTTTCAAATTTTTCTTTTGCAAAATTCAATCATTAGTTCTTAATAAGATAAAATTTGGACCCTCTATAACATAAATACTTTGCCAAGATCGGTCAAGAAGTAAATTTTTTAAATTTTGAAACCAAATATATCTTAAACTATTAGAAATAGCCTGACCGTACGAAAAATCTTTAGGTCTACAAAGTTCACTTATAGTTATAACTATGTGAAATCGTTCATTGAAATCAGACTAGTCATTTGAAATTACAGATTTATTTTCATTTAGTTTAGTCCTTTGAAATACTGGTCGTTTTCTATAACATTTTTCGATAATCTCTTCATTGAAGCGACAAATTTCATAAAATTTCTGTAACATTTTTTCAGATATGCGATATTAAATATTATTATTTACCGTACCTTATCCGAAAGTTTTATATAATTTTTTTAAGTCTTTTTTTCCTATACTATATGCAAAGTACTGTTTGAATGGGGGCATCACTCCCCCGTGCCCTAACTAATATTGTATAAGTTATTTTTACTCTCCCATATCCAAACCTTTGGGGGATACTACTTTCCTATATTCAAACCGTAGTATACAATATCGTTGATAAAAATTATTGGTTTAGGATTGTCTCAAACAATGGTCTATAACTTTTTGATACCGAACCGATGAGACCAAATTTCATAGAACTCTGTCAATTATTGTGAGAATGCCAACAACAGACGGACATAATTAAATCGAGTTAGGATTCAAAAATATACTTATCGAACAAAAAGCATTAAGATCGATATCGACTTCTGTACTTTTATCTTAAATAATTATTTTCTTTAATCGAGTACAGTAGACTCTCAGAAATTAGAACTACTTTGTTCCAGCTGTACGATTCTGGACGAATTTTCTTTCATAGAATTGTAAAATAAGATTGATGCCTCGATTTACTTTTGAATTAGGAAAAAATGGCGATATCCGCTAAATCAACCATAAACCCTATTATTATTATTATTATTCTTTACAGCAATACATCAATCAGTAAAAACATCGTCATTTCAATTTTTGATATATTTTTTTTCTTTTAACGAAATTGTTAGGTAAAAGTTCTTCTAAAGAATTTCTGTTATAAAACTGTTTATAATTGATGTGTGTTAACATTAAAACTTACACCAAAAACTATAACATTTGATTCATCTTCGACATTTTGCCAAGTAAAAACTTCACGTCTCATTAAATCAATTGCTAAATCTATAAAGACATTCTTGGTACCACAATTGGAATTACTGTTAATTTTGGACATCTTTTGTTCAATTAACTAAAAATAAAATCATTTATGAGACAGAAAATTATAGATAATTGTATATCAATAAATACCTTTTTTATAAACGTTCGAATTTTCTGCTTGGCTCCATGATATGGTTGATAAATTCCCAAAAGTCGTCGCATAAACGTAAATCGCAGCCAAGGAGAAAAGCAAATTTGTGTCATATTTTCATGAACACTTTTAAAATATTTTTTATAATTTTTATATAAAATTCAAAGTCAGAATATGCAATACATACCACCGATAATTTGATAACAAATCATTATTCGATTCATGAGATTCTTGGGTAACACTTTTGCCCATTGTGGTTTCTAAATAATAATTAATTTTTTTATTAATAATAAATAAATATTTTTGAAATAATTTATTTTATTAATTTTACTTGTTGCTATATCCAAAGTAAACTCTTGTAATATTCTGATGAAATTAAGAGATTCTTTTGATGTCATTTCATCTAAATTCCTTAACAATCGATTAAATTCCACATTGAAAATTGGCATAAAACTTAATAGAACCTTATGACCAAATGCTGAATTTAAATGTTTTCTATGTACACTCCATTCAGGATCTGTAAAAAATGTGTGAAAATAATTAAATTATAAATATATACACACACACACATATATATACGATATTTCACTGACCTTTTAAACTAAATAATCCTTTTCCAGTGCCATCATCCAGAGCATCATATAAGACACCTTTATTCACACAATAACGGGAGGTTAGAATTTCTTGGACAATCGTTGGCTCACTGACCACCAAAAATGGATATGTACCCAACCATGAATATAATATAGGACCATATTTTTTTCTTTCCTTGTCAAATGTAGAAAGAATAGCTAAATTTCAATAATACTATGTTTGTTAATTAAAGTTTTAACATGGTGTTTCTATTAAAAATCTCAAGTAAGAGTGCTATATTCGGCTCTACTTTTTACACGCGGAGAAAATTCATTTCCTAATATATTGGTTGTAACACTATAATATTCGCGGCAAACATTTATTGTTATCGCTACCATGATATTTGTTGAATTAATTTTATTTTGACAACAATTTAGTTGCTTAAAAAATACTTTTTTTTAATAAAAAATTGTGGTTGCAATAAGTTTGAAAATATGTTTAACCGATCCCAATGTTATAGTTATTAAACAGTTCTTTATAAAAACTATTGTTGTTAGGAAAAATATTGTTTTCAGTTTACTGACAACTAATTATGAACCAATATTTTTAAACAACTTATGTCGAATAATTTCTGCCTTTATTTGTGTTAACAATTGTTAATTTAATACTGTCATTTTTTATAATTTAAAGAACAATTTACGAACTACCCTCGAATAATATGATTTTTGATTTTTGCATATATGTATTTTCATTTGTCTTGTTATTATCACAAAAACAATGTAAATGTCATATTTGAAGCGACTTAATTGGCACATCTTTAAAAAAAAATTTGTTTAAATCGCTTTGTATTTAGGACATTTAAGACTTTAAAACACCATTCCGGGAAGAACATTTATATATAATACGCACCAAATTTCATCGAGATATTTCAAAAAAATACGTATTTTCTAATGGTATATAGAAATGAGTCATGCACTAAATGTAAATTTTTAATTAATAACAAAATAATCCAATAATTTTTAATTTTTAATGGACAAAATAATATTTTATATTGAAATATCAATAATTTTAGTGGCGATAACAATATTGTTAGTGACAATAACAATAAATATTGTTATTAATGCAAAATCACAACACAAATAAATTTTTTTTTTAGTTGCAGCAACATTATCTAATAATAATAGTATATCGCTACTTGTTTATGGTTACCGCTAAAAATAATTTTTCTCTGCATGCACCAAACATGTTTCATAACGATAGGCACAAACATCTAACGCACCTTACACATATGCACACTATTAACAATAAACAGTTTTTATGTAAAATAGTATTCGTCAAAATTGAAAATTAGAGATGCCAAATGGAACCGTTTTTTCCAATTTTATAAATAAAAATCACGAGATCCCGAGATTAATCAGAATTACCCTACACCACATTGTTGGTTATTAATGCTAGCTGTAAAAAATTAATGATCGACCCTCGTATATTTCCTAGCTTGTACTTTAGTGTGTAGTATATTATTGGCACTAATATATAAAAAATAATAATATAAAAGGACTTCATCTTCTAGACATAACATTTATATCAAAAATTTTCTGAAATTTTGTGTTTCATTATAAATGTTTCATTATAAATGTTATTTTGAAAAAGAGTTGATTTTTACTCTTCGAAAAATCGATCTCCTGAACAAAATGCTCTCTGATAACATTTTTGTTAAAAAAAGTCAAAATTTGTGTATAAATGATAAAAAATGAATTTAAAACGTTTATATTTCTCGAGATTTCCCGGAATATTTGGAATTTTATTTATTTAATTCCCGGTACACCGGTATTTTCGCAGTCAGTATTGCCATCCCTAATTAACATATTTTGACAATAATTTTTCTACATTTCCGATATTGCTGATACCTAGAATTGTGATGGGATATGTTTTCTTATAAATAAATTTAAATTTCATTTATATAATTTTTACAAAAATTGTCAAAAGTTTTTTGACTGAATTTCGAGGTTGTCTCAGATTTCTTTCTATAAATTCTTTCTTACTGGGCCGGTTTTATTGAATTTAAATAGCAAAATGATAAGGAAACAATCTGGCCAAATTTTATTGAATTCACATTATTTTTATAACCGAGAGAATGTTTCCAACAGAGAAATGGATAGACGGAAGGTCATATCTAAATAGATTTAAATTTAGTAAATCCAATTCCAAAAAGTATTTGAAAATACTGCCACTAATATGACCACGTGAAATTTCAACTGACTCCATGCTGGATATGTTAGATGCAGAACCTTCCTGGCTAAATAAGTACCGAAATGGTCCCTATGTAATGTCAAATGTCCGAGATAACCTTGTCAGCTCTTCTTGGCACCGGCCGACTAATAGAGATTAAGTTATAGTGATAGAAGTTTTCCGAAGGTTTTCCTATCCTCTAGAAGCTCGTATGTCAGCCTGAAAAACACTACAATCATCAGAAAGCTGATATGAATTGCATAGATTATTTTAGACAATTATTTATTTTTTTCATTCAGTTTAAATAAAAAGTTTTTATCTTTGTGGTGAAATAATCTTGCAGATATTAGAATCTTTCGATATTAATTTATAAAATTAGTAGTAAAATTTCAACTAAGAAAATACTCAAAAAACTTTTGGACCACTTAATTTGTAGTTTTGATATGTCGTCAAAGTCGAGAAAGTGAAGAAAATTTAACGCGATTTTATTTTTTATATTAAATGGTTTTATGATTTTTTGTGACTTAAGAAATAATAGTTTTATATTGATTCCTTTGTATTTCAAAAACAAAATCAATTCCAATTTTCAGTATTATACCACTTATATATTTAGGTTGGAACCATTCGTTTAAAAATTAAAAAGAATACAAATTTCACAATTTTTGAAAAAATAAAAATATTTTTTTAGGTGAAATAAATTTTAAGTAGTTTAGTGTTTGTACACACAAAAAAACTTAAAGCAAAATTAACGTTGAAAATTTCATTTTCTCTTTCTTCTTTTAATTTGTGGTGAAGTAATAGAATTTTTCAAGAGTACTTTTTTCAATTAACGAAAAAACATGATATAAATAATATAACGACCGAAATCGATCAAGGTAATTACAAAGGGAATTTCGGACATTAGGGTTCGAAAACTTAAATTATCACAAGGACCTCGATGTTAAAGTTAAACATTATTAAGTATTTATTTCCGATCCGATTTAAATTAGTTTTATTTATTTTTTAGTCATTCGAAAAATGAATATTTGTTTCTGATAAAATCAATTATCGAAGTATTTTGCTACTGTCATTGAGTCTACTGAATATTACTATAAGTTTTTGTTGGTATAGCTTTATATTTAACTGAGCCCTTTCAAGCTTTGTGTAAATTATGTGGATATCAAATCCCACTGAATAATTCATATGCTAATTTCATTTTGTAAATTTTAATTATAGTAATTATAACTATTTTTATTATTTGAGTTTTTTTAGTATTCAACATTTAATTACAATATTTTTATATTTAACAGACCTTCTTTACGCATTAACTGTATACCCATTCCGATAATAGGATATCCCAGCGGACCCGGTAATTTGAAAATTAAAGCATAGAACTTTCTTCGTATCCACAACCAATAAATCCATAAAACAAGGATTAAACTGACAAATAAATAAGGAATAATCATATTGAACGTTTTTAATGTCCCGAACTTTTCAAACTGTCTGATATTAAATATGATTGATTGATTTTTATATAAAATTCAAAACTGACAAATACAGATATGATATGATATCTGGTAAATTTGTTCGTGTCCGCCAAAGTTTCATGTTAATTTTATTAGAAACAAATTAATGGGTTTACGCTTCATGAAATCACATTAGCAAATATTTATAGACACACAAACACACACACACACACACAAACCTATAACGATAAATAATAATATCAAGGAAATTTTGATATTTTACACACTCACACACACTTTTGTAGAGAATTTTTAATGTATTTAAAATAAATTTTCGTTATTCATTGTAATTCTTAATAAAAATTTTACATTTTTACACGTCAGAGAATTTAATCGATTTTGATTAATTAAATAATAAATAAACGCAATTTTTCCTACGGAAATATCCGTTATTTGTTTTCGCATTAAAACACTAATTCCCACACGGGGAACCGCAATGCGATATAACTTAGAAGAGTCTTTTAGAAGTTGAAATTCATCGCCAAAGCTATCTTCAAAGTATCAAAAACAATCATTTTCTATCGGGAAAAACGTCGAAGTGGCTTCTCGACGATTCTAAAAAGCCATTTTTGGAAGTGACTCAAAAGTTAATTTCGGTAGTGACTTATAGGATTCTTCTGTAAGTGGCTACAAAGATACTTCTTGAAGAGTTACAGAAGACGCTTCTAAGAAACTTCAGGATGACACTTTTAAAAGTTCCTTCTAGATCACTTTTAGAACTCAAAATAATTTATTCACGATTTTTTTAAATGAATGTTTATTTATTTATTTATTTATTTATTTATTTTTAATTAATTAACAAATTACAGATGCTGGTCTTTCACCATTTTGTCGGAAACTCTTCTGATTTAAAAATCTATTAATAAAAACTTTTATTTTTCAATATTTTTTTACAATTTTATGATTAGATTACCTTAAATTATTTCACATATTGTAAATCTTGAAAATACGCATTTTTTCCTGGTTCCATTCAAAGTTTAATTTCTGACTAATTTGTTATTTTTAAATGTAAATCTCAAAAGATTTGAATTCTTTAAATTTTTCTATTAATTTGAAAGTTTTTTTTATAAAGTTTACTTACAATTTCAATTTTATTTCATCAGAAAGGGAATCATTTTGTCATTGTAATTATTTAATTTTTTTAATTAAAACTAATTTTACTGAATATAACTGAACTACTCAAATTTAAAAATGAAAGACAAGAACAGATAAATGTTGTGTTGAGAATGAATAAAAATAATAATAATAATGTATTTTGATTTTGTAGTTCCTTTAATATTCTGAAAACAACTTCTGGGAGACTCTTTCTTTTATACTCCAAGAAGATTAAGTGGCAAAAATAATATCGTTAAATACTCTGTTAAGATCAAATGACAATAGTAATGTATTTGTTTTTTGTAAATTATCTAATAACTTAAGCAACTTCTATAAGTCACTTCTAAAACTCCGATGTAAATTGTCGATTATCTTCTGAACAACTTCTCGAACACACTTCTAGAAGTTACTAAGAAGTGCCGTCCACAAGAATTTTAACTTTTAACTATATATGAGACAACATCAAAATTTCTGTGGATATGGGGAAATAAACAAAATATCTGTATATTTTAATCAGTTTACGTTGTTATTGTTTTGCGAATGGGTGGCTAAAGGTGACTTAATTAGACAATTTATATGCGAATTGCATTTATTAGTCATGACATACGAAATGCGTAAAATATTACGTTGAATATTAAGTTTTGCTGTTAGAATTTTTGAAATTTATTCAAGAACTAGCAGGTCCAAGCAAATTTTTAGGACGTTGCTGGCCCTTAGACAACTTTCGTGTTGTATTATCATACCCTGATCCTATATTTTTTCCAGTGATGGTGTCTCACAGTAGCACAATTGCTGCAAAATTTTAAGACTTTTGCTGTTATAGTTCTTTTGATATTCGATAACCAATATTTGCTTTGTATGCGTTGTACCGCTCCCCCTGGTACTATCGGAATTTTTATAGTCTATGTTGTTGGAACCAAATTTGAGAGCTATCGCTGTTGTAGTTCATCAGATATTAGAAATCAATATTTGCTATTAAGAGGGGACCTCTCCTCCTTGTACTTTTGACCAGTTGGGAGTCAAATTTGAGAACTCTTGCTGATATAGTTCTTTAGATATTCGATAACCGATATATATTAGGATCATTCTGTGAAAATTTCATCAAAATTGGCTCAGCCGTTTTGGAGTTTACATACATACATACATACATACATACATACATACATACATACATACATACATACATATATACATACATACACTATTATAAATATACTGAAAAAATATTTTAATCTAAAAAATTTTCTTTTAATCATTACCAAGTGATAGACAAGATATAATGTATTGAATAGTCGATCACTTCTTTTGTTAAAACTTTTCATTAACTAACATTAAGTTAATTTGATTTATTATTTGATCAAGTTATTATGTTAAATGTTGTCGAAGAATATTGTTGTTGTAACAGCTGGAAAGAATAAGTATATTTATCAATTTCGGCTCAGAAGGCCTGTTGAGCATGTTGCTCCAAACTGCCAAAACTTCTCTTGTTAACCACGGCAAAATCTGTTTATTGTCTACAATGGACGGTGGACGGTGATCGACAATGAGGACTGCAGGATGTCCTGAAAGAGAACTGTATGATTTACCGTATCAAATGCCTTTGATAGGTGAGAGCCATTAGGATTGTACGTTTTTCTTGGTTAAAACCATGCGTGATCTGAGTGGTTACGATATTGTCGTGCTGTGTATTTTACGGAATCCATGCAGGTGGTGAGCTGCTGTAAAAAGACTGTTCAAATAACTTGAATAAAAATAATTATAAAGAAAGATGTGACATATTTTATAACTGCCTTAAAACCTTGTGAGTGTAGACTTCAAAAGGGCTCCATGGTTAGATTTTTTATTTTTGGTTTTCATTTATTTTACATTTTTTGGATTATCCCTTCAAATTTTATTTATCTCTTAGTTTTCGTGTTAATTCCATTTAAATTATCAATTTTCAAAAAACATTTTTAAGATCTTAAGTCAGTTTTTTTGAATAAATATAATATTTTTTATTTAGTTAAAAAAACTGATTTATCAAATAAAAAAAGATTGAACTAAATATTACCACCCAGTCCAAAAATAAAGATTCAGAGGATTACGAACGGATTACGTTTTTATTTGATTCGCAGTAAAGTGTCTACATTCATTTCCATCTAAAATATATTATATTTTTAATACTTTCCTAGAAGACTTTTTCACACAAAAAGTTACAATTAAAATTTTGTGTAAAAAATTCCTATGGATCTAAGTTCAAACTTAGTCTTTGAAATTCAATTAAGCAATACTCTGCAAGATTTTTTATTCAGAAATAGACCTATAATTTTTATATATTCAGAAATTTAAAAAAAAAAATTATAGAAAAATAATGGAGTTAAATAAAACCGCAGTATCTAACCGCATTACTTTAAATTAGAAAGCATTACTAGAAAAACGTTAGGGTACCCATTTAGGAAATTATACAGTGTAGGTATAATTTGTTGAAATCTGTTAGAAATGGTTATTTTGATATAAGAACAAATACATATTTGGTCATCACACGACATAGGTTTTTATTCGTTAAACTCTAAATTTCTAACCCGTTTTTGTTTGATTAATAATGGTTTCTTAATCAAACAAAAACCGGTTAACCGGTTTATTAACGTAAATCATCAAAATGTGATCGTTTGGATAATCTTATTTTTATATTTTTAGTCCATAAAGATGAATAAGATCTAAAATCATTGATGTATTTGTTAATGTGGCGAATAAAATTACATATCGAATTAGAATTATATGTAGTATACCTTAAGGCTGTTTTAAAATAATATACAAGAAATCTAAATAATTTTTTGGATCATGATCCAGAGTTCAAAATGAAGAATCCAATTTTCATACATCACTCGTGATAAACAAATAGAACAGAAATATTATGTAGCAGTAATCGTGATTCCTGTTCAATTATACATTTATTGCATTTTAATGAAATTAGAATACGTAAATTATTATAATAAAAGAAACTTTTATGCGAGATTTTTTCACATTTAAACAGGTTTCACAAATTATTTTTATTTAGAAAAAATGATACAGTTAAACAAAAGCTTTGTGTTTACAGTTATCGGTTAGCTCAGTGCTCGAACTATTTGGTACGAAAAGTTAAAGGTTCTAAAAAAACAACATCACAAAATATTGAAATGAAAAATGATTGAAAAAGTTTTCTAAAAAAATATACTTTCTGCGTAATGAATGACGAAACGCATGTTCTGGCTGATTTTTTGCAACCTCCTGATTAAAAATTTTATGTTGCTGTTGACCGAGGGAATGTCGAAAAAATTTTTTGGGCCCAAAAGCAAGTTCTTGGTATGGCCCGCAATATACAGTTGCGGCAAAAGAAACTAACCTTATAAATACCGAAATTACACAAAAGGCTGCTTTCATTCATAAGACTTCTGCTTTATTCATGTATCCACTATTTCGGCATAACTTCCCGGAAACTTATGGTTGTACCAAAAGAGTATTTGTAGAAATAATTACAATCAAATAAAAAATAAAACTGTTAATTCAGTGATTTCATTTTTATTAACATTTACGTATGTTAAGAATTTTTCGATTTCACTTCTTATCTCCCTCGCGTAAAATTGCCTTTAAACGTTCCTAAGGCTTGAAAATCGTGTTGATAGGCATTGCGATATCGAAATCTCACTGTTACATCGTCGACATATGCAACTACTCTGAAATTAAATGAATCTAATTTTCTCTGCAGTATATTGACAGTAGAATTCCAGAGGAGAAAAACAACCTTCCACTTTCATCACTTTATTAGTTTTAGAAATAGAAGACCGGTAGTTTTATAAATATATATTAACAATATAAGATTTTTAGAGACCTATTCTATGATATATCACATTACAAACCATGTGCCTTTTTGAACGAATTGCGTTCGAAATATTTCCTAAGTCATTTCTTTTTATTGGTTAAAAATTATTTTCGAATTGTACGATGATGACTTCAATATTATGTCTCATTTTTAAATTTTTCCACTTTTTAACAAATCGGTGGAAAAAGCTTTGACGCATAAAATATGTTAACTGTAACTTTTAAACTATTTAATATTTTTAATGAAATATCACAGGATATTCTTAAGGTGTTTTCCAATTGATTCGAAGAAATATGTTTCTAGATGTTTCAGAGTCGGGAGGCGTATGTCCAAAGTTGGTCAACTCGGGTATAACGATTATTGAGAAAATCGCCAAAATTTAATTTATAACTTGATTGAAAAAATATTTTACACCCACATAGCCCTACAATCTTATCCAAAATATACGCTTACATGTGTGGGATATTTCTTATAGTTTGAAAGATATTTAGACCAAAATAAAATTTTTTTATACATTTTAGACATGTTTAGTTTTTTGAACTTGGTGGACTCTATTAGTGTAAAAAAATATTATAATATATACTATATGGATTCAATAAAAAGTTATATTATTTTGAAATAGAAATTTTGAAGAAACCGATTTTTCAGATTTTTTTTTAAGATGGTAACATTTTACAATTTAAAATCAATTATTTTCTTGTGGACTATACAATTTCTTCCCAATTCTGAAAGAATTTCTATTTAAATTTAAGAATTCTTATTAAATTTATAAAAAATATTTAGTTAAAATAGTTTATTATGTACATATAATTATTTTTCAAGTAATAACCTTTCCAACGAAACTAAATACTTATATAAAAGTTCTACACCGCTCTTCAAAACTTAACTAAAATTTGGCCGCCTTCCCAGAAATTTTCACATTTCCCATACAAATATGTGTTGCATTATTGTATGTAAAAAGTGAATAGCAAATTTCAACGTCTCAACCGTTAAATATAATTTATTGAAATTTCGCACAGCTATTTCTAGCTTATCTCAGGCTCGGAGGAGTACCCGTGAAAATGGTAGCATCCGAGGTCTCAGTGAAAGTGGACCTCCCTTGGCCCCGAGAGCAGCTAGAAACTTATGCTCTTCCAAACCAAATCAATTGAAAAACGCCTTAAGAATATCTACGTGAAATTTCGTTAAAAAATATTTAATTGTTCCAAAGTTAAGAAATTATTTCCAAAAAGTCGTTTTGGGACCATAAAAACAGTTCAGTTATTAAAATAATGAAAAAATAAATTTTTTCTTCAAAAATATTTTTTATTTAAATTTTTTTACTAATAAATTTCTATAGTGTAATTGTATTCTGTAAAAATGTTCTTAATTAAAAACAAATTAAAATTCAATTATTTTTTACAATTCTGGTATATTTTCCATAACTCAATTTGTTGTTAACTGAGTTAAAGTCATTTTATGCTTATGAGTTGAAGACAATTTTATTTAAATATTCGTAAAAATTATTTAATTATTTATTTAGCTAAATACAATTAAATGAAGTAGATAGTTCAGTACTACGATAGGTCCAGGTTCTGTCATTTAAAATGTTTTTAAAACTATATGCATGTATATGTATGTGTGTGTAATATTATATATTAAAAGGAGAAAGTGTAAATAATTAAATATTGTATTAATGAACACATTCATTATATGTTGGCAATGCATCCGTCAGAGATTCTGTAAGAAAAAATAGAAGAGATAACAAATTGAATTTTATATTTAATAAAAAAAAGTTATAACAAACTTACTTTAAAAAAAATTACTACTAATGTATGTATTTATTTACAAAAAAAGCGTTAATTTTAAATTTCATTAGAATGTTTTTATTAAAAACAATGAATTTTAAATAAGTAAAAATATTTACATAACATATTGATTAGAAAACTTATTTACATTTAATTAAATTTAATAAAAAAGAAAAAACGTTAAATGTAAATTTATAAAAAATACATTTAGATATAAAAGCAAAATTTATTCTATTTCCATTAGAAATTAAAATTTAGCATACAAATCCATTTAACACCAAAACCCATTCAATTTTGATTTAAATATTTACAAGACGGAACCATAATTGCAAAATGCCGTAAGCAAAATAAATAGATTTTTTTTTACAAAATTAGGTCCAGGTTGTTTTTTTTTTCTATTTCCTCTTAATGCTTAAGAGGAATAATCTTAGGCACCATAATGTATATATATTCCTGCATCAAAAAATCTATGTCGCCTCGTCCATCTGTCTGTTGTTAACACGCTCACATCCACAATAATAATAATAACAGAGCTCAATGAAATTTGTAATAAGAAGTTTCCTATTTAAAATCAGCAAAATAGGTTCAGTGTATTAAAAGATATGGACCGATATCTGGAGCAACCAGATTAGAATAAAATTTTGGCATAATATCAAGTAATATGAATTATTAAAATCGGTTCAGTAAAACAAAGTTATAGCCAAAAATATAACTAATTTGATGACTCATTAACTGTTGTATTGTATTCGTTTGGGAATCTGTTTACTTCACGTGCATTTATGGTTAAGGATATTGAAGATTCGACATAGCTGAATAAATCGGTATATGTGTACAATGATTTAGGCTTGAAACCAAAAAATATGACTTTATATTATTACAAGGCAACCAAGTTTGAAACTTTTTGCTCATACATTTAGTGATTTTTAATATAATATTGGAGTTGTTAAAAGGCAAATAAAATGAAATTGGTTTATATAGATTCTCTGAATTCCTTGTTAAATATGATTTAATAGTTTATATTTTTAGTTTTATAATATTATGATATTTTTATACTCTACATCACCATAAGTAGTTGATGTTATATTATGCGTTTGTGGTGAAGTTTGTAACGCACAGTAACAAAATTTTATCCCGACCTTAAAGAATACATATGGATATCGATTTAATGATGCTTCCTAAAAGAATTTCGCACAAATAAATTACGAGATTTCTACACAGATAAACTTTCAAAATTAACAGTATTGTGATTATATTTTGTATATATGAAAGACTCATAAAATCAGAACATACTATACCAAATTTTATTAAAATCGGTTCATAATTTTCTATAGGCCTCATGAAACCCACTAAATCTATTTTTTAATGGGAGTATCAGGAAAATATTTTAAGAAAGTGTGTATTTTGGAACCTCTTTTTTATACATATCACCTTACAATCGCTATTTTATAGACATACAACTATAAAAAATGTTGAACAGAAAATTCTTATCGAAATTGTTTCCGAAACATACACTTGGCGAAATGTAAAATAAAAAATGATTAAGAAAATATATTGTAGTTGAATAATTTTGCAAGTTAAAAGAATTTTTGAGATTTAAATGTTATATGAACATTTTACGCAACAATCTACTGTTCAAAACCTAAGCATTATTTTCAGTAAGTACACATTGTTATGTATGATCTCTTTAAATAAATTTATAAAGAATATTTCATTCAGTATAAGATTAGCTAGAATAAAAGTTGTAACTCCACACTCTGATTTGAGAAAGCTTATCAGTTTCAGATTATTTCTAAAACATCATATTCAACCTCTCAGTTTTAAAATACTAAAGAGATTCTCTGTATGGCTCAAATCCGGGGATTATGGTAACTAATCATAGACTAAGATCTAATTAGCTGATAACTAATCTTTCATTGTCGTGTTGAAACACCCAATGTAGTGGTATTTCTCAGCTATAATGTAATAACTCTTTGGGGCCCAAAATATTCTTGAAAATAAAACGGTCCATTTATGTTATTTAACCTGCGTGATTTTATTGGTTAACATAATCTACCAAACATGTTCACTGTCAGTAAACCGGATATATGAAAACACGTATAGATCTTTCATTATAACTTATATAAATTTTCAAGGAGGATTCAATTGAATTAAGATTTGAAGCCTGGTGTTCATTTGAAGCGCAATCGATTATTACCTTAGAGAATTAGTTTACAATCCGAATTACCGCAGATATATTACAAATTCATTAAATTGTATATATATATATATATATATATATATATATATATATATATATATATATATATATATATATATATATATATATATATATATATATATATATATATATATATATATATATATATATATATATATATATATATATATATATATATATATATATATATATATATATATATATATAAGACCTTTTTAGTAGGTCTAAAACTTAACAAGTATTCTGATCCGATAAGTTTATCTAATAATCGAATTATTATTTCTGTACGTTACAATCACAAAATTCATAAAATTTAATACTTTATGCGTTAAATTTAAATTACTGTTTGATTGATGAGTGAAGACTTTTACACTTTTTTGGATCATTATAGTTGTTCTTAGTATAAAAAGTGTAAACAGGTTCAGCTTGCTACTGCGTACAATACAACTTCTTTTGTGTTTGGAACATTAAAACTTCTATTGTCCATCCCAAATTTCTAGTTAAAAACATTTTATTTTAGTAAATTTTATGAACGATTTTCATTTCATAAGATCTATAAACGATCCAATATTTATTTAATTTATTTTTTTTGTATAGCATTTCGCCAAATGTCAATGTGTGTTAATAAATTGAATACTTGTATTGTCGCCGCTGCCGTTGCATGGACGAAGCGTTACTTGCACACGGTTGGGTGTTACAATTACCAATTGTGTCGTGATCATGATCATGATAATCAAGCGTTTTTGACATGCAATCATTGTTTGGTATTAAAGCAGTAAGAACATTTGCATTTACGCCATTGTTAGTATACAAATTCTTATAATTAGTGTTATTAATATATGAAATATAATCATTACTATAACATCTTCTACGATTATAACTTAGATTAGTGTTGGAAGCACAAGCGGGATTTTTAGAGACATTATAATTGTCTAGAGTAGAAAAGAAGCGTTTAAAGGCGCAAGTAGATTGTTTTGTATTAATACCTGAATCAGCTAAACGAGCTTTTCCGTTGGCAGTTGTCGTTTCATCATTGGACTGCCGATGTTCTATAGATCCATTGCCATTGACAGTGTTTTTGGAATGTCCATTCATTAAAGGCACTATTGGTTTGGATTCTAATGAGTAAAGAAGACAACATTAATTTAGAAAAATAACTTACAATTTTAAAATTCAAATATACCAAGATTTTTCTCAACATCCTCATCATCATCAGTACCAGCTGTGCCATTTGCAGATTTATTTAAATCCCCAATTCCATTACTGCCTTTTGAAGGAGATTCATCTTTAAGAAAACGTATTAGGAATAAAATAGCAGAACCCACAATTGGTGGTATACCAGCCAATATGAGTGGCAGTGTATATGAGCCTAATTCATCGTAAATTCTTCCAGCAATGGGTGGTCCCACCGTGAGGGGCAATGAACTTAAACCCAAAAGAAAACCAATGGCTTGTGTGGCACCAGAAGGTCCACATATTTCGTAGGCAATAGGCCCCAGTAGAGATATAAAACAGCCATCAAACAGGCCCATTATTAAACTAAATACAATCAGCAAAATGTAAGAACTTGTAAGTGGCAGTAGCATAGTCACCAAACCAATGCACACCAATGATAATTGTTGCAAATAAATTCGATTTACACCTGGAAGATCAGCTATCGCGCCAAATATCAAACGACCTAGGCCTGATGTAATACCAATACACATTACTGGAAGATTTTCACTTTTTCCCGGAAACACATTCTGAACAAATTTCATCATATGTACGTAAGGCACAAAATAACCAAATAGAGCGAGTGGTACACACAAGGCCCAAATAACATATTTTTTCTTCTTCCAGATATCCACATTAATAATAGACCTCAAAATCATGTTTGCTTTAGAACGACCCGGCTTCTTTTTTGGAGGTTCCGGTGGTGGATGCAATGGCTTGTAGACAAACGAACAAATGATAATAAAAGCAGAAATCAGACTCATTATTCTCAAGGTAAATTCAAGGTCATAGCCCTTGATTAAATAATCTAAACCGGGCGGCAGAATAACAGTGAATACACTGGAGCCAGCAGTTACAAATCCGCTTACTTTGCCCAAATAACGTTTAAAATAATGCCCTAAAATGGCAAGAGTTGGTGTATAAGCCAAAGCGGCACCTAGACCAAACATAAGGCCGTAAGTGATATAAAGAGCACCAATATTTTCGGTGAAAAATGAAGAAAGTAATAGACCGCCTGAAGATAACAGACCACCAATAAGTGTCGTCATACGTAAACCAATCTTATCCGTCAAACAACCAGCTACCGGTGACAAAAGGAATGTTGTACCAATTGTAAGTGAACCAACAAGTGCTGAAAATAAAAGAAAATGTTGTAATTAATTTTTTTTCATAATAAGACAGAGCTGGGAAGTAATTACTATTTTTAAAACATACATTTTTCAGTTATAATTTAACTTTATTTGAACTGCACCACAAGAGTTGATAGAGGATAAATTGCATAACGTGGAACAAACCATAATTTAATTACCGATTTAATTACAGAAAGGACGTTTTGATGGCAAACATAGTTATAGAAGGATTTTAAAAGAGTTCACTTTGGAGATGGCGAACATATGGAGTGATATCGATAAAGTCTTAATTTTATATATATTAATAAAAACGAAACCTATAAACTTACAGTTTTAAGTGGACGCATTATGAAGTCTTATGAATGGAAGCAGCCTTTTTATTTGAAAACATTCCTTAATAAAAATTTCAGTATTTAAAGAACTCGCCGTAACAAATGATTGGACGCAACTGTATATTGCTTTAAGGAAATTTTGACTGATTTTTTTTTGTTAAAATTTTCTTGAACAACCCTCATGCATCAGCAATATGAAAGTTTTGACAAGAAGTTGCGAAAAATCTACTAAAACATACTTTTCGTCATTAATCATGCAGCAAGAATATTTTTTTAGAAAACTTGACTTACATTTTCGCGCACTGTTTTGGCCACTAATTTTTTCCGACTTTTCTGTCAGGAACTTTAAAAGTATTGTATAAGCATTGAGCTAACCGCGCTGCTCTCCTAACAAATATCTTGGGAGCTCTTTTGAAAATACTATTTCTTCTACCTGAACTAAGTTTTCTATAAACAGACAAGTTCTTCCGGTACTATTTAATACCTCTGGAAACATTTTGACGACAGACCTTTAAATGTTTGGGCAAAAAAGTCAAATAATTATTGGGTAAAAAGTTTAAATGAAAAACATGTGAAGAATTTTTTTCGATCTCGCTCCTTAATACACCTTCATACTCCGCTTGAGAGGGTGCATATAATAAAGATGTAAATTCTAATTATCCCTAAAATTATAATTTTAAAAGAAATATTTTATAATATTTTCGAAGTGACGTCCCACCTTGCATAGTATGGTAGAACCGATTTTAAATCTAGAACTATTGATCGGTTGGATGGAATTGCGTGAAACTTAACATAATTATAGCTGAGGACTGTAACATTGAATATTGGGAGTTAAAATCGCACATGAGCTCCCTAGGCGGAATTATAGATATACAAATCAGATATTAAATATTTAACCGCTTGTCATTTTGTAAAATTAATAGAAATCCATTCAGTTGATCAAAATATTATATGCAAATTACTGGGTTAAGCTGAAATTTTTGTTAAATGAATCTACCTAAATCGAAATGGTGAATTTACAAAAAGAAAACATTAAACCAGTTGAAACCTTAACATAATCTTTAATTAATTTTTTTAAAAATTTTTAACAAATTGAAGACAAAATGGGATTATCATGTGAATGTATCTGTTACAAAGCATGTTTTCTTTGAAATTGAAGAAGTCTTAAAAATCAAACGAAGACAAATACAAAGTATTTGCAAGACAAAATCGTTATTATCATCGCAGTTAGTTGTAACCATAATTGGCCATGTCATCATTTTGCTAAAAGCCGACACATAACAAATTGAAATCAAGTGAAATTAATTGGAACGGAGGGTATTCTCACTAAACAAGTCGGCCAAGACGGACTATCTAACTACACCCTACACCACATCGTCGGTTAAAAATGGTAGTTATGAAATATTAATGAGCGACCCTCGTATAATTTATTTTCTTATTTAATTTAGTGAGTAGTACATTATTGTGACACTAAGATTAGGGTTTACCAGAACTTATTAACCAACCCTCGTATAAATTTGCAGTTCGATTTTTGCTTATATTTATCTTAATTTGACCAATTATTATTACAACACCAGCGTATATGTGAGATTTTTGCCCTTAAAAGTGATCTGTGGAAGGGAGTGTATATGGGACTTATGAGAAATAAGGAACCGACCCTTATATTTTACACATCGTTTAAGAATATTCGATTGACTTCGACCTTAGGCCAAAATATAATATGTACCAAATTTCATCGAAATATTTAAAAAAATTGTGCTGTATTTGGTAAAATTGGAAGTGCAGTATGTGCTACTTTGAGCAGTTAAAATCTATACAAAAATAGAGAGACACTCTACCAATGACAATTGGTTCATTGGAAGACATGAATCCATAAAAATAATATAGAATAATCGAACAGTCACACAATCATACATTGCATCATGATAGCTGTTGGAAATGCTGGTTGTTTTTATATGATCGTCAATTATTATTTGGTTTAGGAAAGAGATTAAATTTATTTGATCACATTCAGGTTGGACTATATAATAGCTTAAACCATACCTTAATCATGCAAAATTATGTATCGATCGATGTAGAAATTGATTCCATAAATTGTGCTGGTTTTAAAAAAAAATTCATATGATATATTTTAATACCCCCATTCATGTGCATCTAAAAGCTATATGAACAGATTTCCTAAGTTTGGATTTTAAATTTTGTTCTACGGTCTGTAGAGGGCTCTATAAAAACTTAATTTGTCTATTTTTTCCACTTGTATTGGTCTAGGTTGTTAAAATGTCGATCACATTAAGAGAAATACACGCAATGCGTGTAATTAATTCAATTATCATTTGGGGCGGCTTCTATTGTTTGAAGAATTGTTTCAGATAATGAATTAAATAACAGCCGACTTGTTGTTGATTTGTGACTAACAGTTGATGATGTTTTTCTTTTTATTCTCTTTATTTAAAATTGTTAAGAAAATATTTTTTTTGAATCAATTTTATTTAGAATAATAAATAACTTATCTATTTCTAATAAGACTTTGGCGTTACTCCCATTTAATAGATTTATTTTGACAAGAGTTTTTAGAGCATTTAGTATTTGTATGAAATATTAAATATTTTAATTAATTTTTGAATTTACTTATTTTGTCTATAAAATAATATTTATGTTGACTTGAGCTAAAATTTGATAAGAAAAGAACAATGAAGAATTAAAAATGATGTTAATTTGCATATTTTATATTATTATTACTGTTATTATCATTCTGTGACGTAAAGAAATTAATATATATATATATATATATATATATATATATATATATATATATATATATATATATATATATATATATATATATATATATATATATATATATATATATATATATATATATATATATATATATATATATAACCAAGGTAGGAAATATAAAATTCTACTCTGTCAATCTACCTCAAGATTTTAATTATAACGATTGCTGATGATGCATAAAATTTCAAAAATTTTAATTCAAATCTACATCTGAATGTATGCATCGCTTGCGAATTTTGTTTTGCCCCTGAAATTTTCGATCAAGTTACATTTTTAAGCCAAAACCATCAAAATAAGATAAAAATTCATTGTGACAACCGATTCAAGTACATTGAATATTGAAAAATATTACAAATAATTCAATTTTTAAATTATTTTTTAAAAAGTAAAATATTTTATTAATTTATTTCTTATTTTTATTAAAAAAATATTAATATGCACAAAAATATATTGTTTCCTCAATAAATTTTAAATTGCCTACAACTTGTGCCAACACCATTACAATAAAACCTCCATGTTTTACTTTTTCAGTGATGATTTAAAAAATAAACATACTCGAGGTGAACAAATTTGGAGGACACCATTTACTTCCATAATTTAACTTAAATATTACTAACGAGTTATTTTAATAAACGATATCAAATTTTATTTTCATTTCATGTTAATATAACATGCTTAATTTTTATTATGCCCTAGACCACAAAATCGGTTGGGGTCTAACGTTCGACTCAGAAACACTTTCTAAAACCTTTAATTATTATAACAAATTGTTAATTGACATAGATTTTACAAAATAATTAAACACAAAACACTTTTAATTCCCCCAATTACAACAACTGAACATTTATTTGAAATGTTTAACGGCCAATATCAGAATAAGTCCTTGATATTGATATCGTTTATGTAGATCTAAACATAATCAAGAACATATAAAAATATTTGCCAAAATTTCATCAGATATTTTGTAGACGTAACACAAACATGTGTATATGTAAATTTATATCTTTTCCGCTTTTTATTGGAAATTTGCCAATAAAAAATATTTCAAATATTTACATATATGTATGTATGTATGTATGTGTTTATATATGTATGTATGTAAATGAAAATCACATTGCATAGTGTATTTAGAGCGCCACTATTTATTAAAAAAAAAAAAAAAACATTTTTATTCAAAATTAAAATTTTATCGAAAAATTCTCAATGTTCTCAAATAGAAAATAGAAGAAAACAGAATGAATATATTACACCCTACATGATGTTTTAATAATTAACTAATATTGTTTTTATTTATTCAGAATTTGTACCTTGTACTTTATTTAGGATTTTCTAATATAACTCGGTACTAATAATTGGAAATTAGATTAAATTTCGATTTGTTCATTTGTAAAATTACCAATCAAACAATAATTTTATTTTGTTGTCCCAATAATACACACATAAGGAGTGAGATCGTAAAACTCTTAACACACGTTTTTCATTCAAATTTTTAACCAATGTATTGTTTGATTTTTTTATCAAGTTACCTTTATAAAACAACTAGTTTTTACCCGTTGCGCTTTGCTGCATAAACATTTTTCTAAGCCCGATATCTCGAATGGGATTTCAACAATCACAAAGTGCATTAAAAAATTAATGCAAAGAACATTTTGCCAAATGCCCCTGGCCCTGTCTGTTCTAAAATTTAATTACATTTTGTCCAGTAAAACTTTTTGGAACCAAATTTTAGAATTTTCGCTGTTATAGTTGTTTCAATATTCGATAATTATTATTTCCTTTGTATGGGGGTATACCTCTCCAAGGTCCTATCAATTCTACATTTTGTTTACTAAAAAAGTTCCTTGGGACCAAATTTGAGATCTCTCACTGTTATAGTAGTTTGGATATTCGACAATCATTATTTTCTTTGTATGGATGAATCTCTTCGCCTGGTCCTATCCATCCTACATTTTGGCCAGTAAAAAAGTTCGTTGGAAAAATAATTGAAACCAATTTGAACACTCCCGCTTGAGAAAGTGTTTGGGTTCGAATTTCAGAAGTTTTACTGTTATTTTTCTTTATATGGGGGACACCACTCCCCATGATCCTAAGTATTGTGTCTTTTAAATATTCGATTATCAACATTTTAACCATTCAAAGGTCTGTCGTCAAAATATGTCTAATGTTATTAACAAAAAAGCACCCAACACATCCGGTCAGAAATTGTATGATGATGATGTTTAAGGCAAAAATGCAGTTACGGTAAAAAAAAACCATTTGTTACCAAAATTTACATCAAAAAATGTTTACAAAAAAGTTACTTCCATTTATAAGACTTTATAGAATGTCGCCTTATTTTTGGCTTAACTTGACATCCTGTCACTGTGATAAACAAACCCTTGGGTGGTACAAGAACAAGAATATGATATTTATACCAACAGAAAAAAATCCTCCAAACTGCCCGTAACTGAGACGAGTGTAGAGATATTTGTTTCTTGTTAAAAGAGAACTGAAGAGCACAAAATGGTATCCAGAAGATGGACTACCTGTTTTTGTAAATTATGATAATAATTTCAATGAAATAAAAAAACTGTAAGTTAAGTGTTTTCGTTTTTATTATGATATACGTATTTTAAGAATTTTTCGATCTCACTTCTTACATACATACTAATTAAATCTTCAATTACATTGCCATTTGGTATGTAAAATTTATCAGTAAATCTATTCATGATAATATTTAAAAAATATATATATATATATTTTAAATGATGCAATATTTGTTAGTGATTACATTAGATAAATACACATACATACGTATTTATATAATAAAATTTTTTATCAAAAACGTGACTTTTAAAAATGATCCGATTATTTACACATTTTTACCCGATTTTAAACAATTAATTATATGATGTGAACATTTATGACCTAAATTATTTAAAAACATAGACAATTATTGATTAATGTTTTGCTGAGCATCATGGAAATCGTTGATGGTATATTAACTTTATCATTTAGGACGAAGTAAAATCAAAGTTGAATATAGTTGATTTTAGATAATGTTATTTTTTATTGAGTTTAAATTAAGATTTATAAATATTACTTTTTTGTAGCAAAATTTCGAGGAGAACAATTCTCAAAGAACTGCAATTATTCTGAAGCATTTTTATATATCATAGATAGAAAAATGTTAAATCAACATTGTTTTACATCAATCTCAAACTTAAAAATGTTTAACTTTAAGTGAATGAAAAAATTTTAGTTAATCTCAAATCAAGTATGCTTTTAACGATGTTTTTGTTCCAACTTTTTTTTAACCCCCACAATTTATATATTCTTAGACTGTATCAAAAAACAGAATTATTATAGTTTTAACCTTCATTTTCTGGCGTCTTCACTTCCATAGAAATAATAGTAAGAAAACCCAATGCTATTATTTTTCCTCTAACACATATCCCAATTGAAAGCGTATAAGGGAAAATAATTTTATACCGATATTAAAACAATCCCAATACTCAAAAATTTTAAAATAAAATTGGCCTAAAGAGGTTACATAATATTAAATATAAAACTATGAAAACTATATAAGCTCTAAAATTATTCAGTATGAGCAACGGGTTATGATGTCTCTCTAGAAATGTGACCATACTTCGATCAGCCTAATAACTTTATTTGACAGTTTGTGCAAGACTTTCCATAATAATTTTCAAAAGTCGTTCCTGCATGTGAGCATTTTTTGTGAATAAATAAAACGCTTATTTTTTCCAAATCTTTTACAAGCGATAATATTTAAATCCTCCAATACCACAAATGGTGAAATCATTATCTAAAGAGTGAGATTGAAAAATTCTTACCATACATATATTTTAAAACACTAAACTTAAAGCTTTACTTTTTTATTGAAAATATATAACAATTTACGATAAAATATTTTAAGTTTTAATCACTAGTTGATTTTATCGAACCTTTTTCGAAAACCCTTCCATTAATATTTTATAATGCTATTTTCTTGAACAGGTAGTCCATTTCCATCTAAAATTTACCACACTTTTGGGCAGTCTTTTTGTACTCTTCAATTCTCTTTAAACAAGAGCATAATATCCATCTGCTGGTCTTAGCACCGGACAGTTCGTAGAATTTTTATCTCTTGGTGCAAATACCATTTTTTTCTTGTATCATTTTAGGGCTTGTTTATCAGGATGCGACATCTGGCCAAAATTAAGTGAACACATTATGAAGTCTCATGAATGAAAGCAGTCTGTCTTGTTAACATTGTTGTTGTAAAGAATTATTGGCTTCTTTTGTCACAACTCTGTGTTGCTTGACATATCAAGAATTTCTTGGGAAAATTAGACTTTTGAATCTTAAACTTTTCCTTAAAATCCCCTCGAGCATCAGTACCATAAAATGCTTAACCAGGAAAATATAGCCAGAACATACGTTTCGTCATGATTTCCATTTCTGTGCTCTGTGTTTGACCTGTACATTTTTAGCAGCCTTCCTGTCAAGAACTTTTTGAGCCGTATAAACTGTTTTTAAACCTGCATTAGCTTTAACTTTTCGTACGAAACAGTCCGAACATTAAGCTAACCGCACTGCTTTTATACCAGACGAATTAAGAGTTGTTTTGAAAATACTTAAAGCAAGTAATACTTGGGTTAAAAGCTTTAATTACAAGCGTGTGAATATTTATTATTGCAAAATCGGTTGAGAAGCAAAAAATTATAGACCGATATCCCAAAATATTAACAATTAACTTTTTAGGTTAAAAGCGAACATATTAAAAAATGGTCATAATAGCTTTACATGCTATTCCGCTATCTCAAATATTTTCAAAATCGGATCAGAATATGAAAATTATAGTTTAAATAATAACTAATTTTATGACACCCATCATGCGGTGGTGTTTTTAAAAATTTCGTACAACCTTTAAAGAGCATTCTTACTCGTAGTACTGATAGTGACACTTGATATCATTTTAGACCTCCCAAATCAAGGTGGTTTTCGGAGATACGCCTTATATAGTGATGCTGTAAGCGATTTTTATAGTTATACGAAGGAGTTTGGTAAAGATCATGATTACCATTCGATTTTAAGGTTAAGGAGTATCATATTATTTATATAGTAAATTCTATATATAACAATTATATAGCCACATAACATTTGACTTTCAAATTGTTTTTGATGTAATACAAATGTAAATATATATGCGTAATAAAATATATCATCATAATTCCTTGAAAATCTCATATTTCTATCGAATTTATTCGAAAGAATATCTTATTGCGGAACTTGTAAGAGTAAGTGGCAAATATGTTGTTAACTAATTGCACTTGCAAGTCTTCATTTCGTAGACATAGTCGCATCAGACCAAACAGACAACACAACATTTCTAGTAACTGGGTCAGTAGTAAATTGTATTTTTATATACTTTTGATCTCATACAGTTTACAACAATAGTAGATTTCTCTTTTACTGTGAGTAATAAAAGTACTAAAACTAAATTATTAAAAATTGGTTAAATAATAAAATGAGTTTTCTAAAGTATCCGAACAGTTTTGCATTATTATTGTCTTACTGCCTTTTAAGGGTTAATATTATTTAATAACTGCAAGATTATGAATTGATTTCTTAAAATTCTCACAACGGTGCGATGTATGCAAGTTGAAGATAATTTATTGACATTTAAATTTAAATCATCAGTGTTTGTTTACTTTCAAACGTTTCTTTTTATATTTTATTTCTTTAAATTTGTCTACAAAATGAACTATAGAAAAAGTGCAAGTAAATGGTCAATGACCATTAGAAAAACAAACAACGTAAGTGTTAAAACAAGTAAAAATATTACAGTTGGTCAAACCAAACTATGTAATACCCTTCACACCATTGTTGGTTGTAAATCACAGTTATGAAAAAATTATGATGACCCTCGTATAATTTGCTCTTCTGATTTATGATTAAGTTTAAAGTTCATTATTATAATACTCAAATTTATGTGAAATTTATATGTTTGAAAAAGTTTTTTTTTCTGGAAGAGTTATATCGAAGCTAGAAGAAATGATGTAACAACCCTCGTATAATTTCGAACATCGATTTAAAATTACATGTATCTTAATTTCACCAGTTGTTATAACTATACCAACGTATATGTGACATTTATCCCCTTCAAAGAAATATTTGAAGGGGATCTTTTATGGGAACGATGAGAACTAATGAACTGATACTCGAATAATTTTGGATATCAAATGAATTTCATTGAAATCGTATTATATTAAGAACATTTATGACCTTTAAACCATATTCCGGGACATTTGTATGGGAAATACAAAATATGACGAAATATTTCGAACGGAAGGACATAAAAAAGTGCTTCTGAGTAAAAAGTGTTAAAAGTGTTTTTTTTTTTTAACAAACATCAGCACAATTGCATAATACCTTACCCCTATGGTGGTGTAGGGTATAATGAAATAGAACACACTGTGGGTGGCAAAGTATAGGCATGTAAAACTTTTTTAAAATTTCAGCTTTGAGTTATCAAAAAATAGATCGAATTGGGGAAATTTTCGATTTTCCAAAAAGTTAGTTTTTGAAACAATGTTTGCATTAAACAAAAGTCTAAAATAAGTAGTCTTTCAAAAAATATGAATACATCACAGTTTTTTAGAGAACATTTCTATAACATTCGGGTGTGTGGGTGTATATAAAAATTCTCAAGCACCATATCCCAAAATAACGTTGTCTATAAAATTTTTGTCATTATTTCTTTATCCAAGCGACAAATTTCAAAAAAAAGTCCTATAACAGTTTCAGAGATGTGCAATATTAATTTTATCGTTTACAAGGAGCAATTGTTTGTTATTCCAAAACTTTGTTAGTTTTCAATATATTGTTGTCTATCTATATATAAAATTACAACTGTTTCTTTTTTAACGAAATTTCCCCTGACATATTCCAATTTTGTAATAAATAAAATTTGGAACCGATATCGCATAAAAACTACGCCAAGAAAAGTTCAAAAAGTTAGGTAAAAGATTTTTAAAGCAAAAAAACTCTTAACATAAACTTCCATTATGACGAGGTTTCTTTTAAATCGGACTAGCCGTTCTGAAGTTATACACACAGAAAAAATTAGTGTAAAATAAATGAAAATAGAAATAATTTTACTTTTTTCGGTTATAATTTTTCTTCATAGATAAAAAATTTCTTCATAGAAAAAGCATTGTTTCACAGTAAATAGTGCTTCTGGAGAAAATTCTTGAAATTTTACTACTTAAAAGTAATTTTAAAATCGAAAGATTGTAATACGTGCAATATTATTTCACTACAAACGTAAAAAGTTCTAATTTGAACTAAATAAAAAAAATTATTCAACCTCAAACCAACTATGTTCAATGTTGATTTGGCTTCATGTTTTTTTTCTATATGTAGATTTATATCCGAAGAAATTTGTAATAATGCTTAGGAAATGGGTTTTTGAAAAGTATGACAAACTCTTGTCCGATCCTTTTTTTATTCTTTCAAAAGAATGAAATTAATGTATTATTTTTAAAATACTTATTAGTTAACAAAACCTTCTAGAAAACTGAAATAATAAACAAAACCATAAAAGTCTGTATCAGTGAGTTAAAAATGTGATGGTAAAATTAAAGTTTGTAATTAAATTTTTTCGTATTGTCAAAGAACGTAGAATTTTAGATGCGTATAAGAGAAGCATTTAATTCCGAAAAAGAATTTTGTAATGAAGAATTCGCAAAAATTGTTTAGAAGTCGTGTGCAGCAGTGAAAAATGTTGTTTTTATTAAGCTGAAAAATGGATGTTTGTATGTAAGATGTGTTTACTCTTGTTGCATGAATTTTTAGATGTATTTTAGTTATAGCATTTTTTAGTATAAAACCACAACAGCAAGATTTATTGTGGCAAGAAATTTTTTATTTAAATCGAAAAAAAAATAGTTTTATGTTTTTAATCTCCTCAAAGAAGAGGAAAAATAACGATCATTTGAAAATAGCGATTTTGATCCGAGTTTTTCCATACTCTGATTACATGAATACAACTATAATTAATGCGTATAAGTATTGTATTCATAAATATTATTTTTAATGTGACACATACATACATAACAATTGGTTTATATTTGTGAATACACTCAATCATTCATCCGTACATCCATTCATTCATTCATCCATTCATTCGTTAAAATATTTTATTTTAAACATTAATATGAACCTTGACAGAAGTCATAAATCAATTGAACTTTTATTTCATAAATTTTAAATAAAAAATATGAAGATCTAACACTTGTACAGACTTATAAAGAATTTCTATACTTTTAGCATGCAAAATGATCCGCTAAAGCCGGTTTCGGATTTTTTCTTTTATTTTTTGATTATAGAAACCAAAAAGAGGGCAAAAGATATTTTTATTGAACAATTAAATTGATACTGTGCACACCGAACTTCTGAACTGCTCATATTGAGTACTGGTATCAGTATTATACAACTGTAAAGAAAATGTGTGTCTTTGTAATTCAATTAAATTTTAAACAATTGATTATTTTAAATCACGTGAAAAATATGAGACATAAAATATTTATAATTCCACAAAATATATAGATTCACTTGGTGATATTTGCAAGTACTTCGGTTTATTGAACCCAAAATTATGTTCGTTCCTGTGATATTTGATATATTACAATTTAATCGTGTCAAATTTTAAAGATTATTTATAACTGTAGAAATAATTATATTAATGGATGAACTTTGAATAGAAAAATGTTTACATATTTATTTTGGACCCGATTAGATCTGGGAGTATCAATATTAGATGATCAGACTGATGTTGCTAAATCGACAATAATTTATGCTCCTAATTTTCGGAGACGTATTTTAGATATGTGTTATAGATAATTCTTAGCAAGCAAAACGTGTATATATTTAATGAGCAAAACCCATTTTAAAAATATTAAAAAATTGATAAATAATTTTCGAAATTAGTTTTATGCGAATCGCATAGAATGTACCATAATGTTTAAATAATCTTTTTGTTTAATTTCATGCAAATATATCTATCCGATTAGAAGTTATAGATATAATTTCAAAAGAACAAGTTCTTGGACATAAGACGGTTACAATTTACTGTTAATTGAATAATTATGATGAATTTTTATATCGTCTTTTATATTCGCTGTTGATTGCTCGGCGTGGACTTCTAATATATCCAAATCCTTTCAAATAGGAAAAATAGCAAGTAAATTTGTAAAGTTCATCTACAAATCAGAGAAGAACGAATAAATACAAGTGACCATATTTAAATGGTCATCACAGTTTGCTGTTCTAAAATAAGCACTATCTCTTAAATCTAAGAATTCAAAAGTTTTAATTGAAACGTATTTAGTAGAAATATTTATAGAAGTATGACATTGACATCTAAAGCGTCGTGTGTAATAAATATAAGTGAATTGTTATCAAATAAGGAATTAGACACGAAAAAGTTGAGTTCAAAATTGTATATTCCACAACAAAAGATAAGACCAAAAATTGAATAAAAAAATAACACGATGATCACCCGTCAAGAAAGAAATATCATGTTCTATAAGATTTGAAAGAAACTACAAACTGTGATCGAAAAATGTTCTAACTTTATTTTGAAAACTTTGGTCATTATAGTTTATTAGATCTTTAACAGATAAAATTTGCCCTTAACCTTTCACACAGTCCTTCTGTTAGTTTTTACAGAAAGATTTTATAATTCTGGCGACATTGAAATCGTTGTGTTCATATATATCAAAGTTTATGATATATATGTCAAAAAAATCTCACACATAACGCCCAAGAGTATGTACGATTCGGTTTATTTTTTAATAATTCTGTAACTTTTGTAACGTTACTGATATCGTGATGAAATTTCAGATGATGTGTTTTGAACGACTTTGAGGTATCTAAACAATCCTACTTAAGATTTTCAGTCAACACATAAAATCCTCACACAAGGAGTTTCAATGATATAATCACCTTGTCACTATAAGGACTATCCGATAGAATATTCTTTTTGGGTATTATTATACATATTTTTAATGAAAATTAAAAGATGATTTTAACTTTGCGATTTAATTCTATATAAAAAATATAAGTTTGGAACAAAAATTGCTTTTATCCGTGAATAAATGTTATAAAAAATCACAAAAATTTATTTTTCAAAGTTTAAATTTCAGATTAATTTAACTTTTCTTCGGATATGCACCCATATTATTAAGATTCCTATTATTATTAAAAAAGTTGGAACCTATAATGTACTGAAAAATATGAAAAAGTTACTAAAGTAAAAATGAGTTAAAAATTATTTCTACTTTAATATTTGAAACTGTAAGAGATAAACTACACCTAAAGCGTCGTAGTTATAAGAATGACAAGGACTGTCTAAATATAAAACTTCTTTTGTCATAATACTAAAATATTTTTTTGTTAATTTAAAGAAAACATACCCGGGTGACCAACTTTAGAAGATCACCGACTACCCGAGATCACCAAATAAACTCAAAAATATCTCAGCTCTAACCATGTGAAATTTTTGATATCTCTAAAAATTGTTTTGGACTCATTGTTATATCATACCGATATGTATTCGATTTCATTTAAGACTTTCGCATTATGTAATTAATTTGTCTTCAACTACTATTTACTTTTAATTGATAATTATTTTATTGTCAATTAAAATGAATTATATATATAAAAACTCGTCATATATTTGATCTAATAAAATTATGGCGCATTTACTAACAGATAAATTAATTGATAGTTCCGCCTTATGGGCAACAAAAATGATTCAGTAAACATAACGAATATTAAAAATACCCTTTAAAAGTCCATTTGTAAAGAAAATATGATATTATCTCATTATATAATTAATATGGTTTTCATGATCTCACCTGCCTTACTGGATGCATCTCTGTCTCCTTGTTCTTCTAAGCGATCTGTTAGCAATGAATGTATGACACCGTATGTATTAATTATACCAAATATCACACCATTACAGAGGAATGCACTAACCATAACTAGCCATGCTCTCATGCCACCATCTGGAGGTTCCTTGCCATGTATATCTCGACAACAAGGTGCCTGGATGTGTTCTTCCACCAATGAGTTGCCATTATTTTTGCATTTTTTATTTTTACATATTTTCTGTTGTTGTGAATTGTTGCCACCATTTGTGGTTTCCTTGGAATATTGACCATTTGATGTTGGTTGAATGCTACCATTTGTTAATCGGTTATTGTGCTGATTTATTTGTACAATTTGTCCATTTAATTGGGATGATTTTTCGTTGAGTGGTTCGTTTTCTGTCATCTTTGGAACGGGTGTTCTAAGTTTTCAAATTTTGTACTCTGTTTTTTATCTAAAACCAAAAATATAGAAGAAAAGAAATATTTAAAATTATAATCTTTTTGAATATAAATACATGACTTTTATCTGAAACATGATTTTATATATTTATTAAAAATAAATAAATATTAAAACTTAGACATCACACATTTGCGTTATTACTACCTGTAATTAAATCACGTAAACTGCAACAAAACAACAAATTTTGTTACAACATTAAAAATTAGTACTCGTATTTAATGATAATGAAATAAGAAATAATTTAAACAAAATCGACCAAAAGTTATCAATAGAAATCACTAATTTAGCACTTAAATTTGTTAAAAAGAGCAAAAATAAAAATTCTGTACTTTTCACTCGTTATTCGTTTACGTTTTCAATTATTTTACATATCTCGACATCGATTGACCGGCTAAAATTACAAGGTTATTATAAGCCCAGCGTCTCTAACTGGAGTTGACATAATAACTTATGCAGATGACTGAACAACTACGGGTCATAGAGTTGATGATCTATGCGGTTTCGCAAATGGTTATCTCACCGAAATCCACAATTTCTTCAATGCCCGTAACTTGGAATTTTCACCAGTGAAATCGACATTAACACTCTTCACCACCTGAACTTAAGAGGTAAATACAAATTAAGTATCGTAGTCGGTGGAATCTAAATTACGACAGTTAACCATCCGAAGATCCTAAGAGTTTCATTTCAGCTCAAACTGGCATTGGCCGGTAGCAATTGGGGTATTGGGGTATTAAGAAACCTTATTAGCTACTTACAAAACAATTGGCAGATCAGTGATAAATTATGCTGCTCTGCTGAGAAAATTTCGAAGTTGCAAAAATGCAGCATTAAGAACAGTAACGGACTGTAAACAAATATCCTCAATCAAACATCTAAATGAGAAGACGAAAATCTTATCGGTTAAGGAACATAATGAAATGCTCAGTAAACAGTTCCTTCTTGAATGTAATCGGAGGCATTATCCTAATTTCAATATAACACAATTTTACTTACACTCGAGGCATGTTAAAAAAGATCTTCGAATATTTGAACAAAGTCTAGGTGATAACAGCTTTGAACGACATTCACAGATACACCACAAATCCACGATTTCAAGTTACCTTATGAATGTTATACATGGAGGCCGCTCACCACCCATTGCAAACACAGAACAAAATCTGCGGAGGTCTACAAGAGAAGTTCTGTCACAACACATTTTGTCAACGTGGAGAGTTTCTAACGAGAACTTCTATATTCTCGATTAGAGAGAAATTTAAAAGCATATTTATCATAAAACGCTTAATGTTGTGCACTCTCAAAAAATAAGAATTATTGTAACAAGAGGTAATATAGCGAATCACAAATACCCTCCACTACTTCTATCCCAATATATTTGTACGAATAAATTATGATGAATTAGAAAAATAATATTAAGAGTTATCAACTTAAAACCCGACTCAGATACTCTTGAAATTTTTTGCAGCGATTTGTTTAAAAGCTGATCTTGATTTTAAACTGATCTAGGAAGAACTTGGAATCTTGCAACAATCAGTAGTTCTATTAGTTTAAAACTCATTTGCTAGAGGGACCATTATATGAAAGCTACCATTAATTTATTAATGGTAATTAAAAATAAAATTTTAGAAATTCAGTGAAATAAATATACATTTAACATATTTTCAAGCTTAATTTTTGCGTCAATCAAAATTGTCAGAACTCAATAAGTTTCGACCAAAGTATTTGCCATCGTCCTCAGAACTTTCTTATTAAAAATCGCAAAATCAGTTCAATAGAAAAAAGTTATTGATCGGTAAACTGAGACAGTCTTCTAAAGCTGTGATATATTTAGCACACTGATAATGTCATCAGTGGGAAAAACAATTTTGGATAGAGCACGTGGAAAGCAGTTAATATTGCATATCTCTATAATAATGTAGGAAATCTCACGAGATTTGGCACATGAATAGTGCTTTACAACACTTTATTGTCGACTATAAAATATAAAGAAAGGACACGAGGAGTTGTATCCCCTGACAAACGAAACTTATAACATCGCATATGAAATTAGACACTTGACGATAATGCCAAAATATTCAAAAAAATGTAATTTAGGAATTTTACACGGGGGACTGGTAACCTCTTACAAGCAAAATTTTCAATATGTTCCCACAATTATTTCAAAATCAATCGTGGTGGAGAGTATTAGTTTGCACCTAAGGAACTGTTTTCTTTTTGATAACTTTTTTATAAAAAATCTAAAACGTTATTATGGAGGGTGTGAGTACTATTATGCATTAAACCACTAAAGTTAAGTTATGAAATTAGTGAAGACTTTAGGTTCATAGGCGTATCTCTTAAGACTTTTGGATAACTAATTTGGGACACTCATCAAAAACCTGCTAGTAATATAAGAAGCATTAATTCGTGAACACCTAAAAATGCCAATTTGAACTTAATGTCGCGAATAGGAAGTTTAACTAATTAGACTGTTATTTGGATTGAACCAGTTATTATATGTAAGGTGGATCGCACATTTTTCTGCATCGCAGAAATCACAAAATTACCGTTGAAGTCACCCTTGTGTAGCCTACATTGTGAGCACATATATAACTGTGAAATATGTGATCTATAATGATACTTTCATTCATAATTTAAAAAAATTGACCAGAATAAATATTTCATCAAAATAATTTTATTTTAAATTTTGACGTTTGTTATATTTCTAATATCGACAAAAAAGTTTTTTTAAATCTGTTTATATTCGCTGTTACAAAAATATGCAAATTCCCGCAATAATTTTAATATGAAATTTTTCATTATACAGGTAACCAATTTCTGAATATTTGAATTTAAATGAAATCTTATTAATCACAGATTGTCCAGTATGTTTTTTTTAATAATTTATATACTTTTTATAAAAAAGAATTCAACAACTAATTGTTGTATTCGTTACTATCTTTTATATTCATTTAAAATTAATTTAAACGATCTTATTACAAACGTGTAAATTGGTCTCTCAAAACGTCTACAAATTCAAATTATAAAAATAGTAACAGTTTTTATTTTTTTTTTAATTTTCAAATAATTTTAAAACAACCATCTTTTAGTTGGCAATGATGCAAATAGTTTATTTTTAGGGGTGAATTGCAGCCAAATAAAATAAAATAAAATAAAATTTATAATATAGAACAGATATATGCAAAATCAAAATCAAAACCAAAACCTTTTACAAAATTTCCCATCACTCGTTCACCCATTTACATACTTATAATATAGATTAATCACACAAAAATACACGTGTTTTCAAAATAATTTTTACTCACTTTATTACACACTTGAAATAGAATTCTCTCTACTTTTGTTTCATTCACTCAATATTTGTTCACTTTCTTTCGAAAATAATCCGCATTATTATTTATAATATTCACTTATTCTTTTTTATCGAATAAAAAAATTGATTTTTTTTAATTTTTATCCGAGTATTTTTCTTTTTTATTAATATTTTTTATTGATTTATGATAAATTGCAACAACTTTTTTAAATTAATTTATTTTGTTATTTTTATTTTATTTCGAATTCATCAAAATAAACAAATAAATAATAATTGAACAAAATTTTATATATAAAAATCACACATAATTTTTATTAATTTTATTTTATATAAAATTTAAAATATTTTTATAAAAATTATTTTAATGTAAAATTACATTTGTATTTATTTTTCTTAAAATTGTTCTATTAATAAGTTTCATAGAATTATTTTATTAATTTTATTACGTATAAAATGTTTTAATAAAAACCCGAATTTTAGCGAACACACCATTCATTGCGGTGGTTAGAAATAAAGTAAAACAATTTCATATTCTCACTGCGACAAATATTGCTTTGCAAATGCGCTACAATTTTTAGCGTAGCGTACGTTGTTATCAGTCCGTTTGTTTTCAAAAACAATCAAACACTTAATGAAATCGTTGTTTAAATTGATGTCTTTTGTCAATTTTCATAATACAATATCTGCTTTCATCACTATTTTTAAAATCATTAATTTACTTTTAAAGCGAATTTGAAATTTCCAAAAAGTTTTAAAATTCATATTTTTTGATTTTTTTGCTGCATGAGATGCCACTCCCCTGTGCCCTAACAAAAATTATATTAGACTTTAATATTTTGTTATAAGGGCATTATATGCGTGCCAAATTTCAAGAAACTAGCTGTATATATGCGATATTAAATGTATCGAGCAAAGAATTTGGTAATATCGAAATTTGCGGATGATACGGCGATACTTCGTTCCCATAAGGACCCACGCAATGCATCTAGCCAATTAGATACATATCTCCGATATTTGAAAAATGGTTAAGCAAGCAAAGAATATGTGTCAATGAATGAAAGAGAAGGGTAAACTGTCCTACTTTAACACTTAATGGTATAAACATACCTCAAACGGATTACCTAACATACCTTGGACAGACTTATATGGCGTTATCACATTGAAGCCATTCCAAACTAAGTTTTGACATTTAGTCAGTCTGTAAAATACCATACTAAAGCCAATATGGATATCCGACTATGTGGAATGGAAATGGAAAACTTCTCAGGAGAATAGCAAATACTTAAGCTAAATGTATTTTAGCTCTATCAATTATTGTGAATGTACTTATCCTTTTCCTTTTAAAAATAACTTTACTACTTGTAAACTTTGGTACTTTTTTTAAATAAGACCTATTTTAGGAGAAAGAGGGTAAAAGCTATAATTTGGTACTTTTAGGCACCCAATAAATAGGAGTTAAATTTCTATTATTCGAAAACTTATAGAAATATAAGTCTGATACCTTTTGGTACTTCAGAATTTAGAAGTTGAAAAACGTACCATTATTTGGAACTTTTTTCTTAAAAAGATTTTCTATTAGCGGCACAAATATTTTATTATGAATTCACAATAGAATTTTAAAGTTCATTGAAAAGAAGTTTGGGTCGGGAAAAGGTACCATAAAGTGGTAAAAATCCGAAATTAATATATATTTTAAACCTTTAAGCCAAAATTTAGCAACATTTAAAATAAGTCCTTTATTTAGTACATTGTAACATTGAAATCTGTATTGCCGCTATAAGAATAGCAAAAACGGAAGCCTTTAAAACACTACAGTCTGTTCTCAGTCGATAACATGGTTCTATTATGATCCATCTGTGTAGACATTTATTTCCAAGTACTTAGCCCTGCCTTCCATCCAATCGTCAAGACTTGAAAGAGATTTTTTAAGTTGCATATCCATTTCATTATATGAAGACAAATAGTCTGTAGCACAGTCATTTATGAAGTCAGCAACAATTTCCACATGACACACAGTTTTGACTTGCAGTGAGTTCGTCGGTTTCATTCTACAAAGAGTGCTCTTAGCCAACTGTTTAATGTAAATGTCCAAAGGAAATGTCGCTCTCATAGCAATCGTTAAACTGTATAATTTTACATTTACATTATTTTCAACAATTCGCCATAATACATGATAAGTGGCAACTGGTTTTATTACGTCTGACAGGAATACAAGGTAGCTTATGATTTTTTCTTTTGGTCGGTTAAGTTATCTTTCCAATTCAATCTGTTGTCCAAGCGAATACCAAGAAATTTAGCCGACCCAGATAAACTAAGATTTATTCCATTGAACTTAAGAAGGTTAAATGGTGTTTTTCCTTCTCTGTGTGAATAGTACTAAATCAGTTTTTGCAGGACTTATACTGAGGCCACTTTTTATTGGCCTTTATAACATGTTTCATGAGGTATTTACAATATCCGAGAAGTGTAAAGGAGAAGAACTTAAGACTTGTCAAAATTTCCAAATTATCAGTATAAGCTAAAACCTTAATACCTTTAACATCAAATAAACAGAAAATCTAATCCAAAGCAGTAGCGAAATCACAGATATCAGAGAAGTTCCCCTCGTTCATTGACAAAAAAACACACACTTCATTTTATATTTATTTACATAAAATGGATTAGAAAAGACAGAAAAAAATTAAAATGGTAACAGATAAAGACATTGATGAAACCTTAAAGAGAATATTGAGAATAACACTTAAGAGTAAAAAATGAGCCTCTAATTGTTTTAATATACTGATCGAAAATTTGTGTAAAATCTATCATGCGCATTTTTTTCACAGATTTTTAAAAATAATATTAACTTATAATTTAAAATTTTCAAACGATGTATTTTATGCAGTGTTGCCAATTTAGCCATGTAGTGGCTAAATTCAGCAATTTTCAGTTACATTTAGCTACCGAAAATTAAATTTTGCCTTTAAATATTGTTTAGCCATTTTATTTTAAACTCAGGCATTTTCTAAGCTATTTTCATCTATCGTTTATATATTTAAACTAAAAATTTCCATATAAAATCGCTATTTATATACAAACAATGCATCAAGGTATTCATAAAGCACTTAAAACGGAACTTTCTTATTAAGGATAATTTTTAAAAAGCGTATAGTGACGAAACAACCCAATAATCTAATATTTTTCAGGAAATGATCGAAAACTAAAACTAATATTTAATAATTTTTGACAAATGCGATATTATAGATGATTTTATTTTATTTTATTTTTTGAATATTATAATTTATGAAAAAATATAGTATTTTCGGTTTAAAATTTCAATTAATAACCTCTTTACTTTGTTTTTACTTTAAATTTTGTGTAAATTATTCAATAACTTTTTAGCCACTTTTTTATAAGGATTTAGCCACTAATGCTCCTCAAGAATTGACAACACTGATTTTATGTTACAAATGTATACTTTAATACATTTTAAAGGAAAAGTGTTATTCTATGACATGGAAATTCTGTTCTGAATTGTCAGTTCTAACAAAAATATTATTTATTTCCTTTATGAGTTGTAGGGCAAATTATAAATCGTTATTCACCCTAAAACTTATTTAATTGTCGTAATATTTATTATTTGTTGTATTTTGTGTTACTGATACGTCTAAAGTTTATCTCTCAACAAGTAAATAAAAACTCAAAACCAAAACATTCGTATACATATGTACGTATGTACGTATGTATGTATGTATGTATGTATGTATGTATGTATGTATGTATGTATGCATGTATGTATGCATGTATGTACATAAATATTTATTTGTATAAGTATTAGGTAGCGTTTGCTCGTATTTTCTAATTTTTCGTCTTCACTTTTACTACAGTTTCAATCGGGCAAGATGAAATTAAAACTTGTAAAATAAATGTAGCAGAAAGAAACTTTTTATAAGAAAGAAAAAACTACTACAACCACAAGTTTTTTTACAATCATAACTGCTGTACAGTTTTAATTTCATTCAACTTCACCCTCACAAATATATAAAAATAAAAAAATATGCATTTTGAACCTTTGTAGTCATGGTAATACTTTCATACATATACACACCTTTTTTACCGGTCACATGTTTGCTCTTTAACATGTCAAAGGACATTTCAAATTTTTAGTGTTTCTCTTTCTAAAATTGAAAGTTTTATTGAGAGGGAAAAACGACATAAAAGTAAAATCGCGTGACTTTCATTTATTTACGTGAAATCTTTATATGAATTCATTATGAACCATAATGTTGTTGTAAATGCATAAAAAAGTAAAATAAGTTATACTTATCAAATACCTAGTGGGGCAGAATTGTATTTTTTTTGGAAATAAACCTGTAATCCAACATATCGATAGAAGTTGAATTAAAAATTTATTAATAAATTATTTGTCTGAATATTTCGGCAAATGTGAATCTTATTTAAATTAATTTGTGCTCGTTCTACGTAAAAGTATTTAAAATAATTATTGGTTTAATAAAAGAATTTCAATGGGATTTTTTCACTTTTAGTCTATAGAATCCATATTTTTGAAGGGTTTAAAAATTCCATTTACAGATGATTAAGAACACATTGCGGTTTTCAGAACTACATTCTGTTTTAAAATTAGTTTTTGGGTTTTTAAAACAAATTTTCATTCAAAAGTCTGCAAACTACTTGACCGATTCTGTTGAAATTTTTACAGGATGATCTATATGTATTTGAAAGCAATATAGGCTATAAAGAAACATATATAAATTTCGGTAGGATCATTAAAAAAGATAAAGAAATGTTTACAGCAAGTGCTTTAAAATGTGGTCCCGGTAACTTTCTCCAGAAGCTGTTTTTTAGAAATTCGAGGAATAATTTTACCGGACAAGATTAAGGAGAGATGTAACCCCCACATAATACAAATATTAATTATCAGTAGAACTATTACAACGAGAGCTAAAAAAACTAGTTCAAATCACTTTCATAAGGAAAGAACTTTTACAGTTACAATTTTTAAATTTAGTTCCGATCATTTTCCTTTGAAACAGTTTCACTTAAGAAAATGAGTGGTAGATAGGGCCAGAGGTTAAAGTGAAAAGGAGAGGTGCACCTATTTAGATCAAATTTTAATATAGATTATCTTAAGAACTATTTCATCTAGAGTTTCCAAATATTGTCACTTTATTAGAAACTATATCAAAGTACTATCAAAACACATAGTGATAGTTGTTGTTAGGAAAGCTATTTAAGAAATGCTTTTGACAAAACTAAATATTTTCAAGTCACAAAATATAATACATTCAAAAAATGTCCTTTTAGAAGGATAAACCAAAATAAATTAATGAGATTATTTTTTTCTTCGAAAGTTAACATGCAATTGAATTACACTCTAAACCGAAATGTTAAACATGTCTTTATAGCCGAATAACTTCGTTTTCTAGAATAATATTTTTTATTACTATATATAGTTCTTTTATTGCTAGATATAGTTCTAACGGTATATCCATTAGATGCTTGATTTGTTTATATGGATATTAACTAAAAAGAGTTGTCAAACCATACGATATGGGAATCATTAAACAAGAAGAGTATGGACGAAGCCAAAATTTATTTATCTATTTATCTTTTATATAAAATTTTATATGATAACACAGAAATGAAGCTTTTGAATGGTCACATGACTTCGTTTTAATATAAATCGACAGATATAAAATTAATTACTGTTTTAAGAAATTTTATAGATGATGTGAAAATAAAATTTTATGGATGGTGTTAGAATACTTTTGTATTCCACTTTTATACGTTTAAATGTTAATTGCGTCTCTCTCTTTTGGTTTGTCAAAATATTTTTGTTTTCTTATTGGCATTTTTTACTTTAAATTAATATTAAATTAAACCATAGTCGAACCCTTTTATTGTGTTTAACATACAATATTCTATTAAAAAATACTAATAATAACTTATGTCGACCAAAAAACACCCTACAATATAGAAATTTTATTAATTGAAATTAAAAATGATTAATTCACAACCAATAATTTGAACCCCCAATGTCCTGCATTAAATGATTTTGAAATTTTACTGTATTAAATTTCTTTTGAATTCAAATAAGAAAATAAAAACCTTGACCGTAGTAAAAAACAATAGTAAAAAAATCAATAAAATTTATATTTATTTGATTTTTTTGTTTGTTTGTACAAGATGATTTTTTATTATTTATCAATTAAACATTTGAGTCAATTAGATATTCTATTGCACAATTAAACTTAGATATTGGCAACGGAACTTTCCCACAAGACATGAAACATTAGTGTCGTTCTATTTTTTAGGAATTTGTTTATATTATTTTTTCTTAAAAAAACAATAAATATTTTTTTATTCATATAAAAATATTATTTCATATATTCGAAAAAAAACATTGAGTCATTTTGTTCAAGATATGAATATTAAAAACTTTTGTTAATGAACACCCCTAATAAATGTTTTTTGATACAAACATTTGATGTAATTTTATACTTAATTTGCACAAGAGAATTTTTTTAATTTTATACATCAAAAACTAATTTATTTATTATAAACAAACAGTAAATATTTATTGGCAAGAATTAAATATTGATTTAATTATATAGAAAATACTATAATACTTATTCTCTATTTATTTATATATATATATATATATATATATATATATATATATATATATATATATATATATATATATATATATATATATATATATATATATATATATATATATATATATATATATATATATATATATATATATATATATATATATATATATATATATATATATATATATATATATATATATATATATATATATATATATATATATATATATATATATATATATATATATATATATATATATATATATATATATATTTCAAGCTCCTTAAAGTGATAACTTTAAACAATGATTATGGCCAAATGTTTTAGACACGGTAATATATCCTTTAGTAAAAAATTTTATAAAAACGTCAATATCACTGGACAAAAACATTGCCTGACAAAATCCATTAGAATTATATACTTAAATTTAGATCCACCTCAAAATACAGCGGACCCCATATTGGTTTAGTCCAATCCAAACAATAAAGATGACATTATCCTAAGAAATGATAAAAATAATACCGAAATCGGATAAGAAGAAACAAATTTATAGTTTAAAATTTAGAAATGTTGATACACCAAAAAACTAACGAGACATACATATGTAGTTTCAAAACATATGAATCTTATCACTCCAAATACATATGTTGTCGTTTAATTTCCATAAATATGAAGAAAAAATTTTATAACTTGGATGTACGTCTATAGAATCTTAATCTATTATATAACCTATAATACGCCTAGATGAAAGAGGTTAATAAAGGTTTGTAGGTAAAATAATATAAATTTTACACGTATTCTTTGGATTATTTTAGATGAAAGTGAGTGTAGACGATTTTTCATCCAAAATAAAAAAATACTTTATACTTGAATATTTGATATTTTCAATGTCAATGTAAATTTGGAATAAATAAAAGTATGATTTTTTATGATTTTTATTTTTCAAAAAAACTTAAATACAATTAACTTAAAAATAACAGATAAATAACTTATATAATGATATTTTTTGACGCTATCATCGGATTAAAAATTTTAAATTGAAAAGGAAACAAAACTTAAACAAATTTAATGGCCCTCTTATGTGGACCAAACTATCAAAGTTAAAAAGCTACAATTTCCTGCTATCAATATGTCAAATTACATATAAATCCAACCAGCCGATTAAAACTTATAGATTTATTTCTATATAAATATGTGAATTAATATCAAAATTTTAGATTTTTATTTTAAAAAATCCAATAAATATATTTTTGTCAAAAGAAAAAAATTAAATTCGACTCCAGAAAAATATGTGATTTTTTGCGTTAAGACTTTCTTGCAGTAAATGAGCGATAAAAGGGAAATTTTCTTCTCAACATGAAAAATCAATCAATAAAACTATTAAAATTGATTTCATTTTTCATCCCAAAAGTTTCATAAACTTTTTTGTCCGTGATATTATTCGTTCATCATTATTAATATTATTATTATTTTTTATTAAATTTATCAATCATTTATTTTGTGAACTATAAAAAAAATCAATTTAAATTTGATTTAATTTTTAATCGTTTGTATTAAATGATGTAAAAGATCCAATTTGAAGCATCATTTTGCAAGTGCAAAAAAGCTCATAACTATTCATACAGCTGCGGTCAAAATAATAGTACCACTCACATGTCACATATTCGTTGCTGATTTGTGTTTTTCTTCAAGAATATTTTTGTCCACAATTATGTAGTCCCGTTTTTCAAAGTATATTCTCCAAGGAAATGAATGCATTTATTTTAAATTAAAACGAATTTTCTAATAAATTTGATTACAAAGACAAAAGATCAGATTGGGACCTGTCAAAGTAATAGCACTATTTCCTTTATATTTGGAAAAAAAACCCAAAAATATTCCAAACAATTGTTAAAACATTTAGTGTAAAAGAGTGTAAAGTTGCTTCTATAATTTATAATTAACAAAGATTTCAAGAAGTATGTTATTCTAATTTAAATAATGGGTTGGTCTAAACACTGTACCTCAGATAAGCGTGAACTCATCAAAAAGCATAGTTTTTATGAGCAAACTTATGCTGAAATAAGAAATATTATTGGATGTTAAATCAAATGATTAGAAATACCACAATCTATAATTTAAAAATAGGAAGTCATGGATGAAAAACTGTGGCGACTCATTTATGGGTTTATCCTAAATTATATCAAATGAAGAAGTCGACATTTATCTTAGCTGCGGGGACTAAAAAGAATAAGTCAAAAAGTACTACAACTATGTTAGAAGGCTTTGGAAATATATATTTGGAAAGCCCGTAGACCCCATATTAACTGCTCCGCATGTTTCAAATAGATTAAAGTTTGTTCATAAGATTACTTGGTTTGACATATTGAAAAAGGTAGAGTAGTATTTTATTGATCGATGAATCTAAAATAAGTGAATTTGTAAGGAGATCTCCTAGCAAGGAATATAATCACTGATTTACAAAAAATCATTCAAACACGACAGTTCTAGTGTTATTTCATGGTAATGCTTTTTGTACTGTTATGTTGGATAAATTTACTATATTTAAACTATTTTGGATGTGTCGGAATATTTAAAAATATAAGAAGAAATAATGCTACCGTATATGTCTGAAGAAATGCCACTGATTTGGCCCATGCAACAAGACAACAACCCGAAACATACCAGCAAAATAGCCAAAAAGTGGTTACAGAATAATGGAGTCACTGAAATGAAATGGCCTGCCCAGTCTTCAGATGTAAATCCATTCGATAATTTAACCGAGCAATAATAGCGATCTTTGGAACACTAAAAAGCAGACATGGAACTCTATTATCCTGGAAAGATGCCAGAATGTAGGCAATTCAGTGGGAAAGCGATGTTCGGCTGTTATTACTAACAAAAAAATCTACAAAATGATAAACATAAATAATAAGATCAATTCAATAAAATACCACTAAAAATTAATCAACAATTATTTATTTTTGTCGTTTAGCAAAGTTGAAACCGGGTGGTGCTATTATTTTGAACCCAATTTTTGTCAATACTTCTGGAAAAATAAATTTAAAGAAAATCGATTACGTTTGAAAACCCAATTTCAGTTGTGTTGTCAGTTGCCAAATTATATTGTAGATGGCAACTGGCAAATTATGTTGTCATTTTCAGTTGACAAATAGTATATTTTACGCACTTGCTTTCCATTTAAAACGTAAGATACAACAAGAAAATAATTTCAGGTATTTTGGAACAAATGTAATTGAATTCAAATATTACTCGTGATGCCCGGGCTTTGGTGATAGTTACAAATGTTGAATATTTTATTCAGGTCCCATGATGCTTGGGTTCCGTAGAAAATATCTTACAATTCAATTGTTTCTTCTTTGGTCATTTTGGAAACAATAAAATTAAAAATAACTTTCCAATCAAATGGCTTGTATGACTAACTAAAGAAGACGTAGGTATGTAGTACTATTATTTTGACCGCAGTTGTATGTTTGTATATGATCACACCCTGACACACAATCGAATTTCGCACATTCGAAGAAACGATATTTAAACTCTAATCAAATTGACGGATGTAACCACTTTATAGTTCAAATCATCCTTTTATTTAACTGAATATATATGTATATATAAATGTATGTATGTTTGTATATATATAAGCACGCACTCTTAATTGACAAATTTTATGGAAATTATAAAGATCATATCTTAAGTTTCTAATTCTTGGAACAGAATATTGATGGATGCATTAAGAAAAAAATCAAAAATTATAATTGTACTTTGATGTGCAGAATAATGTACAGTTAAGGTCTGCTATAACGAATTAATAAATTTACGTTCGATCTAAAATTTTAAAGACCTTTTGAATATTGATTTCATTTCAAAATCTTCAATGTTTTGATGTTTATTTAATTTTTCTTTTAACTATAGACGATATCGATTTTTTTGACTAATTCCTATTAGAAACAATGGAATGATCCTATAAGATTTATTTGTACCAAATTTCGTTAAAATCGCTTTATATTCAGGACCGGGAGGAACATTTCTATGAAGGCTAGTTGAAATAATGAACCCATCATTACCAATCTTAATAGTCATCGCCTCTGGGCCTTGTCAAGTTTCATCAAGGTATTAGACTTATAAACTTGGTTATAGACGCTTATCTCTTTAAAACGATTCATGTACACTTCAGATTTAGCAAATTTTTTATTTAAACATTTTATTCCATGTGGTTGTTGTTTGTTACTAAAGGAAAATAATAACAACAATCATATGAAATAATATTTTTGACATCTTGGACGTTCTGGGAACTCTAGGAAACACGTTCGACCATTAGTTTCCGTGATATGGGCGCAAACTTATTTTGACGCTCCTGTAGTAGCAACAGACTTAGTTGATACGGAAATAAATAATTTTTTTCTTGAACTTTCTTGAAATATATTCAATTTTATACATATATTTAATAAAAAATGACTATTATTTCGCCATTCACAAAGTGAATAGATATATGTGAATTTCACATATAAAAAAATAAAAAAAAAACAAAAACAAAATTTACTCTAAAAGATACAGTTAGAAACCTGCAACATTGTTGTATTTACTGCAAAAAAGTTATAACAACAGCAGTTCGTTTATCCCATTATATTGCTATAGAAACAAGTTAGGGCCAGTTTAGGTTATATTAAAATTAAGTTTCTCAAAAGGCAGATGATCCAATTATAGATCAAGGTTTAACTGGAGAATATTCTCCAGTTAAACTAAAGTTAATAGTCAAATTTTTGAAAATAGTAAAACAATAATTGAAAATAGAAAAAAATTATACAAAATTATTATAGAATGTGTTTTTGAGTTGCGAAATTTCATTTTGCGTCCATTAACAGTATTTTCCATTGATTGTATCATAATATTTCAAGGTAAACGAATTCAAAATCGAACATTCATACAAATGAAACATTCATATTATATCGGAATATGATATTTTCAAAATTTACAGTATTTTAATCGGCAACTCAAAACTCAAATAGTAGTTAACTTTTTTTCTAGATTAAATTAAATGCGTGTTAAACTAAGTTTAACTAAAAAGTAGGAAACTGGACTGCAATAAAATAATTTTTAATTTATTAACAACAATTTATATTGCTCAAAGTATGTTTACAAATATCGACAACTAAACAATATTTCATTGTTGATAAAAACTTTGTTACAACAAAACTATTATTAATAAAAATTGTTTTATACAACCATATTATGGTTGCAACATGGATATTTGAGTCTTAAAATAATTTTATTAATATTTGCTTACGCAGTTAAAAATACATAATCATATAGAAGCTAGTGATATATCCTTTATAATTGACTTGAGAAACTTATAATAGATTAACAGTATACTCAGCTATAGGTCGATTTATAGGTCGATTTTGAAAATTTAAAAAGCTAAAAATCAAGAAATAATAATTTTTATGCATCAAAATTAGGCCATACCTCCCATAGAAGATTCAAAATATAAGACAAAGCGTTTTTGCTTACGTCTCGGAAACTAAGGCACCGATTAGTTTTTCAAAATAAACAAATTCTTCTAATTTTTTAGTGGAAAAATTGAGTCTCTAGCTTTCAAATTAAAAAAATGAAATTCAAGAAAAAATGTAAAGAGTTGTTTAGATTTCAACCGATATTGTATATATACTTGAAAAATATTTACAATTTCTGTTATAATTACAAATCAAGCATTCATATTTGGACATTTTATAAAAATACATATTTTTAATTTAAAGAATGTATATGATATATTTTTGTTAAAATAAATTTAATCTTAATTTAAATATAAAAATAATTTCAAGTATAAAATCGATAGTTGTTATTCAATTAAATAGAACATTTCAAATTGAAGAAGCACTTGTGGTTTTATAAGAAATATTAAAAGTATTAAATACACCAATATTTTTTATATTAATATATAATATTAGAGATTCATTGGAGTTGGTGGTATCATGTGTACACTTGGTTGATCAATAATTAATTTAAGATGTTTATCGGGCCAATTAAATTCTAGACGCTGCTGTACTTCAGCAACAGCATCCAAATTCGCATGTTGAAAATCAGCCATCATCCGTGGCACCAAATCATCGGGTATTAAAACTTGTATCCAATAACCAATAATACCATAAGGTGAAGTCTTACTTACAGAAGAACCTGTGACTGTTTCAGCAACTAATGTCAATGCTAAATGTTGAGATTTAAAGGTAAAATGACGTCCATGACGGATACGATCTTTAATGGCTAACATTAAATACTTTGCGGCATAAGGAGCTAAAGTAATCTCAATGCCATCTAATGAAATAGAATCTGGTGCTTGAGGCTGATAGTCCAGAGGACAAGATTTATGCAATGAACTACTACTCATTGACATGGATGCTGGAAATGAAGAGCCTTCTTCACGTTTGATTTGTTGTGAATCTTGTTGCTGTATAGTACGGTTATTTTCATCGGACATACATTGAGCATTTAAGGTTTGGAAATCGATTTCTTGTTTTATTTCCTGTTGTTGCATTTCTTTTTGTCGGGATAATTCTCGGAATGTGAAGTCTCCATTGACACCAGCTAAATCAGAACCCTGTTTTTCTAGATCATCTTGTAAGGAAATCAATCGTTCCGGAAATAATTCAAAAACACTTAAATTTCTCTCCATATTTGAAACTAACCATTCTCCACCTGTTTGTATATCTTGTTTTAAATAATTCAAAACACCACGACCATTCCAACGTGATGCCTGTTCAAGTTCTTCATCTGTAACACCTACAATTTGACAAAAATCCACCATGCCGAATGGGGTTTCAAGAGTACTGAGTTGGGCGTCTTGAGCTATTAATATATTTTGTAAACGGGAATTGCTTTTTTCATCAAGACTCTTACGCCAAGGTATATTATCTCCAAAACACAAACTATTGCCAGTTTGAAAGCAGTAGCGTGCAATGGATTGTAAAAGATTTGCTGGCCATGTTGGTGGTCTTCTTGGTTTACCTGGATTTTCAAGTTCTTCTTTTAGCTCTTCTTGGGTCTTTTGTAAACGGAAAGTTAATTCAAATCCCATTCCAGAACGAACATTCATTTCAGGATTATCATTCTCTATGGCATGCACTCGACCATCACCATGCAAATCACTAAGACCAAAGCTGACATAATGCCAATGAGGCGGAATACCTTTGGCGGGATCACCTTGGCTATTGTACATACTTATATAATCCAAGGGATCCTGACCTCCCAACCAGTACTTAAGTAATGTTGTTACTTGTAAAGGATTAGGTTGATCAGGATAAACAGATTGTAGCATATCAATTAAGGCTTTTAGTCCCGCTGGCGGCGGTGGAGGCACTTGTATATTATTATCACCATTATTTAACATAGATGCGGATATGTTAGCTGTAGCCATTCTATGTATAAATTGTACTTAATTTATTTGTCCAATTAAACAAAATACAAAAAATTAACTTAAAATGTAAACAAACTTAATGCAATTGTTTCGTGTTATGTTTATTATCAGTTCGTATATGACTATTGTGAATTATAAACAGAGTTACCAGACTAAATTAAAATTTCAAAGTGGAAATATTTATAAAAAAAGCAATTTTAATTTCATGTTTATGCACAATCTTCACGGTAGTATAACTTTTACTTATCACTTGTATGGAAGATCGCGTGCCTCCCAAACTGAGATTGCTGCAATTCTCAGAGCGACCAACTGGCTAATGTATTATAATAAATACTGTCGATATATTTTGATTTTTACTGACAGCAATTCCGCAATTCGGTCCAAGGGCATAGGACCAACCGGGGAAACTTGAAGATCAACGCTCAGTGACAGTAAATGCTAAACTCTCGGATGGAGACACCAATCATCAAGCTTGTAAGAGACGCATAGAGGAAGAACTCTATACCAATGCAATACAACAATTGATAACCAAACCGTCCTGTTTGATTAGGCCCCGACTACTTGGCACAAAAACATCATTTCTACTCAATATCTCAAAAGCTCTCTTGAGAAACGAAGTTGAATCATCTGGACAATGTCGGTTTAGGGTACATGCAACGAAAATGCGGCTTCTTTCGAGTGATTTTTACAGGAACTGTGTGCACGAAGAGGTGAAGGAAACGATTTCCATCTTCTCTACCACTATCCTATGTTTAGTGCATATGAATGTGCTTCTCTGGAAGTAGCTTGTTGCAGTCTCTGACGGATTTTGAGTCTGCTGATATACAGAACATATACGACATCATCCGGACTTTCGTGTAGTTTGGTGATGCTAATGCTCAATTGCATTAATTGACTTCGATGCTTCTCATTTCAGACCGTCTGACCTCATTTTATGTTTTAAATATGTAACATAACATTTTTGAACTTTTTTAAACAAATGTGCTTTGTAAACACTTTAATCAATAATTTATAAAAAATAATTTGATTTCTTGTTAACAACATCGTAAGAATTTACACTACTTTTTATAAAATCGCTTATTATAGTGATAATAGTTAGCATCATTGGAGAAGAACATTAAAAAGTAAAAAGTTTGTGCAAAATTTGCAAGTAGAAATTTTTTTAGCCAAACTAATTTTTTCATAATTATTATTAACAAAATTATAAAAAAAGACGCACAAACATGGAACCCTATAACCAGCCCGTTGTTATTGATAATGTAAGTAAAAGAGTAAGATGAAATTGAACAGACTATTGTTGCAAAGAAATGTAATAAAAATTGCAAGAGGTGCGGTACAATTGCAAATGACAGTGACATCACCTGCCTTTGCTGCCGCGCTGGCTCCCCTCATCTCTATTTAATATCGGTTAGTTGGCTGTTTGTATGGCTAAATCCTAATACGTCTACCAACAAAAAATAACACGATGATGACTAAACCCTTATTAAAGAAATTGGGTGGTTAACAAATTATTACGACTACCATCCATATGAATGATTAAGCCAAGATTTAAATAATCTTTTATTATTATTATTTTTAAAGTTTTTTAAAGAAATTATTTACAAATCTTAAAAGAATTTGTTTACATTTTATAAATGTTTAATGTTTATATCTTGTACATGGATTTGCATCATAAATTCCTCCTAAATGCATTCCCTTGTCTAATGTCATATGCTTTGCTGAATTAAAGAGGGGATAAAGGAGTGGTTGTTTCTCTGTTACCCAGATAGGAGGATTTATTAAATTCTCTGTAAATTTATCAGCATATTGTCTGCCGCATTTCCCATAATGTCTCATGAATTCAATAGGCCGTGGTAATTTATTGTAAGGATCCCGATAATAGTCTCGAAAATTTTGACATTCCAAATAAAAATTATCAATTTCTTGAGAACGACCATAATCAACTATGGATAAACCAATTTTGGGTGCGAAATTCGATATTGATTTACGTTGATTGCGTGAACTTCGAGAAACTAACAACATATCAACTTCTGGTGCAAAAATAATCTTCATTTTGTTAAAGTATATTCATTCAAAACAAATAACAAAAAATTTTTATGAAATTTTTAAAAGATTTTACGTTTAATTTTAAAAATATTTATTTTCAGGGTTCTGGTATGATCAAAGCTGGCTTTGCTGGCGAGCACATTCCAAAGTGCAGATTCCCCAATTAGTATGTCACTTTGAGGTTAAATATCTATTATTTTTATTTTAGTATTTGACTTGTTTTTTAGTGTTGGACGTCCTAAACACGTTCGCGTTATGGCTGGTGCTTTGGAAGGGGATTTGTTCGTGGGACCAAAAGCGGAAGAGCACCGAGGATTGCTTAGTATACGCTATCCAATGGAACATGGTATTGTAACTGATTGGAATGATATGGAACATATATGGGGTTATATATATAGTAAAGTAAGTAATGAAAAATTTTGTTCACAAATTATTTAAATATAAAAGGTATTTTATTCTATCGATTTTATCTCTTATCTAGAAAGAAAAAGATAGATAGATAGATAGATAGATAGATAGATAGATAGATAATGCACATAACGCTCACTTGCTGCATGGTAGTCATAACTCAAAAAATCAATTTTTTTATTAGACGCATATAAATTTTTTTATAAAAACATATTTTTTTGCAATCCAAGAATTAAAGCTTAATATTTGGTTAATTTTTCGAACGCTTACAAAAATATGTAAAGTAAACTAAGCAACTACCGATGCGAAACCGGAATAACACTTTATTTCCTGCAATAATCAATAAACAATAAAATTGGTATAATATATTTTGTTGAAATTATGTCTGATTTATGAAAGGTTCATTCATAAAATTTTCCCAGATAATAAAATACATTATCTACTATGCACTACTGATGTTAATTCGAAATTTTCGAATTTTGAGTAATGACGACCTTGTAGCAAATAAACGATATATAGAAAATATTTCAATATTACTTTTATACATTAAAAACATAAATTTTTAAACATAAGTTTGTCTTTCTCCATTCCAAGAAATTATTATTAGAAAGAACATTGCTCCGGTTTAAATATTATACCATATACTCAATTTTTAAGCAAATATTAATTAAGGAATTATAAGATATAATACCTGTTTTGCTTGAACAAAATTTATTTTTTATGATTAGGATATTTAATTTATACGGAATATTATACAAAAACCATATTTAAAATTATTTAAGAATTGTATATATATTCTTAAAATATATTCCAATGTACCTATTTCAGGAAATAGTGAATGTAGAAAATTTTCTTCTTTATACGTTGATTTTTGAATTAATTGTTTAATTCATAGATAAATATACCAATATCTTAAAAAAGTACATAAATCTGCGATATATTACATAACTTATAAAAAATATTTATATCAAATACGGAAAACTAAATAATATACATTTCTTTTTACCATTTTGCGAAGAGGAAAATTAAATGCACATTTTCAGTTTATAAAATGTGAATCAAAATCAAACGACTCATTAAGATTTTTATGATGTGCATTTTTCACTTAAGGGAAGGTAGTGTTGCTATTTTTTGATTATTTTTAGTATATTTTCTTATTTACAATTTTCAACTAATTTCCTATAGATTTAATGGCTCTTGATATTTTAGGACTTCTGATATATTGCCATTTGTTTATTGTCGTCTTGTTAAATCTTCCAAATAACATGAATTTTTCTTTATCGTATGTGACCGTATTGTATTTGATTAATTTGAAAAATGCACATTTTTGATTAGTTTTTTTTACTTCCTTTTTGCATATGGTCAACACTAAATTTCTAGTCCATACAAAGGTATATTTTTTTACCTATTGTTTGATTTTGCCCCACCTGATAAGCAAAAAAAAACTTGAATATCAAAAATATGCTCAGATTAATAATGTATTTTCATGCAATTTTAATTTTCTTCTACAAAAGTTACAACTACGATTTTGTGAACCTTGAGGTTTCTACTACTATTGTTGAATAGGTACAAATTATGGAGTGATATCGTAATAATCCTTAAGACGTTTAAGATTTCCTTCGATCCTTTGTGATCCATTACTATGTTTAATGTCAAACAAATGAATATATTGTTAATCTGATTAAATGATTATTAACAAACCAAATTTGGTGCTACAAAAAGTAGTATAGGAGTTGGTGTTGATGATGTTTAGTTTGTCTGCTATGCTGATTCACAATTAAATAATGTCTTGAAAGCTGGGATTAATAATATTATTAGTCAAATGTTTCTGCGGTCTTCTGATAATGTTTTTAGTATTAAAATAAATAAGACTAAAATAATGGGGTTTGGATTGAATTTCCAAAGGATAAAATTTGTGTTTCTAATTATTATATCTGATATTTTGATATTTTTACTAGATTAATTACATTCATATTGTTTATTTTAGTCTAATGGTAATAACTTTATTATTGTAGATATTAGGTTCTTGTTAAAAGAAAATTAAAAAAGAGTTACCCTCGAGGCATGTTAGAAAAGATTTTTGAATATATTTACTCTGCATACGTTTATATCTGCATGATACTTTTAATTGGAATTCATATATACCAGCTTAGAGCTGCTACGAACTACGTTCGGGATGGAACAAAAAGCTAAATGTCAACTGACCTCGTATTGACCATGCCGCCCCCAATATTTGTCCTGCAAGTGACCAAGAACCGCATGATACACAACATTTGTTTAATTGTAAAACTAATCCTACCACTCTTAGAAGTGAAATAATTTCTTGCCATAGAGTTAAACAAGAACCTGAATCACAATAATTAACTAAAATATTTTTACTGCTGTTCCATTGCGGTAACTTTCAATTAGAAATTTGCAAAATAGAATAGTGTAAAAGAAGAAGAAGAAGACATTAATGGGAAGATGTTCATAGACCGGAACATGATTGAAGTAAAGAAAGGGAGAGAGAAAAACCCATATATTGGAAAGTGAGAATTATCTCCTATAATAATTTAAACTTAAATAAATAAATTGAAATGTACATTTTTGTAAGATCTATACACGTTAGTAACCTAAGGCTAATATATATTGCCCCAACTAGTGATACTTTCTTCTTTTATCAGGATAAGTGAATATGCCGCTGGAATATTTATGCTGAGATTTTTTAACGTATTCATTAGACTGGAATCTAATTTATATTTTATGACATATATTACATACAGAAGTACATAGAAAGAAGCATTGTTTATAGCAAAATAATATTCTTTTTAAACCTTTTTAACGAACTTTTAAATATAAAATAATAAATATTTATTTCAAATGAATATTTTTTTATTATTTATTGTTACTTAATATCAGTGAAGTTAGTTCGTTTTTTATTCTTTACTATAAGTTCCTTCATAGTGATTCGATGTTAATAAAAATGTTTAATAATTTTTAGGAACAATTATCAACATGTACCGATGAGCATCCAGTATTGTTGACTGAGGCTCCTTTAAATCCCCGCAGAAATCGTGAAAAGGCAGCCGAATTCTTTTTCGAAGGTATTAATGCTCCTGCTTTATTTGTTTCAATGCAAGCTGTATTGAGTCTGTAAGTATATCAAATGATCACAACCAACTTATTATTTAATTATAAATATTTAAAATTCATTTTATAGATACGCCACTGGACGTGTTACAGGTGTTGTATTAGATTCTGGCGATGGTGTAACGCATGCTGTACCCATTTATGAGGGTTTCGCTATGCCACACAGCATTATGCGTGTAGATATTGCTGGTCGAGATGTTTCACGCTATTTAAGAACACTTATTCGTAGAGAAGGTTTCAATTTCCGTTCTACAGCAGAATTTGAAATTGTACGTTCGATTAAGGAAAAAGTCTGCTATTTAGCGACAAATCCACAGAAAGAAGAATCAGTTGAAACTGAAAAATTCGCCTACACACTACCAGATGGTAAAACATTAGAGGTAATATTCATAAATATATTAAATGTTTTCAAAAATAGTTTATTTTTATTTATTTATTTCTTCGTAAGATTGGACAAGCACGTTTTAGAGCCCCAGAAGTACTTTTTAGACCAGATTTATTGGGTGAAGAATGTGAGGGTATTCATGATGTTTTAATGTATGCTATTGAAAAATCTGACATGGATCTCAGAAAAATGTTATATCAAAATATTGTATTATCGGGTGGTTCTACACTTTTCAAAGGTTTTGGTGATCGCTTATTGTCCGAATTAAGAAAACACTCTGCCAAGGATCTTAAAATAAGAGTAAGAATTTCTAATGGCAAACAAATTTGTATTTCCATTTTATTTATTTATTTATTTATTTATTTATTTATTTATTTATTTATTTATTTATTTTTTTAATTTCTCCCAACTTTCAGATTGCTGCTCCACAAGAACGTCTTTATTCAACGTGGATGGGTGGCTCTATTTTGGCTTCACTTGATACTTTTAAGAAAATGTGGATTTCTAAGCGTGAATATGAAGAAGAAGGCCAACGTGCTGTGCATAAAAAGACTTTTTAGAGCAATTATACTCATTATTATTTATTGTACAATGCTTGTATATCCCTTTTTCCTTTTTTACATTCAATTCCTTTTTTCTCTAATTTTATTTTTATTCAATTTGCGTGTTGATGAGGATTTAAGCTAAAAAGTTTACTTACAAATACTATCAACTGATCTAGTTACATATTTATTAAAACTTGTCTAAGTGTATAAAAACAAATAGAAACCTAAAACTACAAAAAAGAGCATTGAAAAAAGCTATTGGGAATTAATATTAATAATTAAAAAAATCCTAAATATCATCATTTATTAAGAAGACTTAGAAGAAAAAAATATATATTCGAAATCTCTGTGCTTGTGCTTTGTTTGTATATTCTAGGACAATAGAATTTCGAAATAAATTTCCTTAACCGAAATAGCATTTAGGCATAATGTCTCTACTTAAAGTAACAACTGCAAAAAGTGGTATTAAATAAATACATACAAATAAATAACAATTTCATATTGGATTGTGAAATTAACTTAAAATGTGGTTTTAATTTTCAAAAGTTTACAGTCAGAATTTTAACCTTGTAGTTTCTATTTCCTTAAGATCCGGCAAATTACAATAATTTTATAAAGTTGTTATACAGATATCTTTAATATATATACAAGATGTTATTCTGTTTTATATTTGAATCATATTATTTTTTTAATGTTACATCCAATTATTATAGCTGGTAGTGACGTAAAAATTAATTTAAATAAAGATTCAATTATGAGAACTTGACACCTAAGATCAACATAGTGTTGTGTTTATCTTGGTAAAACTAGCACCTTGTTGTGGTTCTTTGGTATAACTTATACCTTAAGATGCAATATTCAGGTGTCACTCAATTTCATTTTTCACTTTAATAGACCAGAGTCAGTGAAACAGTGTTCAAGATACCCACAGCCTAGAATGAAATGAACAGCCCAGGAATTCTTTAAAAGACTAGAGAGTCTAGCAACTATTGGGCTAGAAAATCTGGTCAATATAATTATTCAAGAACGGAGCAGGGGAATTTGTTAGATATTTGACACATGTTGTAAGATATACAGTATTTCAAAACCTAAACAACTTTTTTGTAGTCATAGTCTAATGAAAAATATTTTATTTGCTATTTAAAATATGAGTGTTATTTAAATGACAAAAATTAATTTCAATTTCCTTGGAAATTATTATTCAGATTCTGATTTGAGATAGTTTAACAGCTTTAGAAGCGTTCTATTTAAATGGCAAAGTGGTTCTCTATGGGATTGAAAACGGGGACTTCAGTCACTGTGTTCGAATCTCACAAAGAACCTCTTTGGAGTCTGAAGCGATACCACCATCTATTCTTACGAATTTAATGCGATATACGCTCATACAATGTATTAAGTTGTTTCGATCAATGAATTTTTAAGTTCACATTCTATTTATTATTTAAGGAGGGATCATCTCAGATCAGATATATGTTCTTGCATCAAATCAAAATCTGAGTCGATTTAGCTATGTGCGTTTGTCAGTCTAATATTGGCACGCTCACATCCATATTTGTTATAGTCCTGAGAAGTTTCCTATTAAAAAAAAAGCAAAATCAATACAGTATATGAAAAGATATAGACAGATATCTGAGGCATCCTCTAAGTTAAGGCAAACATTTTCTAAAAATTGTTAATTATAATTCGACAAATTAGAATAGAAATTTACCATAATATTTGACTACGTATACTTCATTACCATTTCAAAAATTATCAAAATCGGCTCAGTAGAAATAAAAGTGTAAAGCTTTTCACACGAATAAAAAATGAGTTTGGAATTGCCTTCACCAATTTAGTTAATAACACGAGTAGGTTTTTGTTCAAAAACAATTTTTTTGTTTCATTAATTATAATACAATTAATATTAAACAATCTCGGTTTTTCCGAACAAAAGTATTGACACACCCAATAACAAATTTAAACTATATTTATGTAATTTTCATTCTTCGTTGAACGCTTTTTGAAGATTTTTCTAAACGTTTAATTTAGTTTATTGAAAAGATTAGTGGTTTACGTCGAGCATTATAATCAGCTTAATGCAACACTCTTCAAACAGTAATGGAGTTAATATTTTTTTTATATTCCTGTTGGTCTTCAGGATTGTGCCCGATTTTATCCGAATTTTGGAAATCTGGCCATCTTTTAAAATGATTCATTTCGCTTGTAATAGTAAACGACTTCATTCCATTATTTTACCTACCTGGATATATGACTTGACTTGATTATACAGGTGCAGTATTATTTTTCGCTCAGATTTATAAGTTTCTTTTTATTTTGGGCAAAATAAGTATTTGTATTAATTAAAACACTTATGGCTGTATTCAGTATTAATGATTTTTTATTCAAAATTTTGGTTACAATGGCAGAAAAACTGAGATAAAACATAATATGCTTGCTGTGGCAATAGCTTTGTTTGGAACTGCACAAGAATACAAATCGAAAAAATGCTTACGTTTCAAAAAATACTGTATATATTTTTGTTATTTTTTTCTGCTATAACATGAGTTACGGAATAGAAATTAGATGGATTTAGCTATAAATCATAGTTAAATTTTACTTGTATTTTGTAACTGTTTTTGAAAAATTGACAAGAATTTTTTGTGTGAATTTTGAGGCTGTTTGAAATATTGCACAGTGGTATCACAAGTGGTTTTCCATTCGATTTGTATAAGGAAATGCTTCTAGTGGGTCCTAGGATCGGGCAGTGAATCCCCAAAATTGGTCACCTCGGGTATAACACTTTCTTAATAAAATTTGTTTATGATTTGATTGAAATTTTTTTTTTTAATATTTTACCTGTGATATCTCTTATAGTTTTAGAGATATTTAAATCAAAGTTAAAATTTGACCCAAAATTAAAAATTTTCTGATTTTGTTGAAAAAGGACTACACAATTTTATCTTAATTCTGAAAGAATTGTCAACGTTAATGCATATAAAACAAAATCGAGGATTGGAATTTTGGGTATTTTAGAATAAAGAAGTGAGAATCTTTTTTTTAGTTGTACATTAAAGACAGCTTTGTCTATATTAATATTTCATAAATATATCTTTATAGCAATAAAATTTATTTAAATTCAAATATTAATTTTTTTACAAAATATGTTTTTTTATTTATTTTTTTGAATTTTTGTCAAATTTATTAAAAATATTTACTTCAGGTACTTAATAATATATATAATTATTATTATTATTATTATTGTTATTATTATTATTATTATTATTATTATTATTATTATTATTATTATTATTTATTTTTATAGTAATAATCTATCCAAGGATCTAATTAAAAATTTGATTAATTAAAACAATTATTAAATTTATTGAAATCGCCTTATTATCATATTTTTATATTAAATAATTAAAATTTTATTATTTTAATCAAAAATATTTTTTTGGAAATATGAGAAAATAATACTATTGATCACTCGATTAATTAATACAATAATAATAATAATAATAATAATAATAATAATAATAATAATAATAATAATAATAATTGAAATTTTTTGGAGTATTTTTTTTCTGTGTACATTTTTAAATGTTTTACACACTACCCTTCAAAAATTCGCATGTAAATATGAGCTGCAGTAAATTATATATTAAATGAAAAGAAATTTCAGATGTATTTAAATTATGTTACATAACTTTATAATCGTTAAACATATTTTACGGAAATTGCGCAAAGTTTTTCTAAGTTTTTTTTTTTTTTTTTTGAAAGGTTTGGAAGAGCATAACTTTCCAGTTCTGTCAGGGCCAGGAGAGCACCCGAGAAAATGGTTGCATCCGAGATTATATCCTACTGTTCCAAAAAGCTGCAGCACATATTTACATCGGTAATGTACATATTTCTGGACAGGGGCCAAGTTTTAGTCATTTTTAAGGGTGTTGTAAATTTTTATATAGTATTTAGTATCGTTGGATAGGCGATTTCTTGAAAAATAATATGTACATAATTATATGGACAATGTTGTCCTTAATGTAGGACCATAAAAATATTCCCACTTTTTATTCCAAAATATCCAGTCGGGGAAAATTTGTTAAAAAATTCAATTTTTTTCAGTAAGTTGCTAACCCTGGCATTATAAGAGGTATTTCCATTACAGATTTCTTGAGTGGTTAGTAAATTTAGCTACATAATCATGGTACTTTTCTGACGATACAGCTTCGACATTTATTTGCTATTGAAAAAAAAAAAACTAAAAAGACAAATTGAAAATTGATGAAATTCTGATAGGGCTTGCGGGGAAACTGTTTCCCCTAAAGTTCTTAAACTTGTTTTATATGCATTTTCGTATAAAATTATTTTAGAATTAAACAAAAAACATATATATTTCAGAAGAAAATACATGTTACCACATTTTTGGAAAAAATTCCAAAAGTTTTCTATTTCAAAGTAACATAATTTTCTATTGAATCCACATAAGCATGACTTTTGTACAAAGATTATTTAAAATTTTGTATAGAATCTAGAAAATATTTTATATTTTTTACACCCGAATTGAGCCCAGCAAGTTAAAAACAAAAACTAAAAAAAATCTGTCCAAAAATGGGTCAAAATTTTACTTTGGTCTAAATATCTCTTAAACTATATGAGATATGTCAAACATGTAAGCGTATTTAAGGGCTATACGTATGTTAAATATTTTGGAAATCCATGTCCCAACCCCAGGGCTGACTAGAAATATGCCCTTCTCCACATCAATGTAAATGTTCATGTAAAATTTCGGCAAAAAATATTTGTGCGATATAAATTATTTAATTACCATTTATACAAAAAAAAAAAAAAAAAAAACACGAAGTAAAATCAACGTTGAACATAGTTGATTTAATTAAATGTTTTTACGTTTGTGGTGAAATAATATTGCACATATTACAATCTTTCGATATTAATATATAAAATTATATAACGATATATTTTTAAAATAACTTTAAAATAGTAAAATTTCAAGTAGTAAAATTTCAAGAATATTCTCAAAAAACAGTATTTACTGTAAAAAAATGTTAAATTAACATTTTTAACTATGAAGCAAAATCATAACTGAGAAAAATTTAAATTATTTCTATTTATATTGATTTTTTATTTTATTTTTACATTGATTTTTCTCTGTGTGTAATTTTCCTCACTTTAAATATAATAAAATTTAAATTTCATTATTGAAATTGAATTTCAAGAAATGAAAATTATATTATTTAGTGGTTACGTCCATTTCATTAAATATTTGATAGATCTGAACGTAAATTTACACACAAACAACCGAAACTTGAATCAGCAAACTTTTGTGACGAAAACGAAATAAAATGAAATTTACTTTTTTGTTAAGTTTCGTTTCGTTTCGTATCGTTTTTTTTTCTTCAGTTAGTAAATATTCAGTTGTTAAATCGTTAAGTTGCATTAATGTCGATTCACGTACCGCTCGAAAAGTTGTCATAGAGACAAACAAATTAAACAATAACAAAAATAAAAAAAGTTATTTATTCCTCAATGAAAGTGGATACATACGGATGGATGAGTACATATTTTTGGATGTACAGTACATTTAAAAGATAAATTAATTAATCGATTGTACATACAATTAATAATTTTTAAAAATAGTGAAATTAAATTAAGAAAGAAATTATTAAATAAAAAACACAATAAATTTAAAAATTCAACAGAAAATATTGGAATTCAAATAATAATTTTCTAATCAAACGAATTTGTGTATCGAATAATTTTTTTTATGAAATAAATTTGAAAAATCATAAAAATACAAGGAAATGGCGCAAATGATCCAAAGTGTTAATGGGATGATGAACAATGAAACAGAGGTAAATTTATACCAAATACTCGTATAAACTCGTATAAATAAAATATAAATCTCTCGTATTTTTCTTACTAAATAAAGTAACATGGAATAATGTATAATCGGTCAACACCGACTATCTAATATCCTACACCACATTGTTGGTTAAAAACGGTAATTACGAAAAATTAACGAACTACCATCGCATAATTTTATTTAATGATTTATTCTTAAGTGTGCAGTACATTATTATAACACTGACATTTATGTTAAAATTATGAGTTTAAAAATTAGTTATGTGGGAGCTACAAGAAATTATGAAATGGCCCTCGTATAATTTCGCACATTGATTTTTATTTTTATTTATCTTAACTTGATCTGCTATTACAATACCAACGTATATGTGAGATTTTTGCCCTTGAAAATGATATTTCGAAAGGTGTTCGTATGGGACCTATGAGAAGCAATGGACCAACTATGGCATATTTTGGCACATTGCTTTAGAATATCATAGTACTTACTTGTATAAAATTTCGTTTAAATGGCTTTATAATTAGGATCTTAATGATAAATGAACGGTATACTTTAAGGTGGGTGTTACACCATTTTTTCTGCATGTTACAAACATATGCGCAAACGCATAATACCCCAACCACCTACGGTAGTGTAGGATTTAAAAACGAAGATCACAAATAAATAATAAATAACATAGTAAAGAAATCATTGAAATAAAACGAATTTCGGAAATACAATTTCAGATGTACAAATGTACGTCTGTAATTGAACCATAAAACTAAACAAAAAACAAAAGAAAAAATACCAAAACCAGTATATTTTTAGCATTTACAGCGATGTTCGAAACTTTAGCAACCTTTTTTTCAGAAAATACTTACCGTCTTAAAGAGTGAGGACGAAAAATTCTTAACATACATATAAATTAATAAAAACGAAACCACTAAACTTACCAAATTGTTTTCAGTTTTAGTAAATGATAAAATAGTAATTTTTACTTTATATGTAATTAATTTTCATATATTCAAAAGAAATGAAAACAACATTTATTTTCAATAAAATTATCAGTTGAAAAACCAACATTCAAAAATAAATAACAAATTCATCTGTTTTAAACGAAAATTCAAGCAGTAAACTCTTCAAAAGAAATTTCATTTATTTTAAATGTATTTTTCTATTGATTTTACCTACATAATTTTTTGAGTGTATGGGATTCAAGTCTCAAACAGCTGATTGCTTTGGGTGATATTTCTCACTCGGCATAGGTGGCCAAATATCATTGAAAAGAAAATGGTACATTATTGTTTAGATTTATTTTTAACCAAAACATAACGACCCTGTCTATTTGGTGCACTTTGCATGTAGCATCTTTTCGTTTAGTCTTCCTACATGACTCACTCCATCTGAATTCGCTATATATTCCAGTCATTATCTTATATAGTAAAATTCTATATAAAACAAACAAAATGGCGGAGAAATCATAAATATTGTAAATACTTTATTGTAAGCATGAGTTTCAAAGAAGACAAGGATTTCTTAAGTTACTTAAGTGCATAAAATCAAAATGTTTTTTTTTTTCAATTTTTCAAAAATTAGAATTTTGTTGTTCTTAATTTTTTGTTTCAGCAAATAGAACAATATCAAAGATGCTTTTAGTGTTAATTTTTTTATTATTATTCAACCTAACATCACGCTTGGGGTTTGTACGTTTGTGCAGACGTTTGTAACGCAAAGAAAAAATATTGTTGCCAGCACTTTTAAGTATAAAATTCGACTCAAAACCATTGAGCCGATTTAACGATGCAAGTCCTTCCGTGAAAAAAAAAATCAGGTCGCAATTTTAAAGAAATATTGATATGGTCCAAGGACCATTATTTCACCTAATCCCCATAAAGGGCTTTTATCAAAATTCGGAACAGATAAGACTTATAACATTTTAAAATTATGTGCCAAAGTAAGGTACGTTGGTATTGCGATAATAATTGGTGAAACTAAGACAAATATAAGCTAAAATCCATTTACGAAATTTTACAAGGGTCGGTTCATAGCTTCATTTTATTATCTCCCCAAAAAATCATTTTAAAACGCACAAATCCTACATAATTATTAGCACCATAACTGCACGAGGGTTGTTCATTAATTTTTGTTAGCTTTTATTAATAACCAGCAATACATTCTTTCTTGCTTTTTATTGTTATAATTAAAATCTAAACTAAATTTGCATTAATTAAAAAAAGTAGATAAATTTTTCATTAATCAATTTAAAGTCAATATATTAGATAAAGAATAGTAACTGGGAAAAGTTAGCTTCGTAAATGTATCTACATACCTTCACATATGCATACATAAATATGTATTGTAAACTAAAATATAAAAGTTAATTGCAAAAATTTTTGTTTCGCTTTAAATTATGAAAAAAAAAAACAAACAAAAAGTTTTTTTTGCAGAAATTCAGATTCGAAATACAAAATAAAAGTTCATCACGAATTAGTCATTCACAAAATTAGAGTCTTTTTTTCAAAACTTTAATAAAAATTGAATTTTAAATTATATTTGTGAATGATACACACATACAAATAAATATGTACATATACAGATAAATACAATACAAACATAAAATAAAATGGGATGAACTGATCCCAGCTTTCTTTGTTCAGCTCAGATTAATGAATATTAGAATACTGACAATTAAATTCAGCTAAAAATGTTGGTTGTCACGTAATGAGCTGAGAAGCTTTGCATCATTTTTTTAATTAAAATTATTAATTTTATTTAATATTCAAACAATTATAGATGAATTATTTATTGTATATTTTTTATTCCTGTACAATATGGAATTTTATATTTGTTTTACTATGCGTTTGCGCAAAAATTGTAACAGGCACAAAAGGTTGTGCTTCCACCATTTTTTTTAAGTGTACCGTCCGACTCAGGATCACTTTCTGAGTCGATTTACCGATGTCCGTCCATCTGGCTGGCTGTTCATGTAAAACTTGTGAACAAAATGCAGTTTTAAAGTTGCCATATTTCATGTATGAGGACTATGGGGCGATTTTAATGAAATTTGGCACAAATTCGTCTTTTGATGTCCCATACAAGCCCCCTTCCAAAATTACTTTGAATGGCATAAATCTCGCATATACGTTGGTATTGTAATATTAATTTATTACATTACATAATTATAATTAATATTAGCAAAAACAGTGTGTAAAATTTTCGAGGGTCGGACTATTACTTCTTTTAGATCACATATGATCTACCCCGAAAAAATTATTTTAAAACGAAAAAATATCACATAAAGGTTACGGTCACAGTAAACGAGGGTTGTTTATTATTTTTTTGTAACTACATTTACCTACTTCCGTCTGTCTGTTTGTTTTTATTTTTACGCTTACATTTAAAATCATTGATAGACCTCAATTAAATTTGGCCCAGCTATTGTGAAGTTTGTTATTTAAACCTACGAAACTTGTCATTAGAAAAAAGTTATAGACCCTTATCTAAGACAACTTTCTTCAGACTTAAGATTTGAACATTAAATTTGGCATACAGATATATCCGTGGGAACTTTCCTCACTATACACTCTTTAGATTGGACAGTTGGGAAATAGCGACATTACATCTTTTAAAATATAACGTAAATTTAATTTAATAATTTGAATTTAAATAAATTAATGGAATGAATGGAAATAACCATTAACATAATCTTTGTTTTAATCTTATATATAATATTAATAGATCTGAACAGTTTTTAATGTTGATCTAAGGTCTTTACTGGTTTATTCAAATTGAATGGTTTGCATATTAATCCGCTTTTGAATAATTTTTAAAATTTAAATATCGACAAACAGTTTTTTGTCATTTATTATTTTTTTCACAAAAAAAAACATTCAATATTTTCACTTTTATTATAAAAAACAATCCTGGCTAATTAAAAGGATGTGCTTTGAAAGTGGACAAAAGAATAGGAAATCTTTTGAGCATATGAAAACATAACATAAAATGTTTTCAGGAAAATCTTCTGTTTACTTCATAAAAGTCCTAAATTTGGAAATATTTTGATAAATATTAACACCAATAAGTTGTAAATTCTAATATGTGTCAAACTTCGAAATTCATTCATACCTTTATATGGAACCGTATTCGAAACCATTTTTTATTAAAATGCAATTTTTATTATTTTTTACGCACTTTATCAATTCCAAATTACTTCTCATGTATCGTACTCTATCTCCCTTTCTCGCTCTTTAGGCCAGGAAGGACAAACCCAAGACTTGCTATTTCTCATATGGGGCCCAAAATGTCTCTGAAAATAAAATGTTTCACTTTTATTTCGATTTACGTTAAAAGACTAACTACACTGTAAAAAAAAAACAGGTTAAAACCAAATTTAATGATAAAATATAAGGCGATTAATACTTACTAATAGAAAGTTGCTAAGGTTTCGAACAATACTGAATGTGTATAGATTAATAACCTTAGTGTTTAATATGTATGGCTGTGTTTTTGCACACCGTGAAAAACACAGTTGTGGTAACCATTATCAGTGAATGTTTTAATCTTATATATAATATTAATAGATCTGAACAGTTTTTAATGATCTAAGGTCTTTACTGGTTTATTCAAATCTGAAACTGGTTTGGCATATTAACGGGTCCGCTTTTGAATAATTTTTAAAATTTTAAATATCGACAAACCAGTTTTTTGTCATTTTTATTATTTTTTTCACAAAAAAAAACATTCAATATTTTCACTTTTATTATAAAAAACAATCCTGGCTAATTAAAGAGGATGTGCTTTAAAGAAAGTGGACAAAAGAATAGGAAATCTTTTGAGCATGTGAAAACATAACATAAAATGTTTTCAGGAAAATCTTCTGTTTACTTCATAAAAGTCCTAAATTTGGAAATATTTTGATAAATATTAACACCAATAAGTTGTAAATTCTAATATGTGTCAAACTTCGAAATTCATTCATACCTTTATATGGAACCGTATTCGAAACCATTTTTTATTAAAATGCAATTTTTATTATTTTTTTCTGAAAACTACAGTTTTCAGAATACCCTAATTAAGACATTTTAATTTTACATTCAAAAAATAATATTAATAAATTTCTTAAATGCTTTAGTGTTATACAAGAAATGACGAATGCATTTTATCATTAACAATATTAAATGGTGAAGGGAGGTCCAGAAAATAATATGCGTTAAAAAATAATCATAGAACTATCAACAAACTATAACATAAAAAATTTCAATATGAAGGTGTGTTTACACTAAAATAAAAAGAATACAAGAAAAATCAATTATGATAATGAAAATGAACTTCATAGTTAAACAAACATTTTTGTACTCAAAATGTCTAAATTTTTATTTGAAGAAACCAAAGAATCAAGTCTCATTTATGAAAATTTTTAATTATTTCTCTCCATCTCTCCACCTCTCTATTGATGACATTATCAACATTCATTTTTTAACTGTTATTATCGGTCCAGTAACAAACAAGTTTTATATATATATATATATATATATATATATATATATATATATATATATATATATATATATATATATATATATATATATATATATATATATATATATATATATATATATATATATATATATTTAAATTTTAAAGACAACAATAGACAATCTGACCAAATTTTTGATTGATTTGGATTTCTGTGATAAATAGAGATAAAATTTTAATTTATTAAAGTAAAATAATTGTTGTTTTTTATCAAACATTATTATTTCCTTCAAAAATATTAGTTTTAATATACCATTATCTTACATTAATTCTAATTCCAACAATTATATTGTTTTAAAATTAAACACACACATACATACAAACACGTTTCGTGTCATTTTTAAATTATTAATTTGTTTAAATAAAAAAATCAATAACGGAAAATAACTAAAGACCAAATAAGTCTATTAACTCCTGTAGTCTAACACAGGTGAATAGATATTTTTTTATAAATTTTTAATAAAATAAAGACGTATCCCTCTCCAGTTTTTTGGTATTGTAATAAGCAAATATTTTTCAAGGTAGTGCAAATAAATAATAATTTAATATAATTCCTATCAGTTTTTACAAAATGATTGAAGTGAATTTATTTTCGTAATAATTTTATAAACTTAGAAGTTTAATTGAAATTATAATTGTTTTATTTTTTATATATTTCTGAAAGTTTACAATCTATTTCCATTTCATTTACTCATTTTTCCATATCTAGTCTATTTTGATAAATATCCAATAGAAATGGCGGTAAAAGAGTAAATAATGTGTGAAATACTTATTTCTTGTCTTTTGATGTACTTTAGCTACGCACACTTATTTTCCCTGTTCTTTTCCAACATAAATTTGCCGCTAACTCATCTATTAATGACTTCCACGAGCAGTTTTTTTTATGAAATTGGAGTTCTTGCAACAATTTGGAGCTTGTTTGCCTGTGAATAAAAAATCTATGAACATAAAGGAGGCATAACAAAATACGCTTTATTTATGAAAAGTTTTTTTCAGAATCCACATTATCTTTAGAAAATTGAATTCTCGTTTCCAATTTTATTCAAATTTGCATCACTAATTTTGGAACTAATCTGACTGGAGCTGGTTGAAACTTTACTCACATTACATATTATGGGTCTTTTTCATTCAACAATTTAATTGTCATTTTTTAAATGCAGATTTTAACTTTTTTCTTAATATTTTAAGGGATTTTTATTTTAAAAGGGAATTTTTATACAAAAACTCTTACAAAACTGTTGCGAGCATTCATATTTTGCAATCACATTTGTGAATATTGTTATTCTAACAAGTTTATAGCAAGTATTATTACAAATACTGTTACTATAAGAAACATTTTGAAAGTATTATTTTAAAAGTATTTACAATTATGATTAAAATAAATCTATAATAAGTATCCTTATGAAATGTTGTCGAAAATTCTTTATGACAAGTTTTTTTTAGGATATATTTACATTTTATTTATGCCTTGTTTGTTGGGATGAGTCTATGGGCCGCTTTAAATATGCTCATAATATTTTATGTGTCAATTTTTAATAGATAAATATTTTTAAATTATTATTTTTAGATGAAAAGCATGGATGCTAATAGATATGCTACAAAGAAAACTATTGCCCAGGGCATGTTGGATATAGCGTTGCTTACAGCAAACGCATCGCAACTCAAATATATTCTACAAGTTGGGGAACAACATCAATTCTATAAATTAATGCTCATACTTATTAGTCTATCAATAGTTTACAGGTAAATTCAATTAAAATTTAATATTATTAAGGTGTTCACAGTTTGCATCATTATAAATAACAATGATAAAAATAAAATAGTTTAGAAATTCTATTATTTATTAATCAGAACTATTAAAAAACTTTATTACTGGCTGTGAGATAACTGTTCAGCTGTGGGAGAAGAGCCTTAAGAGTTTTTGTGACAGGTGACAGGAGGGAAATCATCCTATATGATTGTCTCTTCTCACTTCCGTTGGGGTGACACCCCTTGACCGAAGAATATCGAATATGCGAACATTGTTATAGGCCTTGATTATAGATCTGAGTACAGCGTCCGCTGAAATACATTTTTTCAATATTTTCTTCAATTCTGTAGCAATTTTTAGAGCACCTTTAGATGGATGATTTTCAATAATTGATACTATTTACTTTTTCTTTAAAGGTTAATTTTTTTAACGCTTTGAACGTTCTTTTCGAGTCATAATGAATGATTTTTTTTTTTTTTTTTTTTTTTTTGAACTAAAATTATAAATTTACTAATCCCAAGAACAACAAATGATATTTACCACGTTTAATTTTCCGTTATTTTCTGTTTTTTTTTTAATAAAATTGCAAAGTTGCCAAAGCGTTTTATAAAATATTTTAGGGGGTACCTACACTTTTGCTGTGAAAAAACTATAGAGTTACCAGAATATTTGCCTGAACTTTTTTAAGTCAAAGATCGTTAAAATATAATGAAAGTACCTTAAATGTTATCTTTTTTTAATAAAATTATTGATTTTATATAAATTTCTATTTTCATATAAATAACTTTATTTGGTACTGATTTAAAATTTCAATTCAATCGCAAATTTAGATCCTGTCTGGTGTATTAAGTTTATCGCTAAGTCTAATGCGTGATTGTCGTATGGACAAGCCGGAATTTCATCGATCGGCAAATTTGATAAATCACATTCGTACTGGTTTTGCATTTTTTGTAACCATGATTAACTTATTTATATCGGCATTTGATTCTCGTTTACCACCACCACAAGGCGATTTTTTGAGTGGATTAAATTAAGAATAATCGTATATAAAAAATGTATATATGTTATATACATATTTATCTATAATTAAGGTGGTTTTTTATATTTGATATTAAATAAATTAAATAGTTTTATATAAATCATTTATGTAAAATATAAAAGTAAACAATAATATAAATAGATTTTTTTATTAAAATGACGATTAATAAAAACGCAATTATAATTAAAATAAATTTTTTGTTTTACATGTTTTCTTTCTTTTTGGTATCCGAAGCTGTTGGTTGGTATACTCTTTGTTATTATTGGAAGTTTGAATATCAATCGTAAACAGGATCAAACAGCCGCTATAATATTAAATGATATAATTTTGGTTGTTATATTTGTTATATCGGTAATAAATGTGATTATATCCGGTTTTGGCATAGAATACTCATCTCAACCGTTACGACTAATGGATCATCCGAAAAAAGATCTTTAAAAGAATTTTACAAACAAAATTAATTAGTTCATTAGTTTAAGATTTAAGTTTAATAAAAATATATTTGTATTTCATAAATCATATATAAATCTGTGTTTTATTTTCCATAGATCAGCGCTGGTATTCTATTAATGATACAATCAGTTGTCAGCATTCATAAGGGAAAAATGGAACGAAAGATTGCCGATGTATTGAATCATATTATAAATGGTTTAATATTTCTCTCGGTATTTTGTGATGTTATAAAAATGAATTTTGGTTTAGATCCTGCCATACCAGATTTTCATCAAAATATTGAAACTTTTAAAAATTAATATTTTTTAAATACATAAATATATATATATTTTTTAATTTTCAATAAAGTTGTTAATTTTTATAATACGAATTTATTTTTATTTAAATTTGCAATTTTATTTAGAAATCTTATTCATTTGCATGGAATATATATTTATTTCATATGTCTCTCATGTAAATTAAGGTCCACATAATGTAATCTAATGCTTTGAACACATTTCAGACAGCAGACTGCACAAACACAATTGCTGCTGTGCTGCAGTTGTAGTCGTGTGGTAGTTACTGAATTATTTTAAAGACTACAGCTACAAAGTAAAGTAAAGCTGATCCCAACGTTTGACATTTTGTTAAATATTAAAATATTTTTTTGTATTTGTGTTTTTAAAAGTGTCTGAGAAAAATTTGGTAAATTTTATTATAACTATTGCTAAAATAGTTCATAAACAAATACCCTGTATGAATCTAGTAAATTTACAACATGAAAATGCAAAAATACTTAAAATATAAACAACTGTTTCTTGTTGATATGAATTTATAATTCAGTGGCGCCACTTTCTCTTTTTATGTTTTTAATTTTATAATAAAAAATAATCGTATAAAATTTCAAAGTACTTAAGATTTAAACTATTATTTTGAATAAAAATATATATGTTGTAATAATTTATGTAACTATTATTAATTAATTCCAATATGATTAAAAAACTTCTTCCAATAAAGTAAAAAAGTGTATTTTTTAAGCACCTTAATTTTTTTATTATATGGTTGACAAAAATAGAAATTAGCTTAATTCGACTGCAGCAGCAAAAGTAGTCGAGTAAATATGGCAAAAACATATTTCTTGTAATTTATGAAAGAAAACGTTATATTTGGTTAATTTTTTTAAACGCTTTAAAAAACGCAATGTAAACTAAAAACTACCGTTAAGCGAACTGAATTACGATTTACGCAATAATTAAAAATTTTTTTGTTTTACATGTTTTCTTTTTTTTGATCCTGTTGGTTATATTTCGTTAATGTTTGCTGTAAGGATCAAACAGATAATTTAAAAAAATTTTTGTTTTTTTACAAAAATATTATTCTAAAAATACTCATCTCATTACACAATTATCCGAAAAGTCTAAAAATTTTACAAACATAATGATTTTTTAAATTTAATTTAATAAAAAATATATTTGTATTTAAACAACTGATTTTCATAGTCAGCGCTGTATATAATGAACAATAGTGTCAGCATTTTACAGAAGATGCCATGTATTAAATATTTAAATGGTTAATATTTCCTTATTTTTGATTTAATGATTTTTTTTCCGCCATACTTTTAATTAAATTTTAAATTTTTTTTAATTATTATATTTTTTAATTTATATGAATTTATAATCAATTTATATTAATTGCATTTATTTAACCATCTGGAATATATATTCATATGTCCTCATTAAAAAGTCAAAGTAATTAAGCGAAACATTGAAGAGACGAAAAAAATTCTCTTGTGCTGGCATTTAGTGTGTTAGTTACTGATTATTTTAAAGGACTACAGCTACAAATAAAGTAAAGCGTCCAACGTTTGACATTTTTGAAAAAAAATATTGATTTGTGTTAAAACAAAAAATTTGGAAATTTTATTAAACATTGAAAATAGTTCATAAACAAATACCCTGTATGAATCTAGTAAATTTACAACATGAAAATGCAAAAATACTTAAATATAAACAACTGTTTCTTGTTGATAATGAATTTATAATTCAGTGGCGCCACTTTCTCTTTTTATGTTTTTAATTTTATAATAAAAATAATCGTTAAAATTTCAAAGTACTTAAGATTTTAAACTATTATTTTGAATAAAAAATATTATAAGTTGTAATAATTTATGTAACTATTATTTAATTAATTCCAATATGATTTAAAAAAACTTCTTCCATAAAGTAACAAAATTGTGTAATTTTTAAGTAAACCTTAATTTTTTTTTATATGGTTGACAAAAATAGAAATTAGCTTAATTCGACTGCAGCAGCAAAAGTAGTCGAGTAAATATGGCAAAAACATATTTTCTTGTAATTTATGAAAGAAAACGTTATATTTGGTTAATTTTTTTAAACGCTTTAAAAAACGCAATGTAAACTAAAAACTACCGTTAAGCGAACTGAATTACGCTTTACTTTTGACAATAATCAAAAACTTTATAATTGGCATATATTTGTTTTTTTGAAATCCTGTCTGATATATGAATGGTTCGTTAACTGTTTCGCTGTTAAGCTCAGAAGAGATAATTCGAACAAAAAGTTCATTTGTTTTTTTACAAAATCCATACTTATTCTAAAAATGCATCTTTTTACTCTCATTTACACAACTTAATCAGAAAAGTTCTAAAAATCATTTTCAAATATAACTGATTTCAAATTTCAATTGTGTAAAAACGCCCTATTTCAAACAACAGATTTTACATCAGTTAGCATTTGTATATACTGAAAACATGAATAGTGTTGCATTTTACATAAGGTTGCCACATGTTATTAAATATTTTCTAAATATCTAAAATATTTCCATTATTTTTGCATTGAATTGTATTTTTCTTTTCCGCACAATACTTTTAATTAAATATTTAACATTTTGTTTTAATTATTAGATTTTACTTACTGTTATATGACGATTATATCAAAAATGTCATATTAATTGCGGCGATTTTATTTTCAACCCATCTGGCAGTACTATATTCCTAACCTTACTTACAAAAGTCAAAGTAAAAATTTAAGGCGAAACAAAAGTTGAAAGAGACGAAAAATAAATTCATCTTGTGCGTGTATTTAGTGAAAATAAATTTTTAATTTAGTTAATTTTATAAATTTAATTGTTAAACAGTGATTCCGTTCATTTAAATTAAGTTTTCTTTAAACAAATTCATATCAAAGTCAAACGTCCAACCACAAAAAAAAAAAGTAATTGAATTCAGTTAGCATTACCACAACAACAAAAAATACCTGCAAACTCGGAAAAAATATTGTAGAAGACAAGAAAACCAGAAGTATCAGTAAAAGGAAGAATACAATCATAAAAGAGAATATACAAAAATTCGTGGAAAACACAAAAGTACACAAGAAAAAAATAGAAACGATAAACGAAATATAAAACAAACGTTAATTACCAATTAAATAAATGGATTTTTGTGAAAAATTGTTTATTCTTCAAATGCTTAAATAAAAAAACGTGTAAAAATTTCCATAATAATCCCCTCCGATCAAAGTCTCTGATCCTGTTGCAAATAAAAAACACTCAACTTCTTTGTCGCAACATCAAAGGAACTCATTTTTAACCCGTCCACACCCACTCAACAAGAAACCTTTCGTCGTCATCGTCATCGTTGTTGTCTTCTTAACTTTGCGAATGTCAAATTTACTTTGTATTTGTTATTTGCTACTCTTCTTGACATCTTAATGAAGGTGGTAGCAGCAGTTGTACTGTTACGTTTGTTTGTTTGTCCACAACACGTAACTTCAAAGGTAAAAAATTTTGTTTTCTTTTATTTCTATATCTTCATTGGAATTATATAGTCCTAAAATAAATTATTATTTGTATATGTAAAATACATAAAAATGTTATTTAAATTGTATTATAACTTTCTTGAAAGATGTTTATAATAAAACATCTTTTGAAACTGTTATGTGATCAAATTTAAATCAGTTTCATCAAAGAGTAGTTAGTATCTCAATTATGAGACTCTTACTGTTATATAATCGAAATTTATTTATACGTGGTATATCGTTCTCCAAGATCTCATCCATCACTACATTTTTCCAGAAAATTATTTACATTTGTATTTAATAAATAGGAGTTGATTCTCCTATATAGAAAACCAAAGTGTATTTTTTTTTTTGGAAAAACTTAATGTGTCATAATTTTATGTTAATAATGAAGATATATGATCCTTTCATTTGATGTACTAAACCAATTGCATTGAATGAAAATTATTTCCATATCATATCTTTGGTATTATGGTATTTAACTTGATTAAATTCTGTATTCAGAGGGTCAATACAGAATGTATAATGGTATTTAACTTGATTAAATTCTGTATTCAATACAGAATGTATCTTGATTATGGTCCATCAAATAATTCAAATTTCTTTCTATCCCTCACACAATATATTCAGATGTTTTCCTTTAGGCTGCATCATATGTTTATCCGCATATTAAAAGCATATTGCAACATGTTTATTTGTAAGTTATGGTTCTTTTAAGGAAATTTTATCGATATATTTGTTAGATATTTTATCATATATCGAACTAAAGGATGTAAATTTGTTATTTTGCTTATTATTTAATTTACTGTTTTCAATTTAATCTTAAATGCACTAAATGCATTGAAAAATCATTTATACTCCAATTAAATTGAACGATGAAATATGAACAAAATCTTTTTAGTAAATATAGTAGTTATTGAGATAAGTTCATTTGAATTTCATTTTAAACTCTCCGATATAAGTATCAAAAACAAAAATAGAAGTTTTAAATGTTTCGAATCTTAGAAATTTAATATAAAAAGCTTAGTTTTATTTCCACTTCTATTATTTTAAATAGAGCTGTACATATGAAATGAATTGAAACAATATTATAATACATACTTTATTATATATTTATATATTAAATTATTAGTATTTACTTCGTATGGATATTATTTCTCATGTTGCCTCTATTCTACCTTCATTTTTGCACTAACTTTATTTTGTTTAACTTTATTTAAGAGCGATTGGGGCGCCAAGACTCTAGCTGTATAAGATCTATCCCATATTTGAAAATTATTATTCTATCACAAAATATACACATAGATAGATACACATCATTTATTTTAAAAGTATCAATAAATTTGTTCGCCCTGAATATTTGCTAGAAAAATGTCATTGAAGGCAAAAAAATGTTAGTACATAATAAGTATTGCCCCCGGAAAATATGAATTTTGGTTTAAAAAAAGGACTAAAATTCCTCGTTAATTTTCTTTCCTCCAGGTGATTGGGCATTTATTCATTTATAACCAATTACTGGAAAAAAATGATTTTTCTTGATCGAACAATATATTTCTATAATTTTATTTTGGATTTTTTCTAGCAATTGCTTGATATCAATACCTACCTCAGCTTAAACAGTTTTCAATTTATTTGTTTATAACCAACCTATCTGATTGGTCTAACGTGACATTCTACTATTTTGACCCTTCTAGTAACAAAAATGTGTGTAAAAGTGAAATTAACAACAAAATTGTGAAGCAAGACATTTTGTGCCACTTCAATACTACGAATTTTTAGTTTTAAGAAACGCCACAGAAATATCTTTTAAAACTTCATTTTCGAGCTTGACCGACTATAAAATGATTTTTCTTGATCGAACAATATATTTCTATAATTTTATTTTGGATTTTTTCTAGCAATTGCTTGATATCAATACCTACCTCAGCTTAAACAGCTTTCAAATATTTATTTATGTTGTTTTTAACACGACCAACCTATCTGATTGGTCTAACGTGACATTCTACTATTTTGACCCTTCTAGTAACAAAAATGTGTGTAAAAGTGAAATTAACAACAAAATTGTGAAGCAAGACATTTTGTGCCACTTCAATACTACGAATTTTTAGTTTTAAGAAACGCCACAGAAATATCTTTTAAAACTTCATTTTCGAGCTTGACCGACTATAACATTTTTACTTGTTTTTATGTTAACTTTTTGCTCTCCTTCAAACAAAAACAACACTAATGACCCGAAATTCTTCGGCCAAGGGCTGTCACCTCAGCAACGGATATCGGAGCAGCATATTCCGGCTGTATTGCTCCGCATATGACTGGTCCGTGCCGCAATTGAAAAGAATCCCGGACCATGGTTCTACTCAGTGTGCCACAACCGCTTGCACCACATGTCAATACAATTAAGGTGCAACTCTTATTTGGGATGGTGTCACCTCAGGACATGTTCTGGACTGAGACATCATACTTGGTTTGCACCATGCTGCCAATCGGTGATATCGATATTACAGTTTAACTGTAATGGCCTCCAAGGTAAAGTAACTTGATAAGATAACCCGATTCATGAGACAACACAACATTGTAGTCTCTGCGATCCAGGAGACGAAACTGACGAGTAATTTCATTCTGCATTGTTGTAATGGATACAACGTTCTCCGAAAAGACCGCACCAGGTGTAACGGTGGAGGCATCGACTTCATAATACATAACAGTACAGTATAGAGCTCTATCTCTTAATTTGACATCCAGAGATCAATACCTTGAAATTCAAGGTATTGCTGTTAAGTCGGAAGATGTGGTTCTCGAGCTCTATAATGTCTGTTCTGCCTATAGCCAGCTGTCCAATAGGTTACCATCCCGATATTAGGTCTATATTTCATGGCAACATCCGATAAGTCCTCGGGTACTTTAACGCGCACCATCAACTTTGGCACTCGAAGCTCGGGAACGACCAAAGAGGTGCGATGTTAGCGGAACAAATAAACGAATCCACCTTCTCCACATTGGATGACGATACCCCCACACGGATTATGGGTACTTGCGCTAGTTTGCCAGATATAACCTTAGCGAGTGCTGGTATGATTAACTGTACAACCTGGCAAACTGTAGTATCTCTGGGATCAGACTCTTACCCATAATCGTTTCCTTGGAGCGATTTTATCGTCTCTGAACACTGCACATACATGAACCAAAAGAAAGCAGACAGGCGCGGCTTCAGTGAATTTACCGACCGCCGCTTTAGTGAACTACCTGTTCCCTCAAATATAAGAATAAGAATTGCCGAGAGAAAGTTATGCGAAACCATCAACGCAGCAGTCGCTCGATTTGCGCCATCTGGGAGAATATCCGTAGTGCATTCACACTTCCTGCCGAAGCAGCATGAATCGCAGATGAGCATGATGATATCCGCAATACCAACCCCAGCGGCCCTAGGATTGCTCAGCTGAACAGTGAAATCAGCAGGTCCCAAGAAGAAGGATGATAGGGTTGCGATTAAGTTTGCAGATAAAACCATTTCCGAACCTAAGGATTGCTCGCGAGCTTTTTGTCGACAATTCATTGAGCATCCGGAGAGAGATAAGGCCATCCTGCAATCAAAATTGTCGAACAATATGAAGAGATAAATTATGAATTATCTGAGTGGTTGAATTTCGAGACAAAAAATCGCAGTCCTGTAGAGTTAGGCAAGGAGTTCCGCAGGGCGGTGTATTATCACCACTCTTGTTTAATTTCTACCTCTCGAAATCTCAGCGCCTCCATCCGGAGTAAGCGAGATTACATATGCAAATGACTGTACGATAACAGCTACAGGCCATAGAGTTGATGACCTATGTGGTTTGGTAAATGATTATTTCAGCGAAATCACAACTTCTTCACTGCATAAAACTTGAAACTTTCAACTACAACACTCTTCACCAACTGGACAAAAGAGGTAAATATGAATTAAGGCATTAGCCGGCAGTACTTGGGTTATAGATAAAAAACCTTATTGGCTGCATATAAAACGATTTGCGGCCAGTGTCGATTTATGCTGCTCTAGTGTGGACACCATCGCTAAGTGATACGCAGCGGAAAATATCCAAAACTGTCAAAATGCACCCTTAAGAACCATAACTGTATACAAATATCCTCAATTCACCATCTACATGAGGAAACAAAGATCCTTCCAATGAAATGCTAAGTAAGCAGTTCTTTCTAAGATGTCATCGGAGAAACCATCCCAACTTCAATATTACGCGATTGGAGTACCCCCGAGGCATGTAAGAAAGGATATTCGTATATACCAACATAGCACACAAAGATATTAGAGTTCGTATATGACAGCTTTGAACGACATTCACAGAGACACCTCAAATTTTGCGGTCTCAGGTTACCGTATGAATATCGTGCTAGGAGGCAGCCCATTGCAGACAATGAACAGATTTTGTCGCAATCAACAAGAGCAGTTCTGGCACAACTGAGATCGGGTCTCAGTTGGTCACGTATTGATCGTGCCGTCTCAAACCTATGTCAAGGACCACATGATGCACGATATCTATTCAACTGCCAGCCCAATCCAACCTCACTTTGTCCTGAAGATCTACGGACAGAACCAGTCGAGGTTGCCAGATTCCTAGGCCCGAAGTTGAGCAACAATATGAACCAAAATTGATAAATGTACTATACTAGTATTTCCAGCTGTTGCAACAACAACAAAAAGTGCTAATTTAAAAACAGAAAAAGTTAGTTTGGTTTCAAACGGTATTTTACATGTTCTTCGGTCGATATCCAATCATAATCCCATTAATTTATTTCTACTTTACTCATATTCAATTAAGAATTAAAATTAATTTTAATTTTAATTTTTAATTATTACTAGTTTATATCGAGTATTCTATATATGTTAAGATCTTTTATTAAATATTTATTACAAAAGGAGAAAAAGTTACTATTGACAATGCGAATCAAAAAAGGATATTTAATAGTAAACGTTCTGAATTATATACAATCAATAAATTATATATCACTACTATCTACTATATCCTTAATATCATCGATGTATAACGTAGTAATTAAATATATATATTTATTCCAATTTCTAACAATATATCAACGAAGTTTTTTAGTTCGCGATAAATAAAATCTTTTAAAATAGAATGGTGAATAGCTTCATGATATGAAATATTGCTAGCACAAGGTTTGTACTCCACTACAATTTGTATCGCATCAAAATTGTAATCATAACATAGAAATTTTAAAGTGGCTATTTGTGTCTGTAAAACGTTTAACAGCACTCTCACATAAAATTAACAATTCTAACACTTGAGGCAGTTTATATGCTTGTTTTTGAAGATAATGTTAGCCCAATAAACTCAGACTATAGTTATAATGGATAAACATCAATTTAACAATATTAGATTCTTTAAGTTTGAGTAAATTATTGAATAAATAATGATTTAAATTGATTTACATTTATATTTTTCCCTTTATTTTTCAGAAATGACTAATTGTTTCATTAACAAAAGTTAATATTTGCTGAAAATGAAATATGTTTTGGTAGTTTTAATCAGGAATAATAATAATTGTTGGCTTTATCATAAAAACTTATGAAATTTTTGAATAGGAAGTTCAAAAAAATCTGTCAGAAAATATGCTTTGATATTATTTATGCAACAAGAATATTTTTTTAAAACTTGACTTTAATTTGAGTGCTTTGTTTTTGTCAGGAACTTTTTGAACTTTGTATGTTTTTAAGCCTGCATTAGTTTTAATTTGTCATACCAAATAGTCCGATCTAACCTGGTTGTTTTCGTAACGGATGTGTTTTTTTAAAAATGCTTTTTATTTTTTGGCCTTAGAAGCGTAATGTGGACCATGTACCTGTATTTAATAATATCGAAACTGTTTGACAGAACACCTTTAAATGATTGGCTAACTTTTTGTAGGACCAAGTTAGGTTTTATTGAATATATATAATACTATTAGTAAGCACTTTTTTCTGGTCACTCATTTAAATCCGATGAAATATATTGTTAGTCTTTTGTTTATCATTACAAAGGTCGCTTGATAAAAAAAAAAAAAAAAAAACAAAATGAAAAACTTTTGTTAAGTAATTTTGATCTCACTCCTTATGATGTATTACGTTGTATTCATATATTACAAGATTATTATATTTTGTATAGATATATATTTATGATATAATGGAAATAATAGCATAATTATTTTAAATTTATTTTATTATTTATTACTTATTTACAAGGTTATAATTTAAAATTTATAATTTTTAACAAAAAACACATATTAAATAAACTCTATATCTTTTTTTTCAGATCTAAAAAACATATCGTGTAAACAATAAAAAAATGTAATTAAAATCTATACCAGTGTTTTAAACAATTTAGAAAGAATTTTGAAAATAACATTAATCTTAAATAAAATAAAAACAAAACTTAACATTTAACAATTGCAAATATTGTAGAGTGAATTAAATCAAATATTAAAATTAAATTATTAAGCTACGATAAATCTCTTCAAAAGGTGATAGAGGAAATCAAATTATTCACACCTCAAAAATTGTTACCAATTTGTTTTTCCAATTGTGTTTATTTGGCATTTTCCATTTTATGTTCTTATGGTAAGTAAAAAAATGTACATCTATTTTAATATAAATATCTTTATATGAATTTATTTATTAAGGTTGTTCATAATTTCATCATTATCAGAGAAAAATATTTTTTTTATTTTATTTTCCTGATCTAATCACAAATTTAAAAATTTTTATACTAAAAATTAAAACTTTGTCATTTGTAAAAAAACGATTTTTGGTACCGTGGTAGAACTATACTCTACTCCGTCAGCTTTTCTCAAAACTTTTGTTGTTTGGTATTAATTTTATTTCAAATCGTTTAATATTGACTGATTATTCCAAGAAATTAAAGCTTAAGAAATCAAAAAAAGAGAGGCATAAACAAAATTTGGTAATATTATTAAAAGAATATAATAGATAAAAAATTGATTATTGGACACGATTAATTGACTTAAATAAATGACATTATAATGATTGAGCGTAGAATCGAGAATCGATTATTAATTATTGATTTATTTTTAGCACTCATTAAAAGTACTCTAAAATTATATAGAACTAAAATTACACTAAAGTGTAATTGGTAAATATAGATAAAGCACATCTCAATTTGTATTAAAATTATCAAGAAATAGTAGTAGACATTATCGACCCTCATAAAATTTTATTATTTATGATTGTATAAAATTTGTGTTTTAAGATGATTTTCTAAGAGGATGTTGTATGAGGTACAGTATTTTCAGCTTGTATAAATGTTAAATATATGAAATACTATTACAAATCTGGTATTTTTTTGAAATTTATACACTTCAAAGTGACTTTCGAACGTGGCTCTATATAGGAGCTACTGTTACTTCTTAACCCATATTTTTGTCATATGAATATACTATGACTAATACAAAATGTACATGTGCATGTTTAATTCATTACTATATTTCATTTTAGCAGTAAAAAGCCCAATCAGTGAGAATATTTATATAGAATCTACCTAAAATATTACACTGATTATTAACAATTTGCATAAGTAACATAAAAATCATCTGCACTAACTTCTTCGAGTTATTTCTAAAACTTCACGACGACAGACATACCATCATCGGTTTACTTAAACACATTTGTTTCTGCCAGTTACAAAAATCTGCACAAGCATATACTACACACTTATTTTGAAGTAGAACATAAATTTTTATGGCATATTGGTATACAATTAAAAAATTGTTATTTCATAGATTTCACCATTCTTTGCATAAAATCACAATATGGTTTCTCGTTTTATGCATTTATTGAGAAATCTTGGATTCAATTTAATTCGACCGGAAATGCATTCTTTTTTAAATCTTGTACCACCTTAACATATATGCATACATATATGTACTAAACATATTTTTAATATTCAATAAATATATTTTTTCTTTTGTTTAATCAAGTGAGAAAAATATGCGTTCATTGTTTATTGTCAAAGAAATTTCGACAAACGTGAATAAAAATTCTTATGATTTTATTTATATACGTTTCTATATATTAAATAGCTAATCTAATATTGTGAAAATATTGAAATTTATCCGAGGTAGTGAAGAAAGGATTTAAAAAATATTATGCATCACTATTTTTAATAAAATTGTAATATATATCCTACTTGCTGTGGTTGTTGTAACAGTTCGTCTGTATCCGAAAATTCTTTAATGGGGAAAAAAAGAACTTTCATTTGATGCAAATGTCGCCTGGGTTGACAGTCTTTGGTCGAGTGTATTTCGGGTCGGTCAGGAACAGAGATTCAATTGTCATGGGATGTTGCTGCGGTCGTTCTTATACGTTTCCACAGATTTTGTGTAAATATACAAATTAGGGCATGATCAATGATGTTTTCTTTTAAATTAAATACAACTTAATGATAGTACTTATATTGGATCCTTGGTCTTAAGAGGATCGAACCATAAGAATACGTAAGAAGCTTTAAAGATAAAAGAAAACAAATTTGCGTACATTTTTGTAATAAAAGTTTTCCTAGAAATGTTCCATCTAATTATTATATATTATATGTTATCTTATATCTTATTAGCAGACCTGGCAAACTTCGTATATATATATATATATATATATATATATATATATATATATATATATATATATATATATATATATATATATATATATATATATATATATATATATATATATATATATATATATATATATATATATATATATATATATATATATATTGTATGCTTTTGTGAGTGTATATGAGAGCGTGTATGTACGAAACATATTTACTTTATACGCATTTGTGGTGGAAGGTCTATATTTCTTTATATTTATATTAGTGAATAGTTCTTTTGATGACTTTTTTTTTTCATGCCAAAAAGATTTTCTTCATAATTTTACTGACAGCACTGTAGAGGCGTATACTAAATCAACAAAATTTTATATAGTCGGAGATTTCATAATATAGTAGGGATTTAATAATTGATATTTAAATTCATATTAACATTTCGAATTATTATAGAGGTTTTTAAGTCTATTTCAAATATTTATGACGTATCCGATAAAGATTTTTTTAATTCAAGGAAACAAAAAATTACACCTAAACCGTATGCTTTATTTCTCATACATTTTCTTTTTGCGAAATGCCTACACCAACGACTTCCTCAAAGAACTGTTTTACTGGACAAACCGTAAGATGCATAGGACTAAGGGAGAGGTATGCCCTTTACAAAAGTAATATTGATTTTTAAACATCTAAAGAATTATAACATCGAGAGTTCCCAATTTTGGTCACAACTTAATCCTTAAGAAACTGTTTTACTTGACAAAAAGTTGGACGGATAAGATCAAAGGGTGGTATATTCCCTTCACAAAAGTAATATTGATTTTCAAATATCTAAAGAACTAAAAAACAGCGACAGTTCTCAAGTTTGCTTCCAACTAACTCCTTAAGAAACTGTTTTACTTGCAAAAAGTTTGGACGATAAGGCCAGGAGGAGGAGTATCCCCAATACAAAGCAAACATTGATTGTCGAATATCTAAAGGGCTATTGCAGCGGGATTCTTAAAATTTAGCAGCAATTATGCTACTGTGAGATACCAGCACTAAAAATATATACTAATTTAAATTACAATATTAAAATATTATAATACACTGATGTTTGCTTAGGGCCAGCACCGCCCTTAAGAAATTTGTTTTGGCAAAACAAAGTTTGCCGGGTTGAGTTGTCAGTTACTTTCTATCAGGAATAACGACCATAATAGCAAGATGTAAATCTGATAGATTTCAAGAAAATATCAAAATAATTTGGGGATCTAAAATCAGACAAAATTTGTACAAGAACTTGCTATTCTAAATCTGAGTTGGGACTTTTTCATTAAATTCCAATATAATGACAAAATTTAGAATTTCCACTGTATTTTATTACTAAAGTGGTTGCGAAAAACTTTAACCACGACTAAAAACTAAAATAAACCAAATTATAAGTTTTAGAATTTTTTCCACTTCCACTAATTTTTTTGTATAATAATATAGTACAAATTTGCAACAGTCACTATATTAATGCTTTAATAATGTCAGAAACTTTTTGATCGTTATGTATTCTTTCCAAATATTCTTAGCATTGAGCTAACTAGGTTGCTTGTCTATCGGACGTATTGGAACTTCTTTTGAAAATTCTTTTTTTTTTTTTGGTTTATAAACATAATGTGGACCAGTGCTCCCTCCTGAACTAGATTTTCTATCAGCGGACAATTGCCCCCGGTAATGTTTAAAAACATTGGACTTTTTTTTACCCTCCACCAACACAAATGACGAAGATGGTGTAACACCATGAAGTCATACAAAATCGATATATATACGTTCGTTAATGCGTCCGTCTGTTGCTGGCATGCTTAAACTTTTGTTAATGGTCGTGAAATTTGGCTAAAGGTTATAGACCGATATATTTTTGTATTTAAAGTAAACAGATTTAAATAATGTGGTGTGGGTATACAAATTTTATATTTTTATCGATTACAGTAAAAAATAATTTTAGCTAATTTGACTTTGGATATCTTCCCTATCTATCAATATTTCAGTTTTAGAGATGGCATGTTTTTTACAACTCACTTTTTTAATAGGCCAATAATAATAATAAGGTTATATAGTTGACACAGTTTCAAATATCTATGTACCCACTATATGCGATTTTTGCTTAGTAATATCATCCTAATAGAACTTAACTTTTATGTTTGGCTGACTTACTTAAAATTTTTAGCAACCGAAGCCGTTATAATCCCGAATATCGTTACAAATCCATTATTTACTACATAAAATCATGGCCCTTTACATGAGAAACATCTATTCTATAATACATTTAATTGACAACAAAAGTTTTTATATTAATAACAATTTATTCAATATCACATGTTTTCACTGTCTAAAGTCAATCTTGACAAACTGTATGTATTGTTAAGCAAAATGCTATGGATTTAATAAAGGTTCACTATTCAAAGTATTTCGACTTTCTGAAAAATACGAAACATACTTCCTTTTTTCTTAATGAACGCCTTCTATACTATTTTGAATGTCATTTAAAATTTTGAATCTACTGAAAATGTTTGTTAATGAAAAACTTCAATTTTACATACAATATTATATAGAAATAATTTGAATTGATTATTTTTAATTTTGTAATTTTAGTTCCATCAACATTTAGATAGACACATACTCTCTTATACACTTTATACTCATATACACTAATAATAATCTGTTTTATATAAGGCGAATTCATATTTTGACTTTGACTATTTTTAACTTATCCGATTTTTATGATTCTTTGAATAACCAGAATATGCACTCAGATATTGGTGAATTTTAATCTACACACCGATAAAAAAATAATATTATATTAATTAAAATATAAATAATTTATCTTTTTTTAGTTATGATATTGCTTTATAGATAAAAAATGTTAATTTAACATTGTTTCACAGTTAATGCAGCTTCTTGATAATATTCTTAAAATTTTACTAGTTAAAAGTAGTTTTAAAAATTAATCGTTTTCGTTCAATATCAAATCAACAATGTTCATCGTTGATTTTGTTTCATATTTTTTTCTGTGTGTAATGATTAGTTTTTGAAGTTTTTTGTCTAAGTTTCGAGATTGTGACAAAATTATTGTTACAAATCTTCAATTAAATAATTAATATTTTTGCTTAAAAATAGATAACTTTTTTATACACAATGATCTAAGTTGATTGAATTCGAATTATTATTGTGATCGCGAGATTGTTTCAAAAAGACAGACGGGTTGATGAAACTGGCTTAATAGACTTTGACTTTGATATGATGAAAGAATAATATACTTTGTGGGATCTAAGGTGTTTTTTCTTGGCATTATACAGGAATGACCAACTTAATATACCCTCTATCACCACTAGAGTATTTCCATATTTAGCATTACACAATTTCATGCGAACAAAATCTTCTAAGATGAACATACTTAATTTTAGTACAGTTCCAGAGAAAGTTATTTCAGCGGTTAGTTTTCTGCGCATTATGAAGAAATATGCAGTTAAATAATCAAATCTTAAAATGCATCTAAATTGGACTTATAAATTTAAAAGTTGTATTTATAACATTTAGCCTACAAATTTTATATTGATGACAAGACAATAAATGAAGCGTTCTAAAAAGTTTCTGATAAACAAAAGTTAAATAGAAGAAGTATGACTTCTTATTTTTTATTTATGAATTAATCGAAATGTTTCTTCAATAAAAAATAACGTTTAAAATTAATTTTCTTCTTCACTTTACTGAAGCTACTTACTAATTAAATAGAGGTCCTTTTGGTCTTCATATACATGGATAGAAGTTCACGACTTTCACTTTTTAATTTAATCCTTTTTCCTCAAATGTGTAATGTTAAGCAGATGCTGAATGCATTAATTGTAAAAACAATAGTAATGAAGGTCAAAAAGAACTTTTTTCCATTCATATTTGTCTAGACTGCGGATAGACACAGTGAACTTTTTCGCATGCACTTGATTCAATTCAAAATCCACAAGAGTATCATTGCGCTTGCTAACTTTTAACCTCATTACATGGTAAAATATTAACATACATACATACATACATACATACATACATACATACATACATACATACATATTTACATTTATTCATACATATGTAAGAAAAAAACATTTGTTTTTTTGTTTATACAATATAATAATTAAAAAAGACTTTCTCTATGTACAGAAATATATTTATATATTTATATGTATATTATTCTAAATATAGTTGTATAAAAGAAAAATAAGTTTCATTTCAAAATAACGAACTTTTTATATTACAAATGCTTAATGAATGAGTATCCGATTGAATGAATAAATGAATGAATTGAAAAGATAAAAACAGCTTTACGAAATCATTAAAATCATTTTAAAAGTTCATTAAAATCAAATAACAACAATCTCAGCAGAAAAAATGTATGCAATTGCATAAAATGACTACTCCTCAACAATTACCTCAATGTCAGGAAAGCCCATTCATTTAGATTCAAATACATCTACAATTATGTATTTTAAACAATATATATGTATTCATATATATATATTTATGTAGTCAGGAAATATGTATATAGTGGATTGAATTATCAACAACCACAAAAACAACAATCGTACAAAAAACATTTTACATAACGTACATACGTACATTTATACATTCATACAATACATATTAGCATGTAAAATCAACGTATATACATATAAATATCCTTATGGATTTAGCTTTGGTTTGTATATAAAAGTATGGACTTGCGCATATACAACAAATATAATGGAGGGTTGGTTATAATGGCGTTTTCTTTGGAATATAATTTATTTATTTCCGTCTCTTTTACGCCTTAAATACGCTCTCTAACAACAAAAGAGCATCCTTTTGTGATTACAATGGTTATATTCATACAGACGTATATTATTAGAATTATTATAATATTTTAAGTAAATAATATTATTAATAAAACAACAGGGTGTAGCAAATATTATTTGCAAATTCTATAAAATCGAATATAGTCAGATTTCTTGTAGAATATAATTGATAATACAGGTCTAAACAGATTTTAATAACTACGTGAAAATTCGTTATACCCAGGATATGAGATTAAAATTTATCGAAAATTAACGTTTTAAAATCTAACACACTGTGTGCTCTTCATTTCTCTTTTAACAAGAGTAAAATATCTTGGACACATTATGAAGTCTTATGAATGGAATCAGTTTTTCTTGTAAACATTTTTAATGTAAATTTCAGCATTTATAGAGCCCTTTATTGGCTTCAATTTCCTTGTTATGTTTTTGGCTTCTAAATTTTTTGCACTTCTACCTGAACCACGCTTTCTATAAACGGACAAATTCTCCCGGTAAAGTTGAACATTGGAAACAGTTTAAAGTCAAACCTTTGAGTTTGTGGCCAACTTTTTGTTGGGATTTGTTGAAAATATTTAATAATTTAAATACGCATTTTTTGCCACAGATTTAAATAAGATTAACAATATATTAATTTGCTTGACATTAAACATAATAATCGACATATTTGACAAAGATAATTTGAATAATATTTGGATTAAAAGTTTTAATGAAAAACGCGTGTTAAAAATTTTTCGATCTCACTCTTTAAGCGACACGTTTTTCAATATAATGACAATATTTCTGTGATACAAGATATCAAATCGCCATTAAAACTTAAAAAAATAATTTTCAAAGAGAATTATGTTTATTTGAAAAACGAAGATGAAGCCCACATATGTTTTTCTTTGTTATAGGAAAATTAAGTTGTAATTTCCTTAAAAAAATAAATGAACTATCGATCCATGATTTTAAAACAATTTTAAAGAAAATTTCATTTAAAAGTAAAAGCAAAATTTTAATTTAAAACTGAAAATCATTTTTATCATAAAATAATTCTTAAAGTGTATGTTTTTAACCAAAATTTTATATGTTTTTCATTAGAGTGCTACAAAACGGATTTTTTGAACTCTAAACTGTACGTAGTCATCCAAACCAATAGCAGTATGTAATATATTTTGAACTGTAAAACAAATTTTGGTAAATCAATTTGTGGCGGAAAAAGTGTTTTGAAAATATCACGTTCTTAATAATAATATTACAATGGTTGTCATTATTTAATTACTCTATAATAAAGTCCATAATAATTTTTGGAAGCAAATTTAACCTTGAATTCAATACCGAACAGTATTTATTTAGCTGAATGTCAACACATGCAACAAGACATTTAATTTTATATATAATTGCTTTAAAGTCTATAGTGTCTTAGGAATGACATCGAAAACTTCTTATGATTGGCTTCATTTGTTACAATGGACAAAGACTGCTTCAATCATAAGAATTCATAATGTGTCCACTTATTTTTGGCATCCTGTCACTATGGTAGACAAGCTTTTGAGTTGTGCAAGAACAATAATGTGGTATTTCTATCAAGTGATATTGGGTTCTTGTAAAAAGAGAATTGAAAAGTGCAAAAAAGGTGTCCAAAAATGTGGTAGTTTTTAATGGAGATAGACTACATGTTCGAGCAAAGTGACAGTGATTTCATCACTGTCACTTTGCTTTCTTCGATTGGAAAATATAATAAACGGTTACATATTTTAATCATTTCACACGTCTTGGTGGAAAAGGTATTAATAAGTTAGCAATTGTTCATAAATACTATTATGTTATATGAAGTCTAACTGCCGATCATACGTCGGAGTTTTTTTTTTCACTATTCATTGTCTTTTTTTAATTTTTCGTAAGCACCCTGTTTACATCTACCAAGATTATATCAGTTCCAAACAAAGTAAAAAGGAATGCAACAAATATCCTTTTAAAACAAACAAACAAACATGTATGGTATGAGTACATGTGCTTTTATGTATATATATATATATACATATATATATATATATATATATATATATATATATATATATATATATATATATATATATATATATATATATATATATATATATATATATATATATATATATATATATATATATATATATATATATATATATACAAATATATAAAAGTCCTCATACATAAACATTTTATGTCTCAATTTCAAATGTCGCTCATTTGGTATTGCAACCCCGGCAATTTCCTTGCATATCCTTTTCTCAGATTTAGTTTGACTTTTTAGCTTTGCGTAGCTTGTTGCTCATTGACATCGTGTTAACTAATAACTTATCGCCTATACGGATCCTATTTTTGCGTGTTCAGTCAACCTCATTCAATCTAATTGTTTGATGTTGTTGATTTTGTCGTAATTTAGAAAATAAAGAACCAAATAATACATACCACAAACCAATTGAATTGCATTTATATTATATTTATCAAAGGTTCCTTTTTCTTGTGCTGATGAAAAATTGTCACCACCGTTTAATGTGTGTTTTATTTGTTTGTATGTGTTTATGATTTTACTTGATATTGTGGTATCAGTGTTCGTCACAACAGTCTTTGTTTAATATCTATAATTGTTTCCAAGTATTTCGGTTTCGGATTAATAAATCATTGTAATCAACTTAAAGATCTTTATCATTATTCATCATCAATGTTGTCACCAAACCAACATTATCTATCATTAACAACATTATGCCCATAATACTTAACCTCACAATTGTGTTAAACAGACAATTATATAAAATTTTAACCCTACAAAATTAACATCATTTTAATTGTAATGACGTGTTGACATCGTCTTATTTTGTAAAAATATTTAATTAAAAAAATTATATGAACAAACAAGTAATAACAATTATTATTGGGACCTAAACCTAATTATGATTTAGAAGTGTAATAAAATTGGTCAAATGTTATTTACAATGTATTGACTTCAATCTTTGTAATATTTGGTAGGTATTCATAATATCATTTATTTTAATATTTGCTTTTATTGTAACTCTTATAAATATAGAGAAAAAAACACTTAGCAAAAAATAGTTGATTTCAATAATTTTGATTTTTCAATACAAATAAAGGAAGAAAAATAAATTTGTACATATTTAAAAAATTTTAAATGTTGAAATTCAATTTTATATTTTATGCAACAATAATTTATATTGATAAATTTAAGACAAATCAATATCATATAAAACAATCACGAATTAACTATTTTTGACTTAAGTCATACTGGTTGAGATTGATTTTACATTAACAGTTAGTTTAGCGTTTTTGGGTGATATAAAACATACTGGGGTAATGTAGTTCAAATAGGTTTATTAGTACGGCCATCTTGAAATATTCAAATTTTATATAAAAAAATTTACTTTAATTTTATAGTAGATCATATTTGACATACGATTATTTTTATATGTCTTCCAACTTCTTGCAAAAAGTCTTTTCGGACCACTTTAGTGTGCATTTAAGAAGATTTAGTTATGATCGTCTAGTTATCCGTCTGTCTGTTAATTGACAATTGCTAAATGAAAATTGGCCTGATTAGTTGTTATTGTCCTGAGTAGTTTGCTTTTGGAAATCAACAAAATTCAGTTGAATGCTGTTGATGTTGGGGAAGCACATATTTATTCAAATTAAATGCGTTTAAATAAAATTTTCTACGACATCAACAATATGTTGTTCATCATTATTTTAAAATTTGTGACTCTCATTATGTGTTCTATCGCTATATTTAAGAAAAAATTTGAATTTTCAGCACAGAAGAATTTAATATCAATTGATTTAGATCTATTTTAAGTATTTTTAAAATACTTAATATTAAAATTTTTTTTTAACAATAATAACTGATCATTTTAACATTTTTAAAAAATGATATTAAAATTATTTTTATTTACAATTAATTTGTATGGAAAAGTGCTATTCCCTTGGTCCTATGTATCATTTTTTATTTCCACGACATAATGTCTCAATTAATTTTAAACTTAATGTAACTTATTTATTTAAAAATTACTATTAGAATTTTAATTCTACTATCTAAATTATTCATATTTATTTTTCCACTAATTTGCTAATCGCTAATTTGCTGCAAGATGATAATATCTTAAAAAAATATATTTTTTTTCAGGAGACGTATTTTTTTTCCAAAAAATTTTTTAATCAAGTTGAACCTTCATAGTTTTGGTGGCGTTCACTAAAAGTCTTTAATGCTAAAAGAATTCCATCTCATTTGGTCTAGTGGCGCAAAGCGGTAACTATGTGCCATATTAGGTATAATGGTATAGAAATTATTCCTTAATTGAAGTATATTCCAAACATCCTTCTGCTCATTATAAACATTTAGTTTAATTATTATTGAGCCCAAAAAAATCATATTTTTTCAAAATTTTTATTAATAAAAGTTCATAATTTTCTTTGTTATAAATAAAAATACAAATGTAAAAGGCTTTTAATTTGAAGTATATAAATATAAGGACTTACTACATCAATATAGGTTCTTTTATTTATTTGTATCATATCGTTTTTACTAAACCTAAAAAAATGATTTCTTTGTCTACAAAGATAAAAGATTTTATATGAAGTTTTTCATTGTAGAAAAGAGATTTGAATAGTAACAAAAATATTTACAAATAAACCCAAGCATCCCATTTTGTTTCAATGAGTCATTGACAAATTTTACAATACAATAATAAGTAAAATACTATACGCAGATGTATCGAAACTTAAGGGCTCTAATACGCTCTCACTAGAAATGCTCAAATAAAAGAAAGTAAGAATGCTATATTCAGCTATGCCAAATCTTCAATATCCTCCACCACAAATGCGTGGGAAGTAAATACCTTATGTTTCGTACATTCACACTTAAACACACACTCACAGACGTATAAAATCTATAAAAGTTTTTCTTAAATGTAACACAGGAACATTTAATGTCTCATAAAATTACATATATTTTTGGCTATAACTTTTTTCTACTCTACCGATTTTGTTATGGTAATGAAGTATATATAACTTGATATTATGGCAAAAATAGGCTCATATTTGATGCAAGAATAATACATTATTGAGTCTCAGATGATTTCTTCTTAGTGTTGAAACGGTGGAGGGCATAAAGAGATAAAGCATTTTCAATTTCAGTGCTCGGATTATAATGAAAAGCTAAAGCTAAAAAAACATAGAAGACTCAAAAAGGTGCTTACAGGAACGCTGCTAAAAATTTATAGGCCAAAAACAGAGCACGGAAATTGAAGTCAAGTTTTCTAAAAAATGTCTTGTTTAATAATGAAAGACAAAACGTACATTCTGGCAAACTTTTTGCAATTATCTGATCAAAAATTTTATGTTATTTCATTCTAGGAAATCATGAAGAAAGTTAAAGATCAAAAAGCTGTCAAAATTTCCCAAAAAATATCTAGTATGACAAGTATATGTTATTGCATCAAAATAAGATACATATTTGTTACAACGGGCTCTATAAATACCGAAATTTACATAAAGAAAAACAAGTCCTACCATTTATAACTTTTTTGGCCTGACTTGACATCCTATCACAATGTAAACAAGACCATGAGCGGTACGAGAACAACAATGTATACCAAGAGTGACAAATCTTTTAAACCGACTGCCCCATCTCACTTCTTATATGATTTTAGAGATCTTTTCAATAAACATTTGATATTTTCCCCTTCCAATTTTTAATATCTGAGAATAAATTTCCACCGATAAGTATATTTTGCAACAATCCTACCAAAAAGCGTGAAGAGATAAAACGTATTTTAAGATTTGTTTGATATCGCTCCTTAAACATGTGTGTGTATGTGTGATCATGTTATATAATTTTTCTGTCTGTAAAATGTGGTAGAATCTTTCTTATTTATTTAAAAGAGAGTTAAAATAAAAATATATAAATATCTAAAGAACTAAAAATTCAATACGAGATTAAATAGAAATTACGAAATCCGAATTATGAAATATGGTATTATTAATAATGAAATTTTATACTACTTTGTTTACTTACTGACAGCTTAGCTGACAGACAAACATAAGGTCCAACATGAATCCAATCCTACATACAATGTATTATGTATGTTTGTATAAGTACATACATATATACAAACATTATTGCACATGGTTCATACAAACATTTTATGCTCAAATAATTATAATTATGATGAGGATTATTTAATTTCATTGTTATGATTTCCATTTTAATATTCTTTTCAATATTTTTACGCTTCATGTAGAAAATATAAATCTGAGTTTATTTAATTTGAAAGTTATTAAAAAACTGATTTCGTTTTTTTTTTTTTTTTTTTTTTTTTTTTTTTTGAGGGATGTTTATTTCTTTAGGATTAACGTCATTTTATTATTATTTTCTTTTTTTTTTTCAATTTTTTATTATAAATTTTTAAATTACATTATTTTTGGATCCTTGTGTTTGAACATAAATAATATCAGAAATACAATTTAATTATTTTGCGTTTATATATTTCAAATACATAACGCAAACAAATTTTTTCACAAAACATATTGTGATAAGCGAATTTTGTTGGTTCTATGAAGTCATCGGGCAAAAGTTTTTACTTAATGATTTCAATATCACTGTGAGATTCATATTTTAAAGTGATGTTTTGCAGAACGTTCATGGAAAATTGTGTAACGTAGTTTTCTGTACATGTAGGTCATAAAGTCAAATTTTTTACAAATTCTTGCAAATATAAATTTGGATCTTGCCAGGATAGTTGCCGCACAGCCTATTAAAGTCGTTGCTATTCGAAATACAAGCAACGGGAACATCTCACAAGATAAAAGATATAATCAAAAGGTAAACTGAAGACTGGAAATGGTAAGCCAGTTTATCGATCATAGATCCAAAAGAATTAAAAAAGACTTAAGGAATGTAAATGCTTACGTATTTTCCATTGCCTTACTTAAGATAAGGACATTCTGGATAATCTGAATGTGTTAAAATATAAGTACAAACTTTATGACGAGAACACATCTTACGCCTTTTTGTATTGGGTACTGAAACCTACAATCCTCACAGAGATTGTCATGAAAGTAAATACTGTAATACCTCTCGTGGAATAATATGGAAGGCGAATATTTTATGAAATATAGTAGTAGCACCTAAAGAATCTAGATAACGAAAATAATGCCTTACAGAATTTTGGCATATAATAAACAACTTGGGATTTATTTGTAACAGGTTTTTTCGAATTCAAGCTAATAATGTCGATTAATTGTTTAAAAATGCATAATAAGTACAATATTCAAAATATTTTCAAATATTTCTTTAGCTATGGATTCTACTCCAGTTTGAGGTGACGAATGAATTAGACTAATTTCGGATAAACTGTTCTTAAGAAAAAACGATAATCTAAAGGAAAGATTTGGGCCATAAGGCGGATGAGCCAAACATTTGATTGTACCCTTCCCGTATCTATAATATTTAAATAAAAAATGTTAAATATGATACTTCTTTTCTTGGAATGAAAAGAAGTATTATGAATCAAGTGAGGATGGTTATCAACATAAAATTGTGTATCTTGGAAGATTATACTTGCAGGTGGTGCGAGAAAAAAGAAGGAGAGAGGGAGAAAAGGAGTCAAAAAGCACTACGAGGTCTCTTTATCTTGCAACATGTGACCTAACTTTGTCGTTATGAAAGACAAAGGCTTCATGTCAGTTCGAGAATCACGGTCGTTCTTCGTCGATTATTCTCTTTGAACGTATCAATTACCTCTGTAAAGGTTGCCGGTGATCGTCGCATCCGATTTCAAAATTTTAATTCGTCTATACATCTTTCACATCGAGGAATTTCACACAGGATCCGTTCGAAATTTTAAACACAAAAAGGTTATCCCGCAAAGCATTTTTAAAATGGAAACTTTGTTTTTACAGTTTGATAACTATGAAATAGATTGTACAATAAGATTTATTAATAATAAAAAATGTATGTGATATTTGCGTCATATGATCCAAATCGTTTCCCGGCTTTGTTCAATATAATGAAAGCGCAAAATTAAGTTCTTACAAAAGTGCTTAAAAATATATATAATTCTATTTTAACATTTTTCAAATATTAAAGGTCTAATATGAATCTGTGCAGACTCTTAAATACCTTTAACCTCTTCCACTAACTTCTATACTGCAATTTTTTTATTGAAAAAAATTATCTACTTTAGATATCGTTCCAGATTTTATTCTTATACTTCGACTTAAAAAATTACTAAACAGATAATAATTAAAACTATTAAAACTTTTATTCGTAGTCTAAGGTGCTAAAGATGATTTGCGACATTAGATGGTGATGTATAAATGTAAGGTATAAACTTCAAAACGGCTGAACGGTTGATGAAATTTTCACTGAATGATTCTAATATAATGTATCATAGGCTATCAAAAATTCCGATAGGACTAGGGGGAGGGGTATCCCGCATGAAAAGCAAATATTGGTTATTGAATATCTAAGAAGTGTAACAACGACAGTTCTCAATATTGGTCCCAACAACTTTTTCAAGGAACTGTTTTCGTGGACAAAATGTAAAATGGATAGAAAAAGGGTGGAGGTCTCCTATTTACAAAGCAAATGATGATTTTAGAATACCTAAAGAACTACGAGAGATCTCAAAAAATTCCAATTTATATAAATCATATGATAACACAACACGAATCTTTGCTTACGGCCAGCAACGACCTGCAAATTTGCTTTGGCAAAATAAAGATTTGCCGGGTCTATTAGCAAGTAATAAATATCAATAACTTTGAATTTTGTATTAAATTTAAACTTTATGTTCAAAATATCTCCTAAGATTGCATAATGAAATGTTTATTGAGTAGATTATTTCCTTTTTTATAAGTTATAAGTGCACTTACTTATACACTTATTAAAACAAAAATAACAAAAAATTATGTATTTTTTAATTGTTGTAATGTTTCTTTGAAAACTAAAATCGAGATCGTTACTTTCAAAGAGTTTTAAAACAAAAGTAATTTGAATAGATTTACAATGAATGACAAGCATATTCATAGAAAACACTTGAAACAAATGTAAACGATTTTTTACAGTGTCTTTCAAAAGTATTCGTATTATAAAATAATAACTTTTTCCTCTAACAATGAATTATTAAAATATAATTTTTGAACGTTACAGTAGGTAATTTTGCATAAATGAATGTACGTACCAATATTTCTTCCCACATACATGGATGCATTTTTATTCGAGAACATATGAAGTTGATAATAGATAGACAGAGCCATGTTTTGCAACTTTTAATTTGCGATTTCCTTTGTTCTTTTAGCCATCCAAAATGTGGAGCAGTATGTAAATGACATTTCCATGTGTAGTATCTTTATTACTGCCATGTTTTTCTCTTCCTCATCATCATTTCCCCTTACTGCACACTCATCCTTTTCTATTTTTTTTATGTTTCTATTGTTCACTTTTCATTGAGTTCTCGAAAATGGTTGCGCGTATTTTTTGAAATTTTTGCTTACTTTACATATTCATTTAACAAGTATTCCTTTTTCCTCACACTTTATCACTTACTTTGACTATTTCAACAGTTTTTGTTTTGTTAATTCTTTTTTGTTCAATAGGACTACAATAGATGTTGAACATTTGTGCATATGTACGAATTATTACTTGTATAAATCCGTTGTTAGAATATAAATCGTGCAAACCTACAAAATATCAATAACCAGCGTGTACAGTGGATCATTATAAAACACTTTAAGGTTAGCATCGATTTTTCCGAACATTTTTGCAAAATACAAAATCGATAAAGCTAAGTCCGTCGTCTGTTTTTGGCATGCTCACATCTCCAACAATTGGCAGAGCCCAATGAAATTCGTTCCGAGTATTTGCTCTTATTCTGAGATGTTTTTATTGGAAATCGTTTCAGTAGGAAAAATCTATAGAGAGATATTTGATAACCTCTTAAAATTGAGAATATTGATTAAGTTTTAACGATGTTGAAGCACGTTGAAATTGATTTTAGTGAAAAACGGGCACTGGGGAGAGATATATCTCTTACAAAAAAGACAAGTAATATCATTTATCTCTGTTACTGACACAGGAAATCTCACAAAATCTGGTACATGTTTAGTGAATTTGGTACAACAATACTATATTGCAGACAACCAATTTTGTAGATATTTGAAGGGGAAGTGTTATCCCTTTCCAAGCGAAATTTAATATCACATATTTTCTTAAATACAGTTTTTGATCAGCATTTTGAAACACAATTTTTTAAATTTTATTAAGAATTTATTAATTTTATTAATATTATTATTTTATTAAGATTTATTAATTTTTCATTTTATTTTATTATATATATATATATATATATATATATATATATATATATATATATATATATATATATATATATATATATATATATATATATATATATATATATATATATATATATATATATATATATATATATATATATATATATATATATATATATATATTATAAATTATCGTAAATCTTTTTAAACCAACAAGAATTACATCCTAATTTTAATAATACATAACCATTTTGTACCACTGTGCCACAACAGTATATTATATACACAAATATATATTTATCATTGCTCCTAGTAACGTTGCTCTGTTGCAGTTCTTTTTTGATGATGACGATGTGATAGTGATGGTTGCTATCTTTTGTTGCAAAGTAAATGTTGTTTCTGTCATCATCGGCAAAAATTTGTTTGAGTTCATGTACATTGTAATTTATAAAAAAATACATATGCACATCACATATAGTAATACATGTATACAACATACACTAATATACATATACGATATCATTCATTTTTACTGTTGTTGCTGGCTTGATATTACGAAAAAAAACATTCTGAGTGCGTCATCTAAACTACTAAACATACCGAATATTTTTTGTGAAAAATTTTCCATCTATTCCCCATTTTCCTGTGGATGAGTTCAATGTGTTTTTATATATATATACAATATAATTTTTTTGTTATATTTTCAATTTTGTACATAATGGCTGAATTATTGTCCTTCTTTTTTTTTTTTTTTTTTTTTATTGTACTTGTGTGTCTTTGTCGCTATTGTATGATAATAGTACGTATATCCCGAATATATTGTATTGGTCGATTTCATCCACCAATCAAAATTGGTTTCAAAATGGCCGCATATACCCTATTATTCTATTCTTCATCCCTTCCTCAATAAGGTCCTTTAATAACAAAAAGAAGAAATCAAAAAGTAATTCAAAAGATATCAAAGTCTTTTTACTGTCTACAGTAATCCTTTTTAATTTGAATAATTACTTTCTTGAAGACATAATTCTTTCTGCTTTATTTGTATTTTTTTACAAGAATATTAAATTTAATTGTAAATAATCAATGCATAAAATGATGATTGATCTGCATGTTTTAATGATTCCGTTCAGTATGACCTTAACACATTTCAGTTGTTCATTAAATGTCAAAAATATTTTTAAATTTATATTTTTCCTACAATACAAATGAAATTATGTTGACTCAATATATATATAAGGATTATAAGGATTTAAAATTGATGTCCAAAATGTGTTTCTTTTTTCGAATATAACACCAAGATAAATATCATTTTAATTGATTTTTAAATTTTGAAAGTTTAAAAATTTTGCAAGTTATTAAAGCAGTTTTTAATGTATATCCGAAAGTATTGCCTCAGTCTTGTTCAAATTTACCCAAATTGTTCATCAAATTAAAAAATGAGGTCAATATCTCTACCAGTTCAAACTGTTTCAAATGTTATCGGAACTTGTCCGTTAATAGAAAACTTGGTTCAAGTAGAAGGAATGGTCCACATGTATTCTAAATCCAACAAGGAAAGCATTTTTCGAATACATTCGGCAGGAAAGCAGCCCGGTTAGCTGAGTCATGGGACAATTTGGTATAAAAAGTTAAAGCTAATAAATAACAGGTTTAATGTAATAGTAATACAGGTTTTAAGTCATACAAAACTCAAAATGTTCCTGATAGGAACGCTTCGAAAAGTTTAGTTTTCTAATAAATTATTCATCTTGGAATGCAAAACGAACGTTCTGACAGATTTTCGGTCCCTATAAATACCGAAATTTACATCAAAGAATATTTACAAAAAGGTTGCTTACGTTCATAAGACTTATAATATGTCCACCTATTTTTGACCAGACTTGGCATCTTGTCACTTTGGTAAACTAGCCCTTATGTGGAACAAGAACAACAATGTGGTATCTGTACCAAGAGAGGAATATCCTCCAAACTGCCAGAGCTAAGGCCAATGGAGAGATGTATTATCTGAGTACATAAACTTCAAAATAAACTTCATGACCAGACGAGAAAGTTTCTCAAGGAACTGTTTAACTGGACAAAAATTAAGACGAATAGAATAACGGGAGATGTTCGTTCTCCCCATATAAGAACAATTTATTTATTCAATATCAAAAAAAAAAATATTATTTTAAATATTGAGATTTAAACTTATTAATAATTATCACTTCGACAATTAAATTGATTTAACATATTTTACAATATCAAGTTGACATGGTCTTTAACTGATTCAACATTATAAAACAATGTTGAATTTAAAATGTTTTGTTATGAAACAAAATTATAACTGAACAAATGATGAGTTATAACTGTTTAATTTAATTTTACATTGTTTCTTTCTGTGTAGAGGTGTATAGATAATCCTAAATTAAGAAGGATTGATTGGACTTTCAAAAACAGTTAGAAATTATTGTGAATTTTCCCTTATGTGAGTTTATCATAAGTTCATATCAACTTTAAATATTCAACAATCGATTGATGAATTAGATTATAAAACTTTTATTTTGAATATGTCTGTAAGGAATTTTGATTTATAATGTTATTTTAAGTTTTTTTTAATACCTCCGAATACCTTTGAAATATTATTAAAATAAAAACTAATAAATTTTTATTTCTTTGTTTTTTTCTTTTTAGGCCTTGTATTATTGCCTTCCGATTTGAAAATCTTCCATGTCCTTATATTTTAAATATAAAGGGCTATAGCGAATTGTAATTGTATGTAACGTCTAATTAATGACTTAAAATTATTAAATTAATTTATAAATAACAACAACTACATAATAATAAATAATATATATAAATTAAATATTATTTAAACATACACGAAATTATTTAAATATAACAATTAAATAAATATTATTAACATCACAATTTAATTATTAAGACACATTAAAAGGCAGAAAAATATCATCATCTTCATCATCATCATCATCAAGATAATAATAAATAAGAAGATTAATTACTAATAAAATAAGAATATATAATTTAAATCTAATATTTTATAATTTCACCCAATCAAAATTTAATAAAAAAATAAATAAAGTGTCGACGATTTTAAGAGAAAAGAAAATTCCAAAAACTATTAACATTACGTTCAAGTGGCATGAGCCATACATCGGGTTACCGAAAATATGATGATAATGAGTGTAGTGGGCCAAGACCACCTGTACCCGGAGAAGAAAGTCGTGTTAGAAAGGTTTAGCAATCAATACATTTTATATATATATATTAAACGAACTTTTATCGTTTTCCTTTTCTTTATTTTTTCTTAATAATAGATGACCGAAGGGGTGGGAGAACACTTGCGTAATTCACCGCCATCCTATTTGAATTGGGCCCGTACACTCAATCATCTACTTGAAGATCGTGATGGTGTTGAATTATTTAAAAAGTACGTGGAGGAGGAGGCGCCTGCATATAATGATCATTTAAATTTTTATTTCGCCTGTGAGGGTTTAAAACAACAAACCGATCCAGAAAAAATAAAACAAATTATACAGGCTATATACAGGTGAGCGATTGATGATACCAAGTTGTATGTACTTTTTCTTTTAATTTCTGATTTGTTTACCGTAGATTTTTGCGTAAAAGCACATTGTCTGTATCAGAAGATTTGAGACGTAATATTAAGGCGGGACTTAAAAATGAAATACCTCTTAGTCCAAATATATTTGATGAAATGCAAAAACATGTTGAAAATACAATACGGGATAATATTTATCCATCGTTTTTATGTTCGGAAATGTACATCCTATATATACAACAAATGTCTGCTGCTCATGAACGTTTTAGTAGTAGTGGTGGTCCAACAACGGGCCTAGCTAGCTGTAGTACTGGTAGCAGTAGTAGTGGTAGTGGTGCTAGTTGTGGTAGTAATAATGGTGGTGGTGCATCTGGGGGAGGAGGTGGAGGAGCATGTGCGTTGCCATTTGCAGGCGCTTCCACTAGTAGCGGAAAAGTTAGCAGTACATTGGGTCCAATTATAAATTTGCCTGCGAGTACTAGTGCCGCTATTGGTGCTTCAACTGCTGGTAGTTGCAGTGCTAGTGGCAGCGTGTATGGTCCCTCAACTTCAGCAAGCTCTAGCGGGTCTGTTAGTGCAACAGATACCCTACCTCGCAGTTCAACCTTACCCACCCTACATGAAGATTCCGAATTGTCATTAAGTGATGATTTTGAAAAATTACGCGTTGAAGGAGGACGTGTATCAGCTGATATGCCCATGGGTATGCGCCTAACAAGAGATTTATTATTGGCAACACAAAAAAGAAGACTGGAAATTCGACCACCTGGGTAAGTTTGTACTTTATTATCTAACATTTTTATGTAAATTTTTATAATTTGTATGTCTTATTATATATAGTGTTCATATGTATATGATGTTTTATATAAATGTTTATAAGTGTGTTTAATAACGTTATTTCAACAATTTAACAATTATTTTTTGTAAAAACTTCTCGTATAATCACATATCACGAATGCAAGTAATTTATATACTTCTAAAAATTAAGTAGTTAATGTCTTTATATTTTTAATATTTTTAATAAAATGAATATATAAGGGGCGGTATTTTTATTTAATAATGGTCCTTCAACTATTTCACTATTTTTGGAACACAAAAATATCTAAGAAAACATAAAAACAATAGTCCACTTTTGTTTGGATTTTCATAAAAATACCAAAGACTTTATCCGAAAACAGGCTTAAACCACATCCTCCTGTCTTTTTCCTTTGCTCTTCTTAAATGCACACTCCATCAGAATTAAATTGGTTAAATTTCGATTAATCACTAGGAATGTAGGATGGTAGGTAAGGAAGGGTGGTGTTAAGAATGCACACTTTCACTTGGCGATCTTATGATCCATTGTGATTCCTTCATCCAACTTGAAGACAGGGTTTGAATCCTGTAAAGAAAGTAAAAAAAAACGAGAAAGAAAAAAAGAAGAAATCAACTGGGGACTGATTCATTGAACAAAAAAATAGTACTAAATAAACTGGTTTTTCATATTGCTATACAAATCCACTTGCTTTCTAAATTCTACCAAATATGAGTGTGCATTTGAAAAGAAGCAAGGAAAAAGCAACTACATCTGTGGTCTTTCTCAAGAAATCATATAAGACAATGTGTACTTACATGAAAAAATTAGCTTAGTTTTCAATAATACTGTATGTTACATGAAAAATACTATTCTTTCACATTATAAATAAATACTATTTTATTTTATTTTTTTTAATTAAGACTATTCAACCGAAATTTTCGTGAAGTTATCACTCTTTACAGATCTACGATATTAAAATTTCGCTTGGACACGACTTTTTAATGCCCTTCTCCTCAATATCCCCATCTAAAAAAAAAAAGAAAGCGTTTTTCACTAATGGCAATATCTGTATGACAAATTTAAGAAGTCGTCTCTGATAATGGTCTATAACATTTTTCCTACTGATCTGTTATTGCCAGTTAAAAATAGAAAAAAATTTCAGGATAATTTCATTGAAATCTGTCAATTATTTTGCACTTACCAACAACAAAAAGTGCGACGGACATTGTTAAATCGATTTAGGTTGTTTTTTATTGGTCTTAGATGATTCTTTCTTGGCGTTACAAACGTACTAACAATATTAAAAGTAAAGAGGATACTCTTTACCACTTGCATTGTTAGACGGTATAAATTTGTTATCATTTTATTAAATATTCATGGAGTTAATGATACCGTTCATTTGCAGTAATGTAGTCATAACTCAAAATGTAATTTTTTAAGGAGACATTTTTTTAAATTTTCAGAAACAGAAACATTTTCCTAAAATTCATAAAAAACTATCGATGCGCAATCGGAATAACGAATCCTGTCTAATATATTCATGATTCATTCACAAAAGAGTGCCAGATAATGAAATACATTATATAATATGCACTACTGACTTTAAGTCAAAACTTGGTAATTTTGAGTTTTGACGACCTTGCACAAATGAGCGATATGTGCATGTAGAAACTGTATAGGTTTATATGAAAAACAAGAAACATTTTTGAAAAATTGGGGGTTTTAAATATTGAAAGTGTTACATATAAAATAAAATATGAATTGAAATTGAAAATGATTTTGTTACAATTATATTTAAATAATTTTATTATTGTTTTTATTTTTATTAAGTTCTTAATATTAAGTTTTTATCAATATTTTGTTTCATTTGTTGTAATTAATGTATTAAATGTTTATTATTTTTTTATATTAATTTGTATACATTTTTATTTTTCTTTTATTTTCATTTTAAACTGCATCTGCACACACGTCCAACCACAATATCCATTGCCATCCACAACAACCTACAACAATGCAACCTGTAAAAAAATGCACATCCACACAATATAAATTAAAACAATTAATAAAATATATAAAAATATTACACCTTATTATCCGTAATATTAAAAAAATTAAAAAAAAACAAATGTGTGCTTGCATTTTAAAAATTATTTATTATTAATATATTTTATAATTTATTTAATTTAATTTTATTTTATTATATATTATATTATACATTTTATATTTTAATTTCTTTAAATTTTTAACAATTTGATGCATGGAATGATTGAAACCCGTCTCTTGCTTTCTGTTAAAACAAAAACAATGTAATTAATTGTACAAAAATATTAAAAATTAATCAAATCAAATCAAAAAAATATATATCGAAATTAAAAATAAAAACGAATGCACACAATTCAATGCATGTGAGTGTAGTGCTCATGGTTACGTGTATACAGGGAAAACAAATACCTCCTATGTACCGAATTCTCGTGTAGATTCTGAAAGAGCCAGTGTCAGTTCGGGCGGTAGGACTGATTCTGATACAATGTCTCTTTCAAGCTGTTCTATGTAAGTAAATAATCACAATTAAATGTCTTTAACAAGAAATGACACATATTGCAGTGAAATATATTTTGAATTTATTTTTAATAATAACAAAATGATGTCAAATTAATTAAACGAACTTAAAATTAATTTTAAAAACTGTTGCGTTCTTTAACGATAACGACTCCATTTATTTTTTAATTCTTTTCCATATATTTTTGGTTGGAAATTTAAAAATTTAAATCTATAAAATAATTTTACTGCGACAGTATTTTCATGTTAAAGACCATGTACATTAGGCAAATATTCAACGAAATAGACATAACCTCTAAATAATAAAATTTTTTAATTATTTAATACCCAAATTTGGCCAGCTGTATAGTTGAAACATTATTGCCAACAATGAGAAAAATAATTCTTATCAATAAAAAAAAATTATACTATTTTGTAAAATATTTGCCTAATGTGTGTATAGCTTAAGTATACAAGCGATATATCTGTTCTTAAATATTATATTTTCTGTTATTCCACTAATTAAGAATAATAAAACAAGATATTAAACTCAAATGTATTAGATGCATTCATATGTATTTATTATTGTATATTTTAGGGATGGACGCCCATATATTCAACGAAGACATAGCTCTACTGAAACTAAAGCTATACGACAGAGTGCCTTGGCTAATAAGGAAACAAATTCCTTTCAGGTTTGTTGTTTAATCAATTCCTAATAATTTTTATATATAACATTTTAATGTCTTATTAAGGTAATACCTCGCACTCAACGTCTTCATTCGAACGAACATCGTCCCCTAAAAGAGAATGAATTAATAGCGTTACTAATACCGAAGTTAGAGGAGGTTAAACGTAAACAGGACCTCGAAGAAAGAGCCCGTTTGGAGGTAAGTTTAAATTTCTGCTTTAAATGAAAATATTATTTATTAATTATAATTCTGTTTAGCATTTTCCTGAAGAATCTTTGCCGACAAATGAAAGAATTGCCAGTGATCGTGCGTTTGCACAAGCCATACGTGAAAAATTTGCTATCGATGAAGACAATGATCAGGACATACTTGATCAGCATGTTTCCCGCGTTTGGAATGATCAGACACCACATCGTTCTCCTGGTACAATGTCACCCTGCCCACCTTTACCATCCAGAAGGCGTACCATAACGCATGACTCAGGCATGCTAAGTGATGGTGCCATGAGTATGAGTAAGTTATTATTATTATTATTATTATTATTATTATTATTATTATTATTATTATTATTTATATTAGTACAAATTGAAATAGGATAAATATTTAATATACCGTTATATTTCTATTAAGGTGGTCATTCAATGAAACACTCAAAATCAATGCCAGATCATAGTTCCTCAGCCAGGAAGCTAACAAATAAATGGCCTTCCATGAATACAGATAGTGGCATAAGCCTATTCTCAGCTGATACTCTAATGAAGTACAAAGACAATAGGTAAGTGAAAATAATAAATATAATATTCTATCTATACAAAATATTAATGAAATATGGTAAAAAAATATATATATCTAAATTACAGTTCACGTTCTGGCACGAGTACAGCCTTAAAATTAGAAGAGACAAAAAGAAGACTGGAAGATGAGACTAGACGGTCTCGTCGATATACCCAACAACAAATGCTGCCACAAATGCAACAGCAACAACCATCAGCCTCATTTAGCAACAGCAGCAGTGGCAGTAGTAGTCTACACCATCAATCACTCCCGCCTCCACTACCCGCTAAACCCCAAGAGACAACTACTGTTGTATTTTCATTTTGTGATGAAGAATATCCCTATAGAACTAAAATTCCCGGTACCCAGCCTACATTAAAACAATTTAAGGATTATCTACCCAAAAAGGGTCACTTTAGGTAAAATTTGTTTAATTCTTAAATAAAAATTCAATAGAATTTATTTTTTATTCCTTTTTTTTTTTTTTTTTTTTTTTGTTTGCTTTTTGTGTTTTTTTAGGTTTTTCTTTAAAACACATTGTGAAGATCCTGATAGTCCAGTGATTCAAGAAGAAATTGTTAATGACAACGATATCCTTCCCTTATTTGAGGGTAAAGTAATGGGTCTCGTTAAACCATCCGATTAATAATAGTGTAAGTTTTAAGTTTTTATACATCATCTACATGTAACTAAACGAGATTCAATAGAAGCAACAAATCTATAATACAAAAACAACAAAAGCAACAACAAAACTATTAAAAAAATTAACTTAAAAAAAATACTTTATTAATACGATAGATAAACTTAGAAAAGTTCATTACGAAACTTAATGCAAATTATTTAATAAAACTAAATACATTTGTTTATCATTTTAACACGACTGATGATAATCGTTGAATTTATGATGTTTGTATGTATGTTGTACACTTCATTTCTTAATCGATTTTTTATTTTTATTGTGTACAAATTTTGGTTTTGTTTGTATTCATATAACTTAACTTATTATTGTGGAAAACATCAAATCATGCAGTTTTTATTTATAATAAAAATAATTAAATTAAATTAAATAAGTATTTCTTTCCTTTTATGTTCACATTTCGTGAATTATTTTTTAATTATCGAGCTTTACCGAGCAAGTTGCTTAACTTTTAAAATTGTATTATTTCGTGAAAACTCTCGAAACAAGATTCATTTAATTTAAATACACAGTATGTTGTAATTTGACTTTACATATTTTAAATAATAAACCTTTTTATTATTATGTTGTTATATAAATTGAGAATATTATTGTCAATTTAATGTTTTTACTCGTTTTATTTTTTGAATTTAATGGCAAACGATTAAAGTGTAAAATGTTTTAAATGATAGAAAAATTCAACAGAAATGAAAATGTCTCACATATACTAATGTCAAAGATCTCTTTACATAAAAACTCCTGACCGCAAATAACTGATATCGTCGTAGACTTCATCTGTCTGTTCAGTTTGTGGCAGCAATTCGATCGATATCGAAGGTTCGTTTATGATTTCTATATTGAATCTTTAGCTATATAATTTACCAAACGTTAACAAGTTCTTTAGTGATTCGTTTTTGATATCGAAAATATTTAAAGAAATATTATTATAGATATTGCAAAAAGTTTCGTTCTCAATACTTTTTACGATATCGTAAAAAGTTCGATATATGTAGATATTTTTACTAATACAACTTCTATATGTAACATTTCCATTTTTTCTGAATTAAAAATTACTATATTTTTTAATCTGGTAAAAACAATTTATTGATATTAATTTTAAATTTAATGTAAAACTAGATTAAATTTATTTTTAAAATAACAAACTAATCATAAAAAGAAAATTTAATTATATATATTTCTTTTATATAATGTCTCATCATCTTGTGGTGGTATCTCACAGAATTTGTAAGTCTGTCATCAGAAGTGTTTTTGAATTATTTTTTTTTATAGAATCTTCATTCTTTAATCTTTGTTTCAATTGATTGTACAATCACAACTGGTGTTGAGGGTACATTAACTTTGTCATACGCCTAGAATAACTTTGTATAACGCCTAGAATAATTGTCTGAACTCAATGAAATTTGACTATGTTTTGATATACCTCCCATATAAGTACCTTTCCGGAAAGATGTTTTAAGCTTATAAATAAAATTGTTAAATATGGACCAATTGTTTTGAAATTGTTTATATGTTACTAATTATTTAACCAATATCGGACCATATTATAAGATAGCTCCAATATTAGATTTTTCGCATGATGAACTTAAATTAACAATTTAACTTATTTAAACTTATGCAAATTTTTGAAAATTCATTTAATAATTGATTTTGAAACATCGAGAATTGTTCTTTGTTACGTTATTCGTTTTCTTTTTTATAAATTTCGATAATTTCTTAAATATTATTGTTTTAAACATTTTTCATTTTAACGAATATTCATTAATTTGCAAACAGAGATCAGGCGAGTAACAATTGAAAAATTACAGTTTTAGTTAATGTGGTATTTGACTTTGTTTCTTTCTTTCTCTATTCCAAATTATAGACAGACTTTCATTAAACATCTTTAATATAGTTGGTGGATATTTGCTGAAAACCATCAATATTTAAACTTTTGATGTTTAGAGATTTCATATTTTTTCACCATCACTTTTTCAAGTAGACTCATTTCCACTAAATGCGATTTATGCTTATTATTGAAACCGTGATAGAAATTGAATTCCGGGTTTTCTGCGGTATATGGAAATGTTTTGCTTTACCTCCAAATTTGCATTGTCCTTAAAGTCATTTGGGCGCGATCCTTGTAAAAGTCGAAGAAGAATCTCCTTTCATAGGTTGGTTTTGAAACTCTTAACGAATATTTGTATCTCATCATGCCCTTACAACAAAAAAGTTACACCAATCTTCACATCCAGCTCTTTTCTATGTTTTAATTCTTCAACATCCCTCATAGTCTATTCTTCCATTTTGATTTCCGAGACTTTTTAAATAGATTTTCGAGACATTGAAAACATTGCCAAAAAAATTTTGATAATTTGAGGTAATAGAAAAATAACTAAAAAGCATTATACAAATTTTTTGTACTTTACATTTTTATATTGCAAATATTATTATAATATTAGAAATTATTTGCTTTAATAAATCAGTTAAGTTTCACAGATCTTTAAATATGTGAAGACTGTAATAAAAATTATAGTCGTGTAAAAAGTTATTTGACACTTAAAAATAATGTATAAAAACTAATTCTAAGCGAATTTGCCTTGAACTGAATATAATTAACAACAAAATCTTTCCTTTTAATGACAATTGAGTCAAAAAAATATTTTTTTCTTGTGTAAAGTCAACATTGACAGACTGTGTTATAAAGCGGCCCATAGACACATACTGCTCATGCAATAAGTATGTGATAGTAAATTTGACAGAGCTTGAGAATGCATACGTTACACAAACAATGCAGGATGAAAAATCTAAATCTTTGACATCCCATCTTTGACAATTATGAGAAAATGAATGTCTTTTTAAAATGAAAAAAATGAAAATTAAAATAATTTTGTTAATAAAATTATAGTGAAAACGTCTTGCACACACGTTCAGAGCGGGGAAGGTCCGTCGGCTTAAGCATAAGCAGTATGGATCTATGGGCTTCTTAAAAGCGAAATTTAAAAATATTAACTTCGATTTAATAAGTTTTATAAAATAACAAATTAATAAATTACTTTCTAAAACTCTATTTATATGTTATAAAAAATGAATACATTTGGTTTTTGGGAACATATAAAGAATTATGGGAATATATACTTGGTTTTAACAGATAAATTAATTTATTAATCTTAATGTTGTCCTTTTTCCTAAAATATTTCATAAAAATTGTTTAGACGGTTTTATTTTATTCGATATTCTCAGTTTAGTATTCAGCAATAATTCTGTTTCTGTTTTTTTTATTGGTTTTGTTTAAAGAAAAATGTATAAAGAAATGTATTTAGTTAATGTTTAGAAAAACAAACAAATAAACAAACAACAAAAATGTAAAATATTTAATGTAATTTTTTTAAACAAAAATACGACAATTTTTTATCAACGAATAAAATGAAATCAAATTGATTGATGTTTAGTTTAAAGTCTATATTTTTTAATCTACGCCATTTTTTATAATCAAAAAAGAATTAAGAATCTATTTATTTTTAGTATTTTCATTTATTTTATTGTTATAATTGTAATAAATTAATTTCAAAGCAGTTAAGTATTCTTTTTAATTATTAATAAATTAAAACATAACGAAATAAATTATTTTAAAGTGTTAACTTAAGGACTGCCTGCAATAAATACAAGAAAGTGTGATTTTTTTTTTAATTTTTTACTTATTACATTTTTCTTTATAGACATACAATATTTAAATAATAATAAAAAACAAACAATTTATATTTTGCATAATTCTCTTAAAATCAAAATTAAATATCATTATAAAATATGTTTTCTTTGATTTTGTATTGTATGTTAGGAAATTGTTTATTGACTTGTTTTATGTTTTTTTCTTTTTTTAATTGGTAGTAATTGTAAAAAAATATATTTTTTACTTACTATAGGACAAAATCCGACTACAATATTTTTTTAAGCAAAATATATACAACAAACAATATAAATTTTTAATAAAAAAAAGATGAAAAAAACAAAACAAAAATCATATACAATAAAATTAATTTACGAATATATATTACACCAACTCATAATCATTATCGAGCATATAACATATTAGACATAAAAAAACAACAAAATCATACCATCATCACACATCCCTTTACCCTTAACTAACCATAAATAAAATTAATAATTGCAAAACCCTTAAAGATCAGCTGTTAACCGATTTTTATCCACAATATATTAACTTTAATTGTTTGTATTTATATTATAATTTTAATCATCACAATTGTGCATAAAGAAAATTCATTTCCAGTGCAAATAAAGAAAATTATACATTATTTTATCTATTGTTTATATACATAGATCTGATTTTGTAGTCATGTTGAGAAACAAAAACATTAAAAGAACAACATAATAAATACTAAAACATATTAGTTTAAACAATAGTAGCAGCAAATAAATAAATACAATATTAAAAATTTAATTATCTTTAAGTCTGTACAAAACAAATACATTTAAAAGAATAAAAAAAAAAACAAAAAAAATGAAATTAAAAAAATTAATAATAAAAATTTATATTATGATGACGATAATGATAAAAAATAATGTCATAAATAACAAAGAAAAACAAAAAAAAAAAAGAAAACTTAAAAAAATAATAAAACATACTATAGGTGTGAAGCTTACAATTACTATTACAATAATTATTATTCTTATATTATTATTAAATTATTATTATTAAATTATTATAATTATACTTATGTACTACTTATTCTGATTATTTAACATTACAAAGAAACAAAAATGTTTTAATTTATGACAAACAAAATATATAGACATAAAAAATTAATATTATTAAAATTATTATTTATATTGTATTTACACATGTAACAACAACACAAAATATTTTTTACGTAATGATATTTTTTTAAGAGAATTTGCCATCTTAACGTTTATAAAAAAATATTACATTTACATAATAATGAATAATTTTATTTAAAATAAAAACAAATCAAAATAATTTAAATGAGAAAAAAATAGATAAAGAACATGAAATCATAAACAAATTTTGTTTTTATTTATTAAATGGAGTTTAGGTTACATCGCACGTTTGGCAGTTTCTGACGTTTTAATAGATACCAAATGCATGTGTTAAAAGTTTATACCTTGGCTGAAAAGTGACACTAAATTAGGTTTCCTTAAGTAAAATTTAATATCTCGATTACGTATGACAACCAAACTTCAGTTGCCTTGTCAACAGATGCCTCAAATTCTTTTCTTGTTAAACAAACACAGTTGCCAAAATATTTATTATGTTGCAACTGAAATTGCACAACTATAGTTGCCAGATGCCATCTGTAGTATAATTTTGACGATGCAACTAAAGTTCGGTTGCCATACGTAATTGACCCATAACTATTTTCTATTGGCGAGTTTAACAAAAACTCAGTTCTGACTGTGTGAAATTTTATTAAGATAAATCTAACTGTTCAAAAGTTACCGAAATATTTCTAAAAAATCAATTTGAACGTTTATAAAATTGAAACAACAGTTTAAATTTTTTATTTGATTAAAATTATTAATAAAATTTTCAAAAATATATATAGTTTAAATCACTAGTGAAAACCCCTCCATTAAAATTATTTATAACGCTTTCTGTCACTTTGCTCAGACACATTTATCACTTTGCTATTAGACACATTTTTTATGCTCTTCAATTCTTTACTTCAATTCAATTCAGTTCTTCTTTTACGACAGAATGCAACGCATCTTGTACATATTTACAGAATGCCACGTGAGGCGAAAATTCTAATGAATGAAACAGCATCAATTCTAATGAATGAAAACAGCATTTTTTGTAAACATTCCTTGATGTAAATTTCGGTACTTTTGGAACCCATTGTAACAAATCACTGACATCCTTTTCCACAATTGGAAATTGCCTGCAGTGTTCCTGTTAGGAATTTTTTGAGACTTGTATGTTAAAACATACACTATGGGAAACGTTCGACAAAAAATATTACTTTTAAAACTTAATTGCTCACCATGTTAACTGGAATTCGTATAGGAATATCTAAAATAATATTTTTAAGAAAAAATTAAAAATTAAAATTAAGTCGTCAACACTTAAAATTGTAAATAAAAAGATTTTCCAATGTAAAATTAAATAGAATTGATTTTTGCTGCTTCATAAACAAAGACAAAATGTAAAGTAGTGTTGGTGGGCACCACTGCTTTAGAAACATCATATGGACCATTCCTTCTATCTGAAATAGATTTTACATCAACGGACAAGTTTAATAAAATTAAAAACATTTTTGCGATAGACCTTTGAATGCATGGTCAGCTTTTTTAGGACCAAGTTGGGTTCCGTTGAACCACTGATTTTAATCAGATTCAAAATATATTATTATTTTCACATTAACATAATAATCGACATGTTTTATAATGGTAACTTGATAAAAAATAAATTAAATAATAGCTGGTATAAGAGTTTTAATGGATAACGTGTGCTAAGACTTTTTTCATCTCACTCCTTATGTTAAAAGGAGAGGTTGTAAAAACATAATTTTCTTAAGGGGCTTTATATGGTAACTATGAGACATTATGGGCCAATCAGAACATAATTTGGAAAATCATTCAGATTTAAATATATCTTCTACAGACTCTGTATTTATAGTGTCATGCTACAACTCCAACGTTACCAGCTTTGATAAATGTTTTCGACCATAACAAACCCTTTTATCTCGACAGTACTCTTATCACAGATAGTATATTAAGAATTTTAAGATTTTAAATTTATTTTTTTTAACGATTACAAAAAATAATGAAATATCTTGGCACAGAATTAATTTGTGAACTTTCCAAGAAATTTTTTGAACTTCAATATGAAGTATGAAAAAAACAGAAAAGTGAAAATATAAACTAAATAACAAACAAAACAAAGTGTAACATGTTTCGTTTAGATAATTACTTTCATATATTTTTATACTTTGTTTCAATGTTCAAAGATTGACAAATAAATTTAACAAAAAAAAAAAAAAAAAAAAAAAAAAAAACAATAATATTGTTTTTCTTTCTTGCCGCAAAAAATTATATATCAAGTGGTTGATCAATAAAAGAATGCTATTGTTATTATTTCTTTAATTATTAAAAAAAATAAAATAAAATATTGAAAAATAAAAACTTTCATTAAACTTAAAACAAAATATTAATAAAATCTTTTATAATGATTTTATTAATATTAAAAAATCTTTGCGGAGTGAATCATTTAAATGCCACTCCGTGCATATGTTCTAGATGATATTCTAAGTTATGTTGGGCACTAAATATTTGACCACATATATGACATGGTTTTTTTGGCTCATTCGTTACAACATCGTACTGGGTAAAGTTGGCAATAGTTAATGATTTTAAAATCACATCATGTTCTTTTTCCATGTGCTTATTGAGGTGATCTTTTGTTGTGAATGGTTGATCACATATAATACAACTAAATTTAGATGTTGTTGTAGTTGTGGTAGTTTTTTGTGAATTAGTTGATGGAACATTGCTTTGCATATAGTCATCTTGATTTTGATTAAATGATTGATGTTGATCCGATTCAATTTCATAGTTTTGATGTTGTTGTTGTTGATATTGTACTCCCGCTGGTGGTGTAATACCAGCTTCTGGATGAGAACGTTTATGCACTTTTAATGTATATTTTTCTGTGAATGTTTTTCCACAAAACTCACAACTATATCGAGGACGGTCTGCCTGATGTGTAACCATATGATGACGAAAAGTTCTTTTAGTTTTAAATATTTGATTGCATATCTCGCAACGAAGCGGTTTTTCTTCAGCCTCGTGCTGTAACTTATGATTGTAAAGAACAGTTGTTTGTGAAAAACATAAACCACATTTGTCACACTGATATTTCTTTGTATCCATGTGCACTTCCATATGACGTATTGTACTTATTTTTGTTGTAAACTCCTTATTACAAAAGCGACATTGATTTTCATTTTTGCCCTCATGAATGTTCATGTGCAACATTACATAGTCCTCGTTACGGTGGCTAAATGAGCAGACATTGCAGCTAAATTTTTTATGAGCCTGGACCACATGTCTCTGTAATCGTGCTCTAGTCTTAAAACGCATTGCGCACAAATTACATTGAATTTGTTCTGAAATGTGAGATTGATTTGTTTCAAAAACTCCATGATTATCGGTACCTTCTCTTTGGGTATTTTGATGATGTTGATGAGATTCTTGACTGCGCTTTCGTATAGTGTTAGCACCCATTACTTCTAGTATTGTTTCGGTTATTTCTCGATCACTAACATTAGCATCTTCAAAAAAATGTTCATCATTTAATTCGGGCATACTGGACATTTCTTGTAAACACTCATCTTCGATGTCACTTTCAAAACTCGTTGCTGCCTTTTCCACCATTAATGAAAGTTGTTTTTGTTTGCGGTTCAAAGTGACAAAATTTAAATCATAGTCAGCAATTTGTCCAAAACACTTGCGACACAGATATTCTCCATTAGATATATGCAATTCAAATTTTCCCACACGGGCCAAATAGAGTAGTACTGTTTTGACAGCTTTTTTGGATGCCGGACAGAGAGCGTCATCAATACTCTTGTACAATTTGTCCTTTGCACTTTTTTTGCGACACAAATAGCAACGAATAAAATCTTGTCCAACTGCAGACATGATTTTGAAAATGTTTCCTTTTAATATTTCTTCTTTCTTAACTTTTGTTTTGTATTAAACTTTGAACAAATTTTTTTGTTTATGAAAATCAAAATATTTCTTTAGTACAAAATGCTTCTTCTTTTTATTCTAGTTCGAAAAAAAAAACAGAGTTGTTTAATTATTTTTTGTAATTCATACACAGAACGAAATTCTCTGTACTAAATAATCACTAATAAGGGTCGGTCTCCATTAAATAGAAGAGATGCCAGAATTAATAGAGATGCCAGAATTAAGAAGCGGCAAAGAATAATTTTTGTATTTCTGTCACATTAGCGTCACCCTAATAAGCAGTTTCTTTCTTTTTTTATGAACTCTTAACATAAATCAAAATCCTTGATTTATAAGATACAAATCTTTCTAGTGATAATATTTAAGTCCTCGATAAACAAAATAAAACAAAAATGGATACTTTTTCAGCTGTGCCGAATTTTAAATACCCTTTACCGCTAGTTAAAATAAATACAATAGTTAAATAAAATTTGTTAAATCAAAAATCAATTTGCTATATCAAAATATGGGTCCATATTCATCATTTTAGTAATAAAAAGTAAGGACTGTTAAAAACTTTATCGTTATAATTTTCGATAATATTGGACCATATATAAAAGTTTAATTGGGAGCTATATAAAAATATAGACCGACATTCTGCATTAAAGAAGATTTGTCTATATATAAGACTTTTAGAAGCTTAATCCTATTTTCCGAGATGGACTGATATTAGTCAAATTATTTATTTTGTATCAAAATAATTATATGTGTCGAATTTCAGAATATGCAACATTGAAATTTTCGTTAATGTTAAAATTTTACATATTTTAGCCTATAACTTGTTTTCTTTCCGATTTTTTTGCAATGATAGAACTGCTTCCTTTATTAAATCACTTAAAAATACAGTTAGATAAAATAACAGATTTATTTAAAATTCATGTTAATAAATCCTTTTGCCCCTACATAGGTCAATATACTAGGAATTTGATTCTTTAAAGTTGAGGGCAGTGACGTGTAACATGTGACAGTTACAATACTTATTAGATTACGTTATCGCAACACCTGTACTATTCACTTGCAAATACAAGGTTCCATTTTTTCCACTTCCTAGAGTGCGAATTATACTGATTTTGTAATAGATTACAAATTCTCGTCCATCAGAATGTTCTACCTAAGGCTTCGAAGGCTAATATTGCTCTATCTATGTAAAATGGCCATTGAGAACTAATGGAGTCTTAAATCTATGAACTCCAATTGGCTATTTGGCATGGTTCTCAAGCCCTTGGAACGTTGAAAGACAATTTTGCACGAACAAAAGGAGTGACATCGAAAAATTCTTAACATACCCATATGTTAACAAAAACGAAACCAATAAACATACAGTTTTAATATTTTTTATTTGATTGAAATTGTTATTACAATTTACAGAAACATATTTGTATAGTTCTATTCAATAGTGATGAAATATTGAACCTCTTTCGGAAATCATTCTATTAACGTTTTTAAATTGCTTTCTGTCACTTTGCTCTAACAGGAAGTCTTCTCACTTTTGGACACTTTTTTGTTCTCTTCAATTCTCTTCAAACAAAGGCTCAATATCTCACCACTGGTCTCAGCTCCGGGCAGTTTAGAAGATTTTCCTCTCTAAATATGAATACCATATTATTGCTCTTGTACTACTCAAGGGTTTGTTTACCATAGTGACAGGATGCCAATTCAGACCAATAATAAGTGGATACGTTATGAAATCTTTTTAATGAAAGCCATTTGTATCAAATGATTGGCTTCCTTTGTCGCAATTGCTTATTGCTCTCACAATCAAGAATTTTTTTGAGAATTTTTGACAACTTTTGGGTCCTAAACTTTTCTTCAACATTTTCTCAAGCATCAGCAATATAAAATTTTTTGCCAAAAATTTTTGACAGCAAGAATATTTTCTTTAGAAAACTTGACTTCAATTTCCATGCTCTTGAATGTCTTCAAACCTTTAACTTTTCGCACCAAATAGTCAGAACACTAAGCCAACCGGGCTGCAATCCTACCGGATGTGTTTTCAATGTTTTTTGCTTTAGAAAAAAAATGTGGACCATACCTTTACTTTGCCAAATTTTGGGGCAGCTACGGACCTAGTCGCCATGCTAATTTTTTCCTCGAATTTATGACTTTTTTCAAATCGGTTCATAAATAGCCGAGTTATTAACAATTCATTATTTTTTGCGGTTGTTGTTGGATATAGAATAATAATGTAAGGCAAAGTAATGTTTTACACCTTTTGATCGTTCTATTTAAGTTTGAGACATAACTTTTGTACCGGAAGATCGGAAATAATTGATTTAAAATCATCACAGCAATCGGTCCATTAGTAATGGACAAAAAAGCATTTCCGAAATTTTTGAACCTCATATGGGATATATTGACTAAATTTTGATTTATATAACACTTACAAAAACTTATGGTTATGTCAAGTTATATTCATCTGTTGAAAAATATATTTTTAATATATACAAAACAAGGAAAGCTTTTTACAACGCCAGAAGGCAATTTATTGAACATACTTATTAATTTGATATCAGATAAATAAATATACCCTACACCACAATAGACGGTATGGGCATTATGCGTTTCGCCAGATGTTTGTAAGGGGAAGAAAAAATAGTGCTTTTAAATATACCCTCTGACTCAGAATCACGGTTTTGAAGATAAATTCGGCTCATTATTTTATATAACACCCGTATACATGTATGAGGTGTTTAGCTTATAAAATTCTTAAGTATAAAACGAAATTTGGCACGATTAAGTTTTGAAATATTCTCGATGCAAATTTTTTAAATCTCCACTTTCTCCACTTGCGAATATCAATATATTTTGGTTGAGATAAAATCAATATAAACAGGAATCGGTATTTGAAATTTTTTGAGAGTCGGTCTATAATTTCTTATAGCTTCCAAATACCACATACGGAAAAATGTAAAATGCAAACAAAATTTTCATAAGATATTGCTATGACAAAATCAGAAATATACGAACACCATTTATTACTTTAAGATCCATTCGAGAAATTAATACGCACACGTTATTGGACTATCGCAACTTACCCACGGTACAATTGACACAATATGATTCAAATCATATCAAGACAATTATTTGAACTAGCTCTCATATAGGGTCCCTTCTCGAAATGGGGTTTTAAGATTATACAAAACTTATATATCTCACATATAAATAATATAGACCAGTTCTATCAAAATTCTGAAGATTATGCTCTAAATAATAGATAAACATCGAAAAAACAACATCGTTGAAAACTATCTACAGAAATAAAATACTTAAACCAACATTTTTTACTCCTTAAATTTTACCATATCACAAAAACTTGCAGCTTGTAATAATATCTAATATTAATTAAAACTCAGTCTACATGGCAATTTGTTATCGCAAATGAAATTATAATGTTTGCTGGGATATTTATTTTACTATTGGAAACACGAATGAACATACGTACGTACTACGAGCGCACATAAGTAAAATTTGAAAAAGAACCCAACACAGAACAACTGTGTATTTTATACAATTTTTGCTTAGCAAGTGAGTTTCGAATAAATTTTAGCAGAGAAATCAGTTCTTTTTTGCCCTTCGTGCGGTTCGTGTGATTTTAGTTGTGTATTTGAGAAGAAGTTCCGTTTCGTTGAGTGAATTTGAATTATTTATTTTTTTATTTATTTAATTTTTGTGGTTTAATCTAACTATAAATGTGTAATTTTATTTTAAAAATTATATAGAAAAAAGGCATGAAATAATTACAAAATATAAATCGTTTAATATTAAAAGAAAAAAAAAAACAAAAACTTAAAATTAACTAAAAGGTTTGTTCATACATACTTTTTACTTTAATGATGTTATAAGAATTTGTAAATTAATTTTATATGTATGTTTGTAACAGTAGTACAAATTGATAAATATTTTGACTGCCTGTAGACGGATATGTTTAACTGTTGATTCTTTAGAAAATGTACATAAGAATTTTTTGCCATTTTTATTTCAATGGTTGCTAAAGCCATTTTGTATTTATCATCCGTATATGAAACGAAAAAGGCCTTAACTGACATTTAAAAATTCAAAAGTTTTTTTAAACAAGTCTCAAAATTAAACAGTTATTTTCTTAGACCTATTTTGTTCTTTTTTTCATTTGTTAAATTATTGCAAATATTAGTGAAATTGAGGTAATGAGTCGTTGAGTTAGTCACACCGCCTGTTTGTCTTGTATATTTTGGGTATATGGAATTAGTAGCAGGCCGTCAAGAATAATTGTTCTACCTATAGGCAGCTTAAGGTGATAGCAGTCAGTGATAATGACGGCATTATTTTTGCTCAACAATCTTATTTCTTCTTCTGTGGTTTCTAAGAAATATTAAAAAATGAAACAAATCATCATTATTATAAAGCAATGACTTATTGTTTAATATTACAACAATAATAATGTTCATTAACGGTCTATATGTAGAAGAATAAACTATATGTTTTATAATATAAAGTGCATTTATTTGAAGTATTTGATTTAATTCAGTATAATAACACGTGATTAGATAATAATAAAATACAAAAAGAAAACTATTGCATGCAATTTGGCAAAAACAAAAAACGAGAAAAAAATTCTCACGCACAGTAATTACGAACACACATGTTATTAGCAGATTTTGTTTTTGTTATTTCCTATTTTCCGCTATAATCACAGCTGTTCTCTCTATTGTATTTATTTATGTTGCTTTCATTTTTACTCTCTCATTAAATTTTTAGTACTTCTCACCAGTCCTGCCAGATTTTGCGATTTACCGGCATTTTGACGATTTAACAAGGTGTCGATTTCCCGATTATTTTTAATATGTTTTTTACATGATTAAAAAATAGATTAAAAATTAATTTTGGGAAATATTTATTATTTTATATAAGAATAACTGAAAAAATACATTTTTTTTAAATTTTTGGAACGATCACATCTATAAAGTTTGACTGAACTCAATAAGATTGTCCGAAGAAGCATTTTTTTCAATCAATTGGAGGGATTTTTTTATTTAGCAATACTGCTGTGTTCCCTTATATAAGTCTTTAGATCGAATCCTTGTTCTAAAGATTTCTTGAAATAAAAAAATTGTTTTGATGTAGACATAAAAAAGGCCTTATAGATTTCAAAAATTCAAATATATTTTTGCATATTTGCACCACATTGGCATTTTTACAACAGCGTTCCAACAACATTTTGCCTAAAATGTCATTTAATTAAATAATCTGAAATTTTTGAAAGTTTCCCATTGTTAAAAATCTCTCTTGCAAAAAAAAATATATCTGAAAACACAAATTTTAACATAATTTTTCATAAATCTTTTTTTTTCAATATTCAATAAAATGTTTTGTTTTAAATAAAAAGTCGATTTTAACAAAAAGCCGATTTTTTAACGATTTTTCAAATTTAAATGGCGATTTTATTCAACACATTTGCCAATTTTTTATATGTATCTGGCACCCCTACTTCTCACCTAAGTTTTGAATTTTATGTATATATGTGTTATTTGTATATAAATATATACATATACGTCTGTATGTCAACTAATAAATGTGTGCATAAACAAATTGCCGGTTTTAATATTATGAGCTTCCACTAGTTAAATATATCATATGAAATTGAATGTATAAAATATATAATGAAATTATATGGAAAACTATAAATTTGAAACGCCTTTAATTTCTTTATAATAATATTGACGACATACAAAAAAGTCTAAAATAATTACGATACACTTAAAATCATTTATTTGTTTTTATTAAAGTTCTTAATTTACGAAAATTTAATAACATTAAAAGCAATGACTAGTCGGGGTGAATTAGAATTTGGTGAGCACACCAAAACTTGCACTAGGGACGAAGTTCATAACACTCGTTATGTATGGTTGAGTTAGTTTTCCTCTGACCGAATTTGGTGAACAGAACAGATAGAAAATGAAGTGAAAACTTTACTGGGCTCTTGTTAAAAGAGAATTAAAGGGCACAAAGAAAGTGTCCGAAAATATGATAGATTTCAAATGTAGATTGATTACCTGCTCAAGCAAAGTTTCTGAAGAAGGTTCAAAATTTTATCGCTATAAAAAGATATTTTTTGAAAATTTTTATAATTTTAATTAAATAAAAAATTAATACTATAAGTTTAGTAGTTTCGTTTTTATTAACATATATGTATGTCAAACATTTTTGATCTCACTCCTTATGATCAAAACAATTAAATATTAACGATCTTCGCTTGGATCTAGTATAAAGAGGAGCCATACGACTCATTTTCTTATGTTCAGAAAATTTAGCTTTACTTCCTAAATTAGGGTGGTATACAATTTACTATGGCAAGGAAAAGATAGAATCAATGTTACTGTCAAAGTAGTAACAACCAAAAAGTTGAGAGTATTCTCAGTGAATACCATAATAAGAGAACACATTTAATTTATTAAAAAAATAGACATTTATTTTTTAATAAAAGTAAATTTAATTTTATTTCTTAAAAATCGTTGTACATAAAATCTATAACAGAAGGTATATTCGTTTTGAAATTATTATAAATGAGTCCCATTTAGCAGACGTCATTTATTTTATTTACATACCATATGTTTTTTATCACATTTTTATTACTATATACATATACATACATACATACATACATACATACATACATACATACATACATACATACATACATACATACATACATATAAAAGCCAACTTAAATGTATCAGATATACTGTTTCCCTATGTAAAGTTCTATAAACCGTAAATTTTAATGTCGACATAGAAATTAACATAAACATTTCGATTGTTTACTTTTTGAAAATTCGCAAATTCATTGTTATCGAATGTCAATTTTATAACAATCGCCTCAATTAAAAAATTGTTAAATTAAAGAATAAAGTGTTAATAAAAATATTATGAAGTTAAGATCAAAATTTATTTTGAGGAAAAAAGGTTAAAGTATGTTTTCTTTGAAGCCTTCCTTTTATATAATCTAAAAATGACACAAAGTTATAATAAAATAAAAACAAAATAAACTTAAAAAATTGCTGTTCAAAACCTAACATTTTTTAAACATTTTGTATGAATGTTACGTACTCAGTACACCTTTTCTTAATAAATTGTAAATGATAGCTTCCCATTTAGATTCATGAGCTACAGTCATTCAAAATCACTTTTTCAAAATACAAAGATATTCTCTATGGGAATGCAGTCGGAGACTGTGGTGGATATTTTAAGATTTTAATGCGATTACACAGAGTTTCAAATGAAAAATGAAATGGAAATAAATCTATAACTTTCGAAATGCTAGACCGATTTCAAGTGTAGGCGAGCTTAAGTTTTGAGTTTGTATTTGTGGAAGAGGAAAAAAATGTCAAAGCTAAAATCGACAAAAAAGTTGTTTATTAGCTACCCATTCAAGAAATCTGTAATGGGTCAAATCTCTATTTACGGTAGAGTGAGTAGTGTACAAAAAAAGTGAATATTTTAATCAAGTTTTTCCCGGATTGGAATTTTAGGTATTTTGAAAAGAAAGATACATGTCTTTAACATAAATATTTTTTCAGTACTTTGCTCACCCTACCATATGGGTCACTAAAATGTACTTGAAAAAAACTGTGTATTTTTGTTTAGGTTTCTACAAACAACCATCAAACAAACATTGTCCAAACAAAACATTGTCATAACCGTGTCCTCGGTGCAACTCCAATGTACACACTCCATTCGAATTAATCTACCTAAATATACTATAGTCCACTCCACTTGTTTGCAAAATGCAAAAAGCATGTTGAAGAAATCAGTATATTTTAAAGGGTTCTAATTTATTGTTGTTATAAACACATACTGTGGACGAATAAATTTGAAATTTAAGCTAATTCGTTACATTTTTAGATAAAAAAGTGATTTTTATAACTGTACATAAAACTTTTGGTTCCGATATTTGACTCTACTAATTTCCTAGTCCTTTAATTATTTTTATATTAGTTAAAACTATTTACTCATTGATTTAGATATTTTCAGATCAAAAGCTGTTCTGGAGGCAATATATTTCATTGCATATTTCATAATAATTGATGCTACTTAAATACTTGTAAAATAGTCCAAATGTGTAATAGAGACATCTTTGATTTATCCATTTTTGTGAAAATATTAGTACTTACTGGAGAAAATTTGTTCTGTTTAATAAAATAGTGCATTTCTAACTTGATTGAGAACTGCTAATGATAAACAATATTCGTAAGAGATAAATGATAAATTAACTACCAAACCAACGTATCAGTTTCATCATACAAATTCCATACTATTTTCTAAGAATGTACTATAATTTCTATTGAAATAAATTTAGTTTTTAAATGATTTTGAGATTATTTATTTGGGTGTTACGCCATTTAAATTTTATATTATTGAAGGACCTGCCTTCAATAATTGTTTGCAGATATATTATAATCCATTTGTGTACGATAAAATTTAAAATGATCCTACAAAAATATATACATATTTTTGCAATTCATGCAGACTATAAATATGTTTACAAAATATAACTGTGTACTTGCATACAAAATAAATAAATAAATAAATACAATTAATGAGATAACACAATATAATATATACAAACAAAGTTGATTGACCTTTTTATATACATACATATACAAGTATGTAAGCATATGAAAAATGGGTGGACGTAAATTAATGTTTACCTTTGAGTAAAACTAAATTTTGACTTTTCAAACTGTTTTGAATTTGGTTCAAAATTTAAGGATTAATGAGTGTTCAAAATTCACAATTTTTTTAGGTCAATGATAATAAATTTAGAGGAAATGAAATAGGAATGGTTTCATATTAATTAACTTTTTTCATTTCCTGTTTTTAATCAGAGAGCCGTAACAATTGTTTCCTTTATTAGTTGTGGTAATATCATAATGACTATGAGAATTTAAAAAAAGGAATCGAATCAAATTTAGACAAATTATTTATTGTTGTCCATGGCAGTTTCCTATTCAAAACCAATAATATTGGTCTAACAGCAAAAAACTTGAAGGCATATAAATATATGAAACAACTTCAAAATCCCGACGAATATTGTTTACAAATTTGTCAATAAAACATAATTGAATTTGGTCAGAATTTTTGTATCATAATACAAAACTATATACGTTCATCATCGTCTCAAACATCTTCGAAATAGAATCAGTTGAAAAAAGTTTTAGGCAAAGATAAACAAAAAATTTGATATACTTATAAATCTGTGTGTCATATGCGTCAAAATTTTATCAATCATTTTCTGAAATTTGTTTCGTTATTGTTATCATGACCTCTTCGCAGGCCAGAGTTACAAAACTGTTAAAAGTGAACCGGATTATAGTATATTATAGGTTAAAATTGTTTTTTATACAGCATTAGTGGACAATGGATTGGTTTATAAAGACTCCAATATTACTTGAAATTACTCGTCTTCAATACACCAGGTAAAGAGTTAAAATTAATTTCAAAATAAAAAACTAAATCTTGTGTATAATTTGCATTAGTTCAGAAAATAATTCCTTATCTATCCGATGGCACGATTTTCAATGTTCAGCATTTTTTCATGAAAATGAAATTTAAACTGATAACACTTGTTAAAAAACGTGTAATTATAATATCATTTATAATATTTAGGATTGTAAATTGTAATTTCATTTACAATTTACATACATCGCATCGAAGAATTTGAAAATAATAAAAAAATAATAATAAATATAATTTATTCAAACTCAAATGTATAAAATTTTTGGACCCATCTTGAAATTTGGCAATTCAGTTCAAATCTGAACTAGATGAATTTGTACAAAATGTTATTAATATATATTTTTTTATTTTAGACTATTAAGAGAATTAAATATTATTATTTAAGAGCTACATAAAATTTTGGGTCAATTATCACTAATATCAATAGACTTTTTTCTTGGTTTATCGATATTTCGGACTTATGGATGGACATCGTTAAATTGGTATATTTTCTGTGTGTTAAAAATATCTCTACAATACAGAGCATTTTTAAATTTTTTTTGTGGGCTCGCATTTACTTTAGATTTCACAATGGTGTAAATTAATAGCAAATTGAGACTTTTTACAATTTTCCTAAATGATGTTTTTTCCCTTTTCTATAATTTGCATTTTAAAAATAACGTTTCAGTTTTTTATTTTAAATATTATCAATTATTAAAAATCACAGTTTATATTTTCTTATATATAAAAATATAATAATTTATTTGATGAAAAAATAGTTAAGCTAACAAAATGTTTATTCAAATTAACTTCATTTTAGTATGTAGAATTGAATAAATTTGTATATTATTTTACTAACGATGCGTTACTGCCGTTTTTCCTAAATATCTGTTGATATAACATGTTTTCGTTATTTTTTATGAAATTTTATTTATTTATTTTTTTTAATTTGATAAATTTGTTTAGCATATTTAAAAAAAAATTCTTTTGTTCATTTTTCTAATTGGCATTTTTGCCCTGTTCTATAATTTGCATTTTAAAAAATAAAGCTTTAGTTTTTTAAATTTAAATGTAATCAATTATTAATAATCACGAATGATACATAATTCATAATACATCGAAAGATTAATGATGAATTATGATTATTAAGATATCAAATTATATTAAGTACATTAAGGTTAATTTTCATTAAATAATCGATTTAGATTACAATGTCATGGTAATACATATATAATTTTTTTTAAATAAAAAATTTAGATTGCAGAAAATTAAAAAAAGTTCGATAGCATAATATAACGGAAATAAGTACTCAGTTGTATATCAGTTATGTGTCTCTATTGTTGCTAATATCAATGTTATCTTCTATAAAATATTATTTATACAGTAGTTGACAAATAATCATAAACCTTGAACATAAAATATGATATATAAACATTAATGGACGTCATTGTAAAAGAATAATAGCCCATTTCGGCGTACTCTATTTTCGGGATAAATAAAATACTGATATTGATAAATTTCCCATTTTGTTTAATGTTTAATGTTTTTTTTATAACGACAATTTCTAAAGCGGCTTTTGATAAAACGTCATTAATTATTCATTCATCATTCATATCATTATTTTTATGTAAAATGAAGGAACAACTACACGCGAATATTTCTAGTTACTTACTCACTATGTAAATTCATATTTCCATTGTATTTACAGTTTTTTCCAACAATATATAAATATATATAACAAAAGTGATAAGAAAAAAATAATAAAAATAAAGATATCTTAAGTGTTAAAATCCTTGATATGTCATGGTTGTTAGTTATTTTTTAATGTTTTTTAATTCATATATATATTCATATATATATATATATATATATATATATATATATATATATATATATATATATATATATATATATACATACATACATACATACATGCATACATAAATACATACATACATACATAGTTATGTACACACATATTCAAGTATACTAGATGAGATATTTAAATAATAGACTTGGAAATTCTTAATTAATAAATTTGTTTCTATTGTAAATTGAAATTAATTAAAAACAATAAAATTACGATTAATATCTAGTGACATTGATCACTTTCTCTAACACAATTTTTTTTAAATTTATTTTGTTGTAATTAAAATCAGCCCTAAACAAGTGCAATCAGTGTCACTGTTAGGGCAACTTAATTCGCTAACAACGATTGATTCTACTGCGTGCAACTTTTTGTGTACTTTTTAAAATTGCCACTTTTTGTCGTCTTTTTTAAAATAATTTAAATTTTAAGCATAGAACTTCATGAAATTTTATTAATTTAGTTTAAAAATGTATATATCAATAAATGTTATATAATATAATTATAAGTGAAAAATTTACAATTTAGAGTGAAAGAGTTATAAAAATTCATTAACGGCACTTCTACGATGGAAATTGAAAAAGTCTTAAAGAAAAAACTAATTTTTGGTTAATATTTAAGCATATTTCTAAATTTAACGAGAGACAGAGTAAATTCATTATTTAAAACTGTTCTATTAACCCTTGTTCTACAAATCATATTTTAGGTGCGACTTTTCGAAAAATCACAACGGTACAGTAAATGTTCAATGCTTTAAGAGCTCCGAACAATTTATGTATTTATGTTAAACGGTCAAGTTTAATTTTTCCGTAAGTCCATATTGGTCTTAATGTGTAATAATATTGTTTATAATATTTAAATATATGGAACGTTTATTTCAAACGTTTTATAATTTATATTATTGACATGTGATAAACGTCAAAGTGCAAACAAAATTCTTTAAATTATTATAATTATGGATATTTTGTGGGGAAAGTTTTATAACCTCCATTCTTTTAAAGAAAGCAAAAATATCATGGCCAATATAGATCACTTAAAAACATTATTATTTTCGACACTTACGATTTTTCGAAACTTAACTCGTAGAAATCTATTTAAAATATATTTAAAAGTAATGAAATTTGAATCCATTTTAATTGATTTATTATTCTTACCAGTAACTGGATACATTACGATCACTCCAAATATGAATGATGCTTTTTATTATATGAAGTCGTGTTATTCGAGAAGTTATCCTGAAGTCAATTGATTTATTTGAAGAGAATAACCAACGAAACACTATGACATACTTACACCCTTATATTACTTATGCATCGCAAGACCAAACAGCTACTATTTGGAAAATAATGTATGTGATCTTCTGCCAATCGTGAAAACAATGAATCTAATTCCCTTCCAATAGAGCATACCCCTCTTGGCTTCCATTCTTTTTTAATTTAAATAAGAATATATAGTCGGCCACAACCGACTATCTAATACCCTACACCACATCGACGGTAAAAAGTGGTAGTTACAAGAAATTAATGAGCGACCCTCGTATAATTTAAATTTCTGATTTATTCTTATATTTATATTTTGGCACATCGTTTTAGAATATTATAAGATTTTTTTATGCCAAATTTCGTTTAAATCGCTTTGTATTCAGGACTTTAATGACCTTAAAATCCCATTCTGGGAAGAACATTTGTATGGAAGTTACTAAAATATTGGACCGAACATGGCCAATTTCAAAAGGCTTCGTGCTTAGGTAGTAATGACAAGTAGTTATAAATAAACCATGATAAAAAGTTTCTAAAGTTAAAAAGCGATTCTCGTATAGTTCCAATATTTGCTAAAGTAAGCAATACATTATTGCGATACTATACTTGTTAGTGAATCTCATGAGGAATGTGTTGTTATCGACCTTCGAACATTAGTTTTTGTTTATATTTATAATAATTTCACAATATTTTTCAATACCAAAGTAGGTCTTGTAAGAGAAATTATTTACTGATCCTCGTATAATTTGCAATATTTAAAAAATATAAAAATATTAAAAATAATTAAAAACATTAATTCACATTTGCTTGGAAGTTATAATACAATAGAAACAATGCGAAAAATTCCGGGATTTACGTTATCGTTATTTCAGAGTTGATATCCCCAGCACAACCGCAAAATACCCAAATCACCAATAATTGTATGTGGTATAAAAAAACATTTTATTAGATGGACATACAGATGGATGTTGTTTAATCGTCTCACACGTTTATTTTTTTCGCAAGATTTTATTTGAATTGACCAACAATATTTAGGAATTTTATAGTGAAATCACAAAATTTTGGTTTATAGTAAATAAGATGAAAATGAATTTATAACTTTAACTTCTGCTATCGTCTTTAGCTAAAAAAAGTGAAAATTGCATTTCATTCACTATAATGAAATGCATCAATATCAATCAATATGTACATATGTAGTTCTAAAGGTTCTACACAAAATTATTTATGCGACTGAGTGTATTAACTTTAATTCCATACGTGTTAAAAAGTACATATAAACAAATATTTTTTCTCTAGAATTCAATAAAAAAATCAATTGGGAGAATAGAATTTTCTGACTTTAATGTAAACAAAAAATCAAGGTACGTTTTTGACTCTTTTTTTATTCTTCAAACTATCGGGTCTTTCAAAGAGTTTAATTTGAATTTGTAAAAAAGTTAGTTCTATTTTTTATCGCTCTTTGAACAATAGTTTAATTTTAAAAAATTATAAAAATCAAAAAAAGAGAAAATCAAAAAAAAAAAAATTTTATGATAAAAAATTCGCAGAAATTGTTTTGAAGTCGTGAGTAGCAGTGAAAAATGTTCGTATGTGTACAACCTTTGCATGAATATACAAACTTACTCACATATTCACATGTGTTGCATGAATTTTTATGTGTTTTTTTGTTATTGCATTTTTAGTATAAAACAACAACAGTATGTTTTATTGCGGTAAGAAATTTTGCTGTGCTTGTGGTTGCTCGAGTAAAAAAATAAACATCTTTTTCATTCTTCTCTTAAAGAAAAATAAAATAATTTTTTTCCGATTTTGCAGAGAGCAAAATCGAAAAAATAGAGATTAAAATTTTAATCGAAAAAAAAGAGTTTTATTTTTAATCTCTTCAAAGAAGAGTAAAAAAGATCATTTGAAAATAGAGATTTCGCTCAAAGTTTTTCCATTCTCTGCAAAAAAATTAAATAAATTCAAAACAAACAAATACCAAACAATTAAAAATTAAATAAATTGAAGTACATACTCACAAAGTATTTTTTTTTATTGTTTAAATTTTTGTATAATTAATAAACAAAAACAAATAAAAAACTTTATAAATGATTTTAATTTTGTTATAATTACACATTTCGATCAAAAATTCTAAACAACTGTTCCTCTAACAACAAAAAAATTTGTAATTTTTGTTTAAAAAATCAAAATGTCGATTTATATAAAAATTAAAAGCAGTTTTTTTATAATTTTATTCGATCAAAGATCAGACGTTTTCAAATGTAAATTTATTGTTCAATTGTATCTTGAACATTTATTACACAATAAAATGGAGCAATTGATTCTTTATTGGTCCACACGTAGTATTTGAAGAAAAAAATAGAATTTGAATATTGCGAATATACACTTAACCAAATGTCGTAGGTAATATTAACGAAAATTAACAGAATTTTTCTTCAAATTTGAAAATTCTCCCTGTATGGAGAGTACTCCTTCCTTTGGTCCTTAATAGTTTATGTATTAATTTATTACATCAATTTTTTATGGTATTTAAATTGAATAATATTCATCAATATTTGAAATTTATTTTTGTCAATTTGAATAATGTATAATTCAATTTGAATAATATTTATTCAAATTATCTGCAGTTTTATTACGAATTCAAATAGCCATATTGACGATTTTTTGTCAATTTGAAGAATTTACGAAAAATTAAAGGTTTCGTTGGCTGATATTTAACCTACTCTTCTTCAATTCTACATCCTTTTCCATTTATTTGCTACCTTTTTCGGTTCAGTGTAGAAATTTTAACGTTTTGAATGTACTTTATGGGTTTCAAATTCGTAAGATGTAATTATTTCACATATTGAAAGGAGCACTGTTAATACCCAATAGTTGTAGAGACGCACGGTTTACTGATGGATATTCCTATAAAACCATTTAATGTTTTCCTCTATTCTTGTTTTTTCTTTTAATGAGAGGCAATTTAACTGTAATTTAACTGTAATTCTGGTGCGTAATATCCTTAAAAACGACATAATTATGGTTTTCGCAACCTTAGCAAGGCAAATATAAAAAAATAAATATAGATTAACCTTAAAAAACAAGAAGCAACCCATAACAAATTGAATTCAACACTAAATTTACCTGAAACTTCCAAACATGTTGCACATATTTTACGAAGAGATGAAAACATTAAATTAAAGAAGCCAAAGTGTAAGCCATTGCTCCGAAAAATTAGATAGTCCTGACTCACTCATATTATTGGCACGATTGGAGATCAAGAGATGTTCGGATATCAATACGTTATTTTGGCGGTGCTACTGTTATAGTTTGGGCAGCATTTTATGCAGTTAACAAATCGATAATTTTCTTTTTTTCAACAAAAATGAATAGCGAATTTATAACGAATTGCTGGAAAATGCTCGTACCTTTAATAAATTGAAAAAGTTTATGAATTGAATATTGAAATGACATGTTACGGTAAATGTTTAATCAATTTGTTGGACTGACCGGCTTGGAGTCCGTAAAATTTATTTAAATATTGCTTAAAATGAAAGCATAATGACTTTAATAGTGGAATCAATGCCAGACCATAATGCTCTAGTGAGTTTAAAACTGTAAAAATAATAAGAAATACAAAGTTTTTAGTTAACAATTTTTTAAATAAATTCTTAGTTGATTTAATAAAAATATTATTTGTCCACAAAATATTTTTTTGTTTAATTTTTAAGAAAGAAAGTTTTGTGCGTTTGTAGGAATATGTCCCAGTATAATAAATTTAATTAAGAAATTTTATTAAGGAATATTGTTACAAAAATATTTTTTATAGATTTATCCACTTTTAAATAATATTCGAATGTGGTTATCTATAAGATTTGGACTTATAGAATAATCAGAACCGGCTCATATTATTTAAGAACTAGCACGTAACAAGTGCAGTTCACTTTCCTGTTGGAAATATTTACATTTCTATGAGTTCTTAATCGACTCAATGAGTGATTCTGAGAAGAATGGGTAGCATTATTTTTGTGCGTTACAAATATATTTAAAAAATCTTGATACCCCAACCTCCAATAGCGGTAAAATAAGAAGCATTTTTGTTAATTAAAAGTAATGAAAAATTAAAAAAAATATATACTGTTAAACAGTTAATAAATTTAATAATTCTTAACAATATCACGATGCTTCCTGGAGACACTCATATATCGCGGTTAGTCTAGTAAACAATAGGCCTATGGATCAATATGCATTTACTTTTGTGTAATTCTTTTTCGGCTTTGGTATTATCGAATCAGTGACATTCTGCAAAGCGTATTATTTAAAATGCTATCCGGGTAGCTCTGAAAGCATCATATTACTATTTTTATAAATACCAAGAGTTTTTGAGAGTTAAAAGATAATAAAAATATAAATCGATAACACATCGCCATCTAGCAGTTTGACTTTTAATTATTTACTTTTTATTATACTTTGATACAAACATACATACACACAGCATTTACATGTGTAAAAATACTTTGACATTTACTTATCAAATTTCCTATCATTTCAGTTGGCATAGGAACATTTTTGCAACATGCAATCGATAAAACCAAACGATTTGCCACAAAATCCATATGAACGTGTAAATATATTCGCCCGATTATGTTTTTGGTATGAAATTCATTCACATACATTTTGAAATATTTTAAGCACCTGACAAAAAACAAATACATTTTTATCTTTCTGAATTTATTTTATTTGCTTATCAGGTACACTTTACCAATATTTTTCAAGGGCAGGAAAAAAACACTAGACACTAAGGATTTATATCGGGCATTGGATGAACATAAATCAGGTAATAATTCAATTAATTTATTATTGACAAATTTGTTAAATTATTTGTAGATAAATACATCAATAATTAGAAAATATAATTACTTACTGGTAACATACATACACATGTCCATATTGGTCATAAAATAAACACGATTTCCCAGAACACGGGAAAACATTTCCGATTGTTTTGGGAAATATTTTTAAAATTCGTATAAACTTTAAATAAACTATCAGATACTTTTTGTGCATTTATATAACATATTATTTAATTTAATGATAAAAGAAGAAAGCAAGTCTTGACTGACCATTTAATATCCTATTCCACATTGCATAGTGGGGCAGAATTATTTTTTGGAAATAATCTGTAACTTTTAATGGATGGATTTGCAATAAATTTAACATAATTCCATCACATGTAAGCATGGCCCATTAAATATTTTGAAATAGAATGAAAAATAAAATTTAAAAAGTGAATATCAGAGGAACCCAACTTTGAGCACCTGTAACTCCGCCTGTAAAATCCCAATGGGATCCACACTATTATTATTGCAAATTTATTCAGTCGATCAAAAATTACAGATTTATTTCCAAAAATACGATTCTGTCCCACTGTACACTGTGTGTTATAAATTATATATAAACGACAATTTTTGAAACGATCCTCGTATATCATAGGCCGACCCTCGTATAATTTGAATCATCGATTTATTTGTAAATGTAACAATACGAGGTTTTGGAAATGAAACTTGTACTGGAGCTATGAAAAATTATAAAAATATGTGAATCGAAACTAATAATAGTTCGGTTGAATACTATAAAACACCCCTCTGATCCCACTAATTATAAAATATTACTTATGAAAATTTGAGCTTGGATATAACATAAAGAACGCATTTTAACACTAGCAATGACCTTGTGATGCAAATGATTATTTTAGATTTCAAGTGTTATTTTTGATATTCTAAGTCTTATTTCAAAATCTCTTGCTTCAATTGTTTGAAATCTAAGCACCTACTGTTAGGTGCCCATTGTCCGACATGCTCTTTTTTAATAAATTAATGAAAATTTGTTTCTTTTTTGACAATTTAATATTATTCGTATTATAGAAAGATTAAAATAATAATTAATTTCATTTTTTTTAATTAAAATAAAAACAATATTGCAATAAAAATTCGTTGTTCGAAACTGTCGTTGATATCTTCTGTTTCTTGTGATTCTAATTTTTTACTGTCTTCAGCTCCAGAGTACTTCTATAGCATTTTATTTATTGTATTCAAAATAAAACCGGTTTTTGCATTTCAGAAAACCGACAGGTTTCAAATAATTTCAATTTTCGACTTTAACGACATGTCGGGTTTTTTAATAGAAGTACTTTTTAAGCTTTTCACTAATATTATCAGCCTAATTTCTTATATTCTGCCATGACAGTGTATATTAAAAACATTTCATCCTTCATCCGTGTGTTACACTAGAAAAGTACTGTATGTATGTTTTAGACGTCAATAAAATCCACTTTTAGGTAAAGAGATGTAAAGCTATAATTTAGAGATATTCAGAAATTAAAGAATTTCTGCAAAAGGAAAAATAATATATTTAAATAAAACTATGATATCTAGAGACATTAATTTATATATTTTTATATATTATTATATATTATATAAGAACGAATCAAACACATTTTGATTATAATGGAACCACGCTATGTTTTTTATTGAATAAACTCTAATTTTTTATTAAATAATATTTTTTTCTTTGAATTTATAAAAATCAAACAATAACCGGTTAACCGCTTTTTTGACATAAAACCGTATTCGAAAACATTTTTTTTTGAAATCCCATTTTTCGAATAACTGAAAATTTCAGAAAATGTCGGTTTTTAAATACACTTATTGTATGCAAGCTCTCCCTTTTAAAATGCTAATGAGATTCTCTATGGAATTCAAATCCAGGTACTGCTGTGGTTAATCCATGACTTATATCCCATTAGCTGGTAACCAATCTTTGACCAACTTTTATAAATGTTTCAGGCAATTGATGTGCTGAAATACCAATCGAAATGGTATTTCTCACCCTTCGTAGCCTAAAATAAAAGGACCAAAATGCCCCTCAAAATAAAATGGTCCAATTCAGTTTGAATTTCTATAAAAGAACCAACTAAAAAGGGAGGGCTTGAATATGACACATCAGAAGTAATGTGAAGCTGAAAAACAACATAAAATCATCTTATATAATGTATGCCCAAAAAGTGCACTTAGTTCATAATAAGCAGAAAATGTCGTACGAAATATCGAACAACAAATTTTTAAGTAAATATTGCTTTTTTATATATATTTCGAAGGAAATGACAATATCATTAGAAATATCATTTAACTCACGCAAACTATTCTTCAGTGTACAGAAGTCTAAATCTTTAAACTTTCGATGTATCCACCGAGAATAGAAAAATATATATATTAATCGTAATATCAAATAGTGATTATATTAATATTATTTAAAGATATACAAATGTTATTTCTACTATTTTCCGTATTTGAAGAAACAAAGAAAAATCTAAAATATTATTTGAACAAAATGTATAAATGAATTCTGTATCATTGTAAATATTTTCCAATGATTCGTTTTGCAATTAAACAGACGTAAATTTTAAATTCATAAGAACATGTGTGTACATACATACCAGTGTTGCCAATACTGGAGGAGCATAAATGGCTAAATGATTATAAAACAGTGTCTAAAATATATATTGAGAACATTTACATTTTACATTATTTAAGTATTTGTTAAAACACATTTGTTGAAAAGAGATTATATATTTTCTCATAAATAATCTTCATATATATGATCAAATATTGATTATCGAATATTTAAAGAACTACTACAGCGACAATTTTCAAATTTTGTCCCAAACACTTTCTTTCGAGATCTAGGACTAGGGAAAACTTGTCTGCAGCAAAGCTAGTAAATTTATATTTTTAAAAAGTAAATTTATCTATTAAATCAGATTCACACACCTCCTAAAGAATATAAGCTTTATGACATTTTTCATCACTATACGCTTTCCAAAAATATTTGTCTTATTTATACAAAAATTTGGTAACTGACTTTTCATTTGATGACCATTTTGTTTTTGATATTTTTAATTAATCTTATCTTAAGTACAAATTTCATTCTTTTTCCGATTTACCTTTTGTTACAGAGAATGGAATTCATGGCTAAAAAATATCTAATGGCAAAATGGTGGCTAAACGAGATTGAAAATGTCTAAATTTAGCCACCAAATTGCTAAATTGGCAACACTAATGTATACATACTTATATTATATTTGTTGTATTTTCTATGGAATGTTCATTTATTAGAATCCATCGAATCGTATGAAGTCAATTCCGATTCAAATTAAAAAATAATAATAAAAGTGTCTATCAATTTTGTATAAAAACTTATAAAATAAAATGAAAATTGATTATTTTTATTTAATCATTTGAACACATACACATATATATACATACATATATATATATATATATATATATATATATATATATATATATATATATATATATATATATATATATATATATATATATATATATATATATATATATATATATATATATATATATATATATATATATATATATATATATATATATATATATATATATATATATATATATATATATATACATACATAAATACATGCAAATGCATACATAGTTTTCATGAATAAATAAATTTTCAAACCAAAATCATTAATTGAAATCAATTGAAAATTAATTTTTTATTTTGATATTTTTATCTCAGATTTTATATGATAAATTTATTTATATTTAAACATTTTTTAAATGTTTAGTTGTAGTTTAATTTTATATGTATGTGTGTGTGTGTGTGTTTGTTCATTAATGTACGTATTCTCATTATTAAAATAATTATAAATCCGTCTTCTTATTTAGTTTTTGTTTTGGATGTAAATTGTGTGAAATTAATTTTTAATATCTATTATTAGTAACTAATTTCAAGCATGACTTTTTCCTTAGAAACAAAACGTATGGGGATTTCCTACACATTCATTACAAGAAAATGCATAAAATTACACTGTGCTACTGTATAATGAGCATACTGAGTAATTACATTTCTATAAAATATAGAGTTGCATGAAAAGTAGTTATGGTTGTTTACGGGATTTAAGAAATCGATATCAACAAGAAATTAAAATAGAAAATTTAAATCAAATTTTATTAAAAATAAAAATAAAATTAAATATTTTGAATGAATTAAGGTGATTTACTCTCAAATTGTTTCCAATACTATTAAAAATAAACATGGTTCATGAAAAGGAAAAGAATCGGCATGATGTTGGCAAGATCAGTAAAAGTTAAGCTCGTTGTAATTTTCTATTTGATGCATTCTAAAAATTATATTAAGTCCAAAATGTTTTAGAAAAGATTGTAAAGAAAATTTATGGACAGTGTATACATGTAATTTTTTATAATTATTCGTTTACAAGAGATCACAATGTTTATAATATTTTTTATCATTTTTAAATCAACTTCATTCAATAACTTCCTCGCCACAAGGTGTATCGCAGGATAGTGGTGCATAAAAGTTATTATGTATTGTGAGTAGACTACGAAAGATCTTACATGTTAATTATCTATATTTCGCAGCTTTGATCAACGTTAAGATATTTAGATTTTCAGCGCGATTTCTAGCAAAATGAAGAAAATCTCCTCTAGAAAAAAAAACAATTATAAGATTCTTTGAAAATAATTAACATGGCCCAAAATGGCCAAGTTCGCGACCCTGTGATCCACGTCAATTTAATCAAAACTATGTTAAACCGTTTTAGAACACATTTTTCAATATCATGATGATTTCTTTACAATTCCTAGAAGTCTTTTTAAACTCCCATTTTCTTAAAATTTTTTAAAAGAGTTTTTACCCAAATTTGAAATTTTATTGTCTGCCTGTTTATTTTCCATATAAAACTTGTGAACAAAATTATTTTTACCTAATGACAGTAACTACTGAAGTTAGTTGTAATGGGTCCATTATCTCACCTATCTTACAAAAAAATGTTTTCACAGATTAGATTGTAGATTGTACATAGAAAGAATCAAGATATCAAAATGATAATATTTATTCAATTAATAATAGTTTTTAATTATTTCTCATAAGTAGTTCAATAATAGTTGCTATTAAAATTTTCTTATGTAATAAAAAATTTTAATTAATTGTTTGTAATTTTAAATTTACAAAAAAACAAGAATATATGTCAGATGATTTCGATGTCATTTGGCGTATAAATTTATTTACTTGTTAATGTTCAAGCCCTTTAAGAATCAACATTTATACGTATCCTTGATTTGATTGGACAAACGACCCAATTAGCAGTATTTCCTGCCAGAGATCAAGATGCACATTTCGATGCATGCGAAAACACATTGACGCACTTGGTTCTGTGTAGAATAATGCCTCCAACAGCTTTGTGAACAAATCTGAAATTAGCACGGAAGAGGAGTCAACGAGCAGATGAAATTCTTCTCTTTAATGATGGGCTTATAGCATCAACCGATAACCCTCATGAACCTCAATAATACCGTTCCTATTCGCAACCCAGCTATGTTTTATTACCGCAAGGATTTTCCTTAAAAATATGGAAAACAATAACGGAATCTTCATAGATTATTATAACATATACTTACCAAGCTAATCACAAAAAGTTTATTCCAATAAATTTAAAGTTCGCAGTCAACAATTTATGATTTTTTTCAAAATACATAATTTTGACGAAAATTGTCTAAATTTTTGAAAAAAGATAAAAATTCTTTAAAACAGTTTTATATAATAATTTTATAGAATAGAATATGAGCTTTAGAGGTTCTTCATTGTCATTTAAAATAAATTTATTGGAAGCGTTAAAAACTTTGAGAAAAATTGTTCTTTTTCATGTCTTATAGGAAACATTCACTTCAAGCTGTTAAATAAAACCGTTTGCTGTTATATTATTATTGAAGCCAACGTGTATCTAATTAGTATTACCACAAATATGTGAGGCCACCTTAAAATTTCCACACTCCATAATTATCTGAACAATTACACTTTTATATATATATAACACAAATTGTATACTAAATCATCTGTTTGCAAAAGAATTGTTTTGTAAACATTTAATTTACCTTAATTTTCATTTGTTAACTCAGTATGTGTGAAATTTGTGTATGGAATGTATCTCGTTTCATACGGATAATGTATAATATATAATATATAATTATAACTTCTGACTAATTGATTTGATTAAATTGTGTCACACATAGAACATATCTGTATATGTATGTTTATGCATAAAATAGAGTCCATAACTCAGTATCCATGATACGCACAAGTTTTATATTACAATAAATTGAATTCATTGTAGACAAGCAATGCGTATATAAATACATACGCAGAAAGCGTATCCCAGCACACAAATTTTATATTAAAACAAACAAACAATTTTTAATTAGATCCAACACATGATTAACAAGTTAGAAATTAAAGTCTGACTTGACCGACTACAATTCTTATACCACATGTTTTGTTATAAGTGGAAGTTATTACAAATTTATGTACGACCCTCATATAAAAATATTTTGAATTAATGCTTAAGAGTGCTGCAGTATATTATAATGCTACTAATGTTACTGGTAGAATTGGATTCTACCATAAAAAGGATTTTTAATGTGGGTGTTATATTGGAGCTAGAAGAATTTATTTGCCGATCCTCGTAAAATGTCTGCAGAATTTCATAAAAATCGCTTTGGTACATAGGGTCTCAAAGTTGGACACCTCGGGTCATAAAAGTTTTATAACCTGAATCTGAACCGATTTTAATATGTATGAATATAATGATATTAGGATTTTTTGCGCCCATAGTTCGGAAAGACATAATAAAAAAACATTGTTGGAATTTTTTAAAGCTTTTTGAGAATTAAGGGTTTTTTTAAGAAAACCAAAATAATCGAGTTTCTAACAAAATGTTAATTGAAAATCATAATAATTATTATTAAAACTGTTAACTGGCGTTAAACTGGCGTTTTAGTTTTTTATAATTCTGAATATAAGCTAACAGTTCTGAAATCTATAAAACAGAAGCTTTCACGTTCATAAGATGTTATTGGTGCACAATTTTTTATTTTTGAACGATTTTCCACTTTTCTATATGTTTCCGTGCGCAAATGGGTAATTTTTTGATGTTCTAAATAAATAAATAAATAAATAAATAAATAAATAAATAACATTACCTAAACTGTATCAATATCCTTGAATAGTAGATTTTCAGGACATTAGGTCTCATTCGTGGACAATTTTCAGTACTGACCCATTATTCCAATTTTCTATATATTCAACATCACAAAATGTTGAAATGTTTAACTTTTTTGTATTGAATTGCTTAGTTTTAAAATAAGTTCTGAACATAATCTAAATTGTTCTGAAATCCTTGTAATAGTGGCTTTCAAAGACACTAGCTCCCATTCTTGTACAATTTTTATTATTTACCCAATTTTCAATTTTCTATATATTTCACAACATATAATGTTAAAATTGAGTTATTCAATTCTGAAATAAATTCTAAATATAAACTAAACTGTTCTGAAATTCCTGGAAGAGTCAATGTTGCTTTTATTTTTATTCACAAGTTTTATTAAATAAATTTATTCTGAAAGCATATAACTGTTAAATTCTTTGAAGCTAAACTATAAAAATGGAGTTAACTTCCCATCTTTACGTTTGACTTAACAGAGCTCTGCTAAAAATCAAAAAACGTAGGTAACTCGCGGACCTAACTTCACTCACATCAAAAAGATGGTATTATTACATGCAATTTTACGTCTGTATAAAATTTCCGAAAATGTTCTAAGAAATTGTTATTGGGAATTCTTATTAAATAATTAAGTTTATTATATATCCATCGATTCCAATTTATTTCCTGGTATGTACGATTATTTGTTATCCAAAGATGAATTCTATTGATGCTATTCTAGTTGCAATATATCAAGTTGTAACCATAAAATTGTCCCCTCGACTTAACACATATGTTTGTAAGGTACAGGGAAGAATGTTACTATTCTGAGTTGACTTGACGATTTCTGTTCGTCAGTCCGACTGTCTGTCCATGTTCTTTATAAAAAATTGATATATAAAAAAATGATAAATAAGATATTAGTATAGTAACAATAGTTTGTGCTTGTTTGAAAATTATATGTTTGACAGTTGAACTTATTTTTAAACATAACATTGTTTAATTATTATTGCAGCAACAAAAAAACTAAAATTTTCTCCCGTAACTATGAACTCCTCTGCTAGAATGTAAAATTTTATGTAAATCAAAAGAATTTATGACTTGGAATGTAAAGTTATTTATGTACTATTTCCATATATTTGAAGTTAATTTTTTCTTTCAGTTAAAATTAAAGGTTTTTAAATTTGGGTAAAATAATATTGTATATATTAGAATCTTTCGATATTAGTTTATAAAATTATACAACAATATTTTTTTTTTAATTAATTTTGGCAGTAAAATACCAAAAATTACTTTTAGTTTTTAAAATTTAATTTAGTTGTAAAAATTTCGAGAAAGAAATAACTGCATTTACTGTGAAATTATTGTGAACTATCATTCCTATCTATGAAGGTTAATTTAACATTTATGATTTTGCTTCATAGATAAGAAATGTAAATTCAACATTGCTTCATACTAAATGCAGTTTTTTCTTCCTCGAAATTTTTACTACTAAAATTAATTCAAAAAATATACAACAATAATTTTATAAATTAATATCGAAAGATTCTAATATGTACAATATTTTTATTGTAAAATTAAAAAAAAATATTTATATTTTATTTAATTTAACAATGATTTTTAATAAATTGGTAAAAAATGTCAAATCAATTATGTTTTGAACTATGATTTCCCTTTAAGTTTTTTCTATGTTTATTTGTTGAATCGAAATTAAGAAGCCCTAACATCACAGCAAAAAAAATATGTATAGCAGTTCCTCCTAATTCCACCTAAAATATAACTTACAAAAATCGGAACATTTTCTAACACGTTTTTGGACCCTTTAGTACATGAACGGATCAAAAATAATAATCCGTAGAAACTAGTAAAATTCTATAAAAGCAACTTCATCGCATATGGTGAAATTGGTTTTATTTCTTGTTGATAATTGTGTATAATGAAAATTCTGCGATTATGACGAATTATCAGTAAAGAAATTTATTAAAAAAAAAATCATTTATCATTGTTTACAAAATATTAAGAAAAGACAATTAAAATTTTGCTTTTAATGTTATTGAACTTTTTTTTAATAAAGAAAGAAATCCATTTGAGTGTGTGTGTATGTATGTTTGTTTATGTGAAAATTTGATTAATTAAATAATTAATTGTTGTATGCAAACGAATTGAAAAGATGACTTTTTTATTTCATTAAATAATTTCATGGTATATAACCCCATTACCGATTTGAAAGAATATAAACATGCAGTCTAACATGGTTAAGAAGAACACTATTCCAATATGGAGGATTTTACATTGATCTAAGCAATGTTGTTCATGCGAATTCCAAATTTATTTTTGTGATAAAACGAAAATGTGAGGTCTTCCTGACATGACTTAACAATTTATAAACGACAACAAACACAATGTTTAAAAGAGAAATGGAATATTATTAGTAAAATGTAATTCTGTTGGTTCATAATTTGTTTCCATGGTAAATAACTGGAAAATCCCCACTATAGGGTGCCTGTTGCTTATGTTGATTTATTCAAATTTTTCCAATATTAATTCATAATGTTAAAAGACATTTTGTAATATGCTCACGTGTATGTATATGTATGAATATATATATACTTATTATATTATTATAAAACGTCAATGGAATAAAACCTTCAGAATAACTATATTCTCTTATGTGGATTATAGTCCTGCAATTAATTATAATTTCTTGTGTATGTATAATACATGTATGAAGTTATTTATAAAAATGCCAATTATAGTTAACCACATAATAAGAGCGAAGGATTAAACTATTTTGCAATGATTTTGTAAGGAATAATATACAGTTTGTCAAATATTTCTTTGCATAAAAAAATTAATTTCATTTCTGAATTCCAATTATAAATCATTTTATTATTAATTTTTTTTTGTATATAATTTGTTGCTATTATTTGTTTATGATCATAAAACACTAAATATTTCCAAATAGACGGACATATTAAAACAACAACAATAAAAAAGAAATTTATCTATTTTGTCAATGTAGCAAATAAATAATTGAAAAATAAATGAAACATTGAAAATATTCAATTCTGCTATCAAACTCATGATCATGATTAATTTTCAATATTCTCATTTCTGTTCTGAATTCTATAGGTATCCTTCGTACTAGGTCCCAATAGCGCACCTTTTTTCGTTTGGCCCATAATTTGATACCAAATTTTACCCTTATATGAAAAGATTGAAATTTTGAAAATATTCAAAGTTTAATTTCTCAAAATCATGATTAATTTTCAATCTTCTCTTTTCTGTTCTGAATTCTGTGGGAGTATAGCTTTCCCCCATACTAGGCCATATTAGCGTATCTTTTTCGTTTGGCTCATATTTTGATACCAAGATTATAGCATTCCTTCATGTTAGGCTCCATTAGAGCACCTTCTTTAGTTTTGGTTCATTTTTGTTTCAAGAGCCGAATAAGTCAATTATGTGAAGTTATTGACACATTTATTGATATCTTCCTCACATATGTGTGAATGTGACTACTGATGAATTTTCGATATTAAATCCAATTTATTCTATAATTGGAAAATGATCAAGAGATAAATAAAGCAAAATTTTGATCGATACCCAGTTCCGTTCAATGTTTTTAAACCAATTAGGTCTGGAGGTTTACTAGGATCTGCGGGCAAGTATGTCGGTTGCCCTGGGGATCACGAGCCATAAAATGATCTCCTAGAATAATAAATTATTTTTCAAAGTTTTCTTTGGTAATAAGAAAATGTGTATGATAATTTATTGAGCTTAATGTTAGTGGGTCGGAAAAACATTCAAGATGAATGAACGTTGCTTGCATATAATTTTTCGTGAATTCATCTAAAATTGCATAAAATTGTATTCTATTTCTAATAAATATATCTGTATCACCATGTTCCTTACTATCCGGATGATTCGTGTTTATAAACGAATAACCTGTTATAACCTTAAAGGTTAAAGAACAACGTTACATCTATATTATTTTTCCACATTGCTTCGGAAGGTCCTTATTTGTGGAGTCACAAAACAACTTCTTATTTAATTTTGTCTCTCTCTCTCTCTCTCTCTAAATCTCTTCAATAATTCCTTGTACACAGCACAGCCACGGTAATTGACAAAATGATCACCAAATAATCTTTATAACATCACATTGCGATGAGTTATGAAGGTCTCTGCATGCAACACATACTGTTCACAAAGTTCAGTAATTTTGTGTATGTCCAAACTTCTGACTTTACCGGTATCTGTATGTCCCCTACAGATACCGGTTTATTTCTTTAAAGAGATTCCAGCCCTTGATTTCCATTGGTTCTTCACTAGGCTCTATACCTTTATTAATCACTAACAATCCTTTACTCCTTTTAAGTTGATAGGTAGAAAATTTTTTTTGTAAAAATTCATAAACACCTCCTTTTTTAATTGGGACAACATGATTTTTTTATACATTAGGTTGATAAAGGCCTTATTATGTTTCTAAGAGCTGGAAGAAGAAGATATATTGGTTAAGGTTTTAATTGTTTTTGGCCGAACCATTCTTCATCAAGTGATTGCTCTCAAATTCATAATTCAAAGGGCAAAACGTTTTATAATTAGGGGACTCGTTTTAAGTTTTTTTCTTTTTAGTGAAAATTTCACATTTATGAGGAATTAAATTTGTCTTATTAATACTTACGTATCGAAGCATACCTGCACAAATATAAGATTTTTTTCTTGTTTTCATTATCCTTAGAGTATGACTGGCTTGGATGTACCGTCATTGTTACTTGCAGTTTTTGATGAGTTAACACCACTGCTCTCACTAAATATTGTTAATGTTTTATCAACGGCAGTGTTGCTAACTCAGAGCTTTTAAACTACACTTAGGCGACTTCTAAATTACACATTTGAAGGAAAATTACACATGAAATTTTTATTTTTATTTAAATGAGAATGATCTCATTTATAATCAAGAAATACCAGTGATCAATATTTCCAATATTTTTTAATAATTTCTTGATTTGATACCTAATTTTAGTTACTGTTTCTGCAAATTCTTTCCTTTATAAGAAGATCTGATGCAATTGTTGCAGTAGACAATTGTTAACACACGATGTGGCAACACTGGTCAACAGTATGTTTTTCTGATTTAAAAACTTGTGGTGTTGTTGATGATGATGATGTTTTCTCATGTTTTCTTTTATGTTTTATTCTACACAAGTATTTAATGATATTGTATATATAGTGGAAATACAATACAACATTACAAAAACAACAGGGAAATTTGTTTTTGGGATTTGTGTTCCAAACGTCAAAAAGTGTTTACAAAACAATATAATAAAACAAAACCAATAAAAAATAAGTAAGTTGTTATTGTCGGCCAAACCCTACACCACATTGCTGGTTATAAGCGTTAGCTCCGAAGTTTTTATTTAATAATACTTTAAACTGCAATATATTATAATGGTACTAACATTAACGTGGAATTAGTGTATTCTAAAGTTTTGTTATATTTATTTTACTTTGACCAATGTAAGATTTAAGTTCATCAAAGTGTTATTTTGAGGGGGAGTTGTGTGGAATCTATGTGAAATAATGGACTGATCCTCGTATAATTTGATGCATCGTCTTAGAATAAAATAAAACTAGTTTGTGCAAAATTTCGCTTTATATCGTTACATCGTTAAATCGACTCAGAAAGTGATCCTTAGTCGAACGGTATATTTATACTTATTTACGCATAATGTCCCAACCACCTATTGTAATGTAGGTGTTAAAAATGTAAACTAACTTTGAAAGCAACATAATAATAGGGAAAGAGAGTACAAAATAATCAGCTGAGCTTTTACTGTCACCGTGTGAGAGTTTTTCCACCATGATTGTTAGCCTGTTTCTCTTGTCGAACGAAAGCTTTTGTTTGCTTTCTAAGCGAAAGAAAACACATTTGGGGGTCTTTAACTGCGAACAATGAGTCGAACGAAAACGTAAGAGTTTTCATACAAAATTGGGTTTCTGTATCTCGAACGACTTGAACTGAAGTGTCAAAATCAGTCACTTGCTATTTAGCCTTTCGCCTGACTGAATCCATCCTTAAAAAATTCTTCGTTATCGAAATAATGACCGATTTCTTTGCATTTTTCAATATTTATTCACAATTGTTGTTTTTTTTTTCATTTATTATTTTTTGTATATTTGATTTGTTTAAACATTGTTGTATTTTTGTTCAAACAAATTAGTAGCATTTTTACTACATTTTATAAAAAATTGCAAAGACCTGAATATTTCTGAATTTGGTATAACTTAAATTTCTGAAAACGTAACAAATAACGTAAGCATATACGAACGAAAGTTTCGTAGATAGAAAAACCCAATTTTACACGAGTCGATTTAACGATGTCCGACCGTCTGTCTGTCCGGCTGACTGTCAATGTGAACCTTGTGAAAATTTGGTATATATTATTTTGAGCTAAACGAAGCCTATTGAAATTTAATTTCAGCTACCTCCCATATAAATGTTCTTCTCGGAATGGGGATTTAAGGTCATTAAAGTCCTAAATACAAAATGATTTAAACGAAACTTGGCACAAATAAGTCTTATAATATTCGAAAACGATTTACCAAATTATTTCTCATCGGTCCCATACAAACTTCCTTCCAATTATCATTTTTTAGGGCAAATATCTCATATATACGTTGGTATTGTAATAATAATTTGTCAAGTTAAGATAAATATAAACAAAAATCTATGTGCAAAATTATACGAGGGTTGGGTTATTATTTCTGGTGGTCACCATTTAAGCCCCCCAAAAAATTCACTTTAAAACGCAAAATTTAACATAAATCCCAGGGTCACAATACTGTACTACACACTTTAGAATAAATTAGAAAACCAAATTATACGAGGGTCGTTCATTCTTTCTTCATAAGTACCATTTTAACCGACGATGTGGTGTAGGGTATAAAATAGTTGGGCTTGACCGACTATACATCCATACTTTTTTTGTTATTTTATTTTTTGGTTTAAAAGTTTTCTTTTTAAATTTAAATCTTATTTTAATTTTTATTTCACACATTTGCTATTTGTAAGTATAAAAGAGAAATAATACAGTTTAAATATGTTTTAGCGTACAATTGCTTATTATAAATAAAAGGAAATTTTCAATTTACAAATAAAAAATATTTTTTTAGTTGTAATCACCAATGATGAAATTTTGAACTTTGTATTAACTTTCTCGAACAGGTCCATCTTCGTTTTTAATCTACCACACTATCTCTTTTAACAAGAACTAATATTTCTTAATTTCTCTAAAATTCCACATTATAGTTCTTGTGACTTGTTTACCATAGTGACAGGCCAAGTCAGGCCAAAAAATGAAGCAGTCTTTTTTGTGAACATTCCTTGACTCTTAACATTGTAAACAGTTCGACGGCCTTCGAAACAGTTCAACCTTTGAATACTTGGTCAACCGTTAAAAGTAGTTAATAATTTTATTATGGGGGATTTTTTAAAGCCACAGTTATAAATGAGATTGTATAAACTCTGTTATTTTGTGTGTAACTCCAAGAAAAATTCAAGCTATAAAGTATTGTTAGGCTCACAGTTTTTTAACATCAGAAATGAAATGGAAAAAAATCTCTAAGTTTCAAACATCTAGTTCGATTTCAGATGTGTAGACGATTTTAAGGTTTGAATTAAGGCTTTGTGAACTAAACGGAGGTCGCTCTTTAGGGTCACTTAGTTGAACACCTCTGGTTATAAAAAATTTTACTGATTTTTGAAAGATTTTTATGTGAGTTCTAATAATGAAGACTTGCAAAAATAGCTTGACTTTTTAACCGATCTTTGGCAAAGTTTTTATGGTGCAACGGACTACAATTTTATCTTTGCCTTTCATTTTATTCAAAATTAATAACAAAATTTTGTAAAGAAAAATATCTTCGTAGATATTATATTGCCAAAAATGTCGATATTGGTTGGAGAGATGTAGCATAAAATGTATTCTTGTATTTTAGATTTAGACTATCGAAAAATGCGAAATTTTATCCTCTTCCGAAAATCACTGTAAATTGGATAAATACCAAAATCTCAGGTGATCAATATTTTTATTTTTTATTTTAGAAAATCTTGGCAATGACATGTGTCAGTCCTGGGAGAAGGAATTAGAAAATGCTGCTAATTCCAAAAAGAGACCCAGTCTATTACGTGCTGCAATGCGTGTATTTGGTTGGCGTTTTGCTCTATTGGGTCTAATATTATTTTTGCTCGAATTGGGGTTAAGGTAAGTTCAAAATTCATTTTAAAAATACTCAACATTTCTTTATCAAAATCATTTCTGATTCACAGAACTTTACAACCATTGTTTCTATTGGGACTGATAGCATATTATTCAAATGAGGAAAATAACATTCAGACAGCTTATCTATATGCGGCTGGAGTTATATTATGTTCAGCTTTAAATGTATTTATAATGCATCCATATATGCTAGGTACTATGCATACAGGCATGAAGATACGGGTTGCTATGTGTAGCATGATCTATCGGAAGGCTTTGCGTTTAAGTAAATCTGCTTTGGGCAATACCACTGCTGGTCAAGTGGTCAATTTGATATCAAATGATGTGGGGCGTTTAGATTTAGTTATGATATTCATACATTATTTATGGGTGGGTCCAGCTGAAACCATGTTCATTACATATTTAATGTATAGAGAGGTATTATCAAATATAGATATTTTTAAATTTTACATTTTAATATTTTAATTTTAATTTTTGTAATTTTAGATTGGAATAGCTGCTGTGTTTGGCGTAGCATTTATGTTGTTATTTATACCTTTACAAGGTTGGCTGGGCAAAAAGACGTCAGTGTTACGTTTGCGTACAGCTTTGCGCACAGATGAACGTGTGCGCATGATGAATGAGATTATTTCTGGCATACAGGTTATAAAAATGTATGCTTGGGAAATACCTTTTGGTAAAATGGTGGCAGAAGCTCGTAAAAAAGAAATCAATTGTATTAGAAAAGTATCTTATATACGTGGTATATTGTTATCCTTCATAATGTTCCTAACACGTGTATCAATTTTTCTAAGTTTAGTGGGTTTTGTGATACTTAATCATTTTCTAACACCGGAAAAGGCGTTTGTTATAACTGCTTATTATAATATCTTAAGAACTACTATGACAGTATTCTTTCCTCAGGGTAATAGATAATATTTTTCTTTCTAAAGTATCAAGCCACCTTAAATCACTTCTAATACATAAATTTTATGTCTCCAGGTATTTCCCAATTGGCGGAAGCTTTGGTATCAATTAAACGCATACAAAATTTTATGCTTTATGAGGATACAGATATTGTTGATAAATCGGCTCTTGATCCTAAAGGCATCTATGATGGCAGCAACCAATCTACTGTAAAAGATGATGGCAAAGTTTTAGATGAAAATTTGGAAAATGAAGATACTGAAAAAGAACCTTTACTATCAAATGGTCATGCTACTTTGTCAGAAGCTGGTATTATTATTAGCAACGTGAAGGCAAAATGGGATTCGAATTCTACAGAATATACATTAGATGACGTTAATTTACGTGTGCAACCGGGAACTTTAGTAGCAATTATTGGTCCTGTAGGTGCTGGAAAATCGAGGTAATAATGAATTCTAGAAAATTTAGAAAACTAAATACCGAAATTTAACATCACTCGGAAACTTCAAGAAAGTTAATCAACATAAATTAAACAAATTTTTATTGATGCTAAATAACATAAATTTTATCTCTTTCACTCATTTCATAGTCTTATCCAAAGTATTTTGGGTGAATTGCGTCCGGAATCTGGTACGATCAAAACTAATGGAACTGTTTCTTATGCTTCACAAGAACCATGGCTATTCACCGGCACCGTACGACAAAATATACTCTTTGGCCAACCGATGGATAAAAAGCGTTATCATCAAGTGGTTAAGAAATGTGCTTTGGAACGTGATTTTGAACTTTTACCTTATAGTGACAAAACTGTAGTGGGCGAACGCGGTGCCTCTCTTTCTGGTGGACAAAAGGCTCGAATAAGTTTAGCCAGAGCTGTTTATCGTAAAACATCAATATATTTATTAGACGATCCATTAAGTGCTGTTGACACTCATGTTGGACGTCATCTTTTTGACCAATGCATGCGTGGTTTTCTAAAGGATCATATTGTGGTGTTGGTAACACATCAATTGCAATTCCTACAAGCAGCTGATCAAATTGTTATTATGGATAAAGGTCGTGTAAGTGCTGTTGGTTCATATGAATCCCTGCGTGAAAGTGGTTTAGATTTTGCTCAAATGTTGGCAGATCCAGAAAAGGAGGATACTACGGAAGTAAAATCACGTTCACGCTCAGGCAGTCGCCTATTTGATCGTCAAAATAGTGAAGTGTCCATAAATTCTGCAGCCGATTCAACAATAGAAGAAAATGCCATGCAAGTGCAAGAAAGTCAAGAGGAAGGAAAAATTGGTTTGGAATTATATAAGAAATATTTTAAAGCTGGCGGTGGATTTTTCATGTTTATTGTAATGCTAGTATTTTGCATAATGTCACAATGTTTGGCTTCAAGTGGTGACTATTTCTTATCATATTGGTGAGTTACAATTATTTTATTCCATTAGAATAATCACATAATAATAAATGTCTCTTATATTATTTATAGGGTTAACAAGAAAGGAACATTAGAAGCCGAACGTCTTCAACTAGCTGCCAAACATGTAAATAATACTTTATATGAAGAAACCGATAGAATTATTGAGCCAGTATCATCTCATCAGCTAGAAGCGAAACTTTCCACGTTTCTCGATCAATATAATATCCACATAGATCCAGAAATGTTAGACATTTATATATTTACCTTTATAACCGTGGCCACAATTATAATAACAGTGACTAGAAGTTTCTTATTCTTCAACGTGGCTATGAAAGCTTCACAGAACCTACACAACTCTATGTTTAGAGGCATTACACGAGCTTCCATGTACTTTTTCAATACAAATCCCTCCGGTCGTATACTCAATCGATTTTCAAAAGATATGGGTCAAATAGATGAAATATTGCCCGCTGTTATGATGGACGTTATACAGATTTTCCTCTCCTTATTTGGCATTGTTATTGTTATAGCGGTGGTCAATCCACTTTATCTGATACCCACATTAATTTTAGCCATTATTTTTTATAATTTGAGAACATTTTATTTGAAAACATCGAGAAACGTTAAACGTTTGGAAGCAATAAGTAAGTGACTACGTTTTTAATAAGAGACCGATCTGTACATTTGTTTATTAAACACAAAATATTCCTAAACTGAAAATATTAAATGTGATTTTAAATTATTGATTCGATTCTATAAAAAAACTGAGGTGATCATTCGTTAGATTGTCTGTTACTGTTAGCTAACAGTAGTAAATATAGTTAAATTAAAATAATTATAATTTACTAATTATTTTATTATTCTTATTAATTGATTTTTTACATCTAAAACAATTATAAAAATCTATAATTTTACGACTCACAAATTTATAAATTCATACAATATTTCTGACTGAATAAAGGAATAAAAGAATGTTTACTCACACTTGTAGAATATAAAGTAGTAAATGCTAGCCGACTTCTGGTTGCCTGTCTTGATCGAGTATAATTTCATTAAATTTATTTAATTCGTTTTATAAAAATTTTTAATTCAAATATATCAAGTTAATCGAATTGTTTCATTATTGTTGTCCAGCTCGCTCACCAATATACTCCCATCTGGCTGCCTCTTTAACCGGTCTCTCTACCATTCGAGCCTTTGGAGCCCAACGAGTTTTAATTAACGAATTTGATAATCATCAAGATTTACATAGTTCTGCCTTCTACCTATTTATTAGCACTTCCCGTGCCTTTGGCTACTGGTTGGATTGCTTTTGTGTAATTTTCATAGCCATAATTACATTGAGCTTCTTTGTGTTTACCCCGGAAAATGGCGGTGATGTGGGTTTGGCTATAACACAAGCAATGGGTATGACGGGAATGGTGCAATGGGGTATGAGACAATCGGCAGAACTGGAAAATACTATGACTGCCGTCGAGCGTGTGGTAGAATATGATGACATAGAACCAGAAGGTGAACTAGATTCCAAGGAGGACAAAAAGCCCCCTAAAACTTGGCCCGAAGAAGGCAAAATAATATTCGATCAATTGAGTTTGCGTTACTTCCCTGACCCCAAATCGGAATATGTATTAAAGTCATTGAATTTCGTTATAAAACCATGTGAAAAAGTGGGAATAGTTGGACGTACTGGTGCTGGTAAATCATCGTTGATCAATGCCCTCTTCCGTTTGTCATTTAATGATGGTAGTGTTATAATTGATAGTCGTGATACCAATGACATGGGTCTTCACGACTTGCGTAGTAAAATATCAATTATTCCACAAGAACCGGTATTATTTTCTGGTACTATGCGTTATAATTTGGATCCATTTGAAGAGTATTCCGATGCCAAATTATGGGAAGCATTAGAAGAGGTACGTTATAAGTTTATATATAATTAAATAATTTTGTTTTCTTAAAATCTGCAGTATCTTGCAGGTTAAATTGAAAGAAGTTGTTTCCGATTTGCCAAATGGTCTACAAAGTAAAATATCGGAAGGTGGTTCTAACTTTAGTGTCGGGCAAAGACAACTAGTCTGTTTGGCTCGTGCTATTTTACGTGAAAATCGTATACTGGTTATGGATGAAGCCACAGCTAATGTCGATCCCCAGACAGATGCCTTAATTCAGACAACAATACGCAGTAAATTTAAAAATTGCACTGTATTAACAATCGCTCATCGTTTGCATACAGTTATGGACTCTGATAAGGTCCTAGTAATGGATGCTGGTCAAGTTGTAGAATTTGGCTCACCGTTTGAGTTATTAACCGAAAGTGATAGAAGAATATTCCAAAGTATGGTCAAACAGACCGGAAAATCCACATATGAAAACTTATTTAAAGTTGCACAAAAGGTATGAAGATTTTTTTGAACGATCACAGCGTGGGCAGAATTGTTGTTTTTTTTTTTTTTTTTTTTTTTTTTTTTTTGCAAATGAAGCTGTTTGTGGGATTGTATTTATATAAAATTTAGAAATTTGTAGAGAGGTTTATTAGCGGACTTGTAAGGACTGAAATAAGAACATCTCGGTAATAGAAAATGTTAAACCCTAAGATATATAATTTGATATATCATTTTAAAAGACTACAATTCGTTTGATTTTTACCAGTGCGAATATGTTTTTAAAAGCCAGATGGTTTCAGATTGAGGTTTTCCGTAATTTAACGACCAAAAACATTTCTGTGTAATTTTCTTATGGAATTCTGCATTCAGTTTTAGTCTATAAAAATCTATTTTTGTTAAATTCAACAACAGCATATTCATCCTGATACAACACTGCATTTCAATGATTTTCCGCTGCAATATTGCATATACATTTTTCAGATCAATACTATTTATTTTTTATTTATTTATTTGTTTATTTATTTGTTTGTTTTCTCAATCATGATTGACATGGCTTTCAAAATGTCATTCAGTTATAAAAATACAGAGTTTATTTTTTTTATTGTATTCGAGCAAATCTGTTATAAATGCAAATGACCTTTGTAATATGTAACCATTTCAGTGTGAAAAAGTTCGGCAAAATTTGTTAACAACAATACAGTGAAGTAATTAGGAATGAAAGTTTATAAATGTATAATTTAAACACAATGCCTTATAAGGCTGCTATCATGTGCTTCAAAATTTTTCGATATCGTAATAATATAATAGGAAGATTATATAAATCTTCCTAAGCAATCATTTTGTAAAATAATTTTGATTAATTAATATATTTTATATCACGAATAATATAAATTTTATTAAAAATTTAGTACATTAGACAAATTGCTGTCTCCTTACTTATAGTGTCTGTGTTCGTATCACAGGCGTATACTTAATATAAATTATGCGCTCCTGTATTCCTTGAAAATATATATAGAATCACTTAATGAATCTATTTAACAATGTCCAACTAATGTAAATATTGCGAATGAATTGGAGTTCGGAATTTTAAAGAAGTCTTGATTTAATCTCACACGTACCACTGTGTCCCTTTTGCATGGACACAGTGGTACGTGACTTTTGAACTCCTTAAAATTATTAATATAAAACATTATTCTCCTATATAACTTTTGAATATCACTTTCCAATGTATAAATCTCATATTTAGTACTAATATAATTTGGTAAAATTATTATAAAATTTAAAATAAATATAAGAAATAAAAATGTTCGAAGTTTTACGTTGGTCGGTCCATAATTTGCTATAGCTTTTATATAACCACGTGGAAAGTACCTTTTTAAACGTTAAAGTTAAAAGAGAGTTGAAACATTATTATTTGTTTGATTTAATTACATATTATGAAAAGAAATCGATTCAACCCACTGTAATTTATAACAAAATATGAAATAATCAATGTTTTATATTCTTTACTTTCAGGCCCATGAAGAATCTTTAAAGCAAAAAATGGAGTAGATTTTAGCATACTTATTTCCTATAAAATTGAAAGCTAAAAGGCTTTTAAGTACATTTTTCTTATTTAAACATTTGCGATTACTTAAATCATGCCAATACAAAAAAGACTAAGATTATTACAGGCCTTTGTTTTTAGTGCAATTAATTATAAGAAAATATTTAAAATTAAATTTTTATTTTGTTTAGTTTTTGTGTTTTCCAGATTTATGTTTTTTTTTCTTTTTGTAATCGTGTACAAATTATTGTTTATATAGTGATGTACGTATGTATATTATCTAAATTATTCTAAAATTATATATACAAAAATACTACTTTAATCTTATATGTATTTTCCACATTAAATAATTTTTTAACTTTTGTTTGTGAACAAATTTTTTTTTAAGTATAAATTAAGTTCTTAATGTTAAAATGATGAAAACTAAAACTAAAGAAATGAAATGTGCCTTTATACATATAAAAATATATATTGTTAAATGTAATTAATATAAAATATGTATATTTAGTAAATAAATAAGTAAATAAAACGTCCAAATATAAAATCGTTTAAATTTTATACTAAAATAACGTATTTTAAAATTTTACACACACTAAACAGACTTCTTCCTTAAAGTACATAAGAAATCTGGCAACCTTTGTTTCCTTTTATGCTCTCCAAAGGAAATTTCTCTCTTACTTTTGCATTACATTTTATTATCTGTGGTTTTGTTTTGATTCCTCCTTTTCATTTTAGTTTATTCAAGTACATAATTTTCGTTTCAACGTTTTTATTTCTTCGAGCACCTGAAAAATCTAGTTTTTGCACCATTTTTTATAAAATAAAAATTTTCAAAAAAAAATTATAATAAATTAAGAAAATCGAATCTTAATATATAAATCAGTGTTAATTAATAGATAAATTAACAAGAAATTTATTTAAAAAATAATAAATAATTGAAATATAAAAGTGATTTCGAGCAAAAAAAAATCATTGAAAATATTCCCTCGAGGGGGTTGCTTGTCTTTATTTGGGAAAATATTAGAACAACAACAGAAAGTGAAGAATCTAAAAGGAAAATGTAAAAGTGCTTAATGTGTGTTAGTTATGTTATGTTTGTGTTTGAGCTTGTTTCAGTAAGGGTATGTACGTGTGTGCAGATGGTGGTACGTAAATTAATGTAATGTACTTTTTTTTAAGTGTTGTGTGCGTGCTGGAATTCGTTCGTCATTTGTTGTATGTTTACTTAATTTTTAAGGTTTAAATTAAATAAAAAGTTTAACATAAATTAAGGTAAAAAATAAATTTCCTAAAATGAAATATAATAACACACACATACACATACATAAATACATGTTTAATTATGAACTAATTTAAATTATGAAAAAAAAAAACATAAATTGCAAAAACTACAACAACAATAAAAAGTAAAAATATTAATGTTTGTCATTCATTTAGAAAACAATAAGAAAAAAATTGTATTTCCTTTTGCGTTCGTTTTTATTATGTCAATGTTTTCTTGTGTTGTTTCTTTCTCTTGTGCTTTGGAAAGAAACGGAAATAGTTGACTTAGCGGAAAATTGGCAAACGGAAACGATTGGTGAATTTAACGTATGCACAGTGGTCGATAATGAATTAAATCTCGTACGATATTTTTGATTGAAAAATATCACAAGGCAAGATAAATATTTAATTAGAAAAGAGTTTCGAAGAGATTTGTGAATTTAAATAGATCGTATCATGTAAAAAATATGCAGTGGCAAGCAAAAATTAATATGAACTAATTAATTGAGATTTAAATATGTATTAAAGATTCAGTCAAAATTTGAAACAATAAGATAAATTAATTGACGAATTTAACCTTAACTAAAACCCTGTTGTTATGAACTCTATAAAGTTATGGCTAAGAAGCATTTCATTTCTTATAGTTGGCTGTGCAAAAAAAAATGCATAAATTTGAAATTTTGAAATTTGTAACTTTCAAAAACCAAAAACGGAATTTTTGGTTTTAAGGTTTATCCTTTGTTATCCACAATGATTATTAAATATCAATAAAATAATGTATTCATATTAATAAAAAACAATATTCGACTATCTTCATACATACACACTCACAAATAGACCCACAGACGTATATTATATATAAAAGTTTTTTTAATTTAACACAGGAACAGTAATAAAGTAATAAAATTAATTATATTTTTTGATATAACTTATTTTCTGCCGAACCGTTTTTGATATTTTTTGGAATAGTAAAGAGGTACATATATCATAGGAGGTTACCTTAGATACCGGTCTATATCTTTTCATATACTGAACCGATATTGCTGGGTTTAAATAGGAAATACTCAGGCCAAATTTCATTAAGCTCTGCCAATTATTATGGACGTGAGCGCGAACATCAGACAGACATAACTAAATCGACTCAGATTTTGATTTACTGTAAGAATACATAAACATTAGGAGTTCCGATATTATTCATTCTAAGCGATACACACGGAATGATAAAGTTAATATAAATTTTTCAACACTTTTGTTGATGGAAGGTATAATGTCTTCAAAAATCATTCTTTTTTGATATTTTATCCGAAGAAATTTGTTTTTTTACCGAAATTCCAAATATTTTTGCTTACTGTCAACCTAAGTATATATTTCAATTGCATACAGGCCTCGGCTTTGTACTTTTAACATACAATCCAAACAATCAAACTGTCCCTCTTCTTTTTGGATTTATTTCATTTTAAGCTTTAATTTGAGTAAAAAATGTTCTGAAGTTCTGTTCGAAGTATTTTCTACTGTCCTAAGAATTTTTAAACCCTGCAAAATGGGATCAGTTGGAAAAAGTAATATACCGATATCTGAGATAACCTCCTAAAACTGAAAAATTGGAATATTCGACACGATGATGTTAAACTTAGTGGAAAACGTTAAGCAATATAAAATGTTTGGATAGAGCATCAGGAAGGGTCAGTTAATCTGATTAAAATTGTTATTAAACAGAGAGAACTTGTTCGTTGATTAGAAAAAATTGGTTTAGTTAGAAGGAATTGTCCACATGATGTTTCTAAAATCTAAAAATAGAAAGCATTTTCTAAGAAGCTCCCTACACATTCGGTAGGAAAGCAGCTTGGTCAGCACGGACCTGGTATTAAAACGTGAAAGTCTTTAAAAAGGCTAAAAATTTAGAGGCAAAGAAGCAATTAATTAATTTTTTGGACAAAAAATAAGTTACGCTAGATCGCAATTACCTTTGACGAACGTCGGGGTACATTAAGTTTAATATTATTAATAAATAATTCAGATATTTCCAGACATGAGTTTGATAAAGAATAATTTTTTTCAAGTAATTTTGCGGCATTTCAGGCTTAGAAAACATCGAGTAAAAAAGTATAAATTGCTTCTGAACAGATTCAACACGATCGATGTTTACTTTGTATTAAGGATGCCAAACGACAGAACAATACTGTAATATCGGTCGAACTAGAGACGTAAAAAGTTGTGTAGTCAGATTAAAATCAGTACATTCCTTTCCCCATCGTTTTATGAAAGCTAGGACACAAGTAGCGCATATATTAATTTGTTGACCTTAAGTTAGATTAGAATCGAACAGCACACCATGGTCTAAAACTTCGGATCATTGGTTCATCAATTATTGGTTCTAACTCACTTGGAAAAATATTCATATGTTTGCATTTTTTTAATGTTAAGGTCCATTTAATTCACTATACACCTTATAAAAAGTTATTCAAGTAGTTGATAATGTGGATTTTAAGAATTTAAAAAAAAATTTTATGTCATCAGCATATATGAATATATCGTAGTGTTTGACTATAGAAGCGAGGTCATTTATAAAATAAATAAAATTGTACCTTGCGGTACTCCGGATCTAACGTATATTTGTCCAGATATTGTATTGTCAAAACTAATGCATTGTGTATTTATATAGTGCGATTTTATCCAATTTAAGGTTAAATTAGAAACCCCCATTAAAAGTAGTTTTTTACGTAAAAGGTAGTGATTAAATCTATTAAATACCATGCTAAAATTTGTAGGAGGTAAACTATTGTGAACTGCAAATAATACTCCTCCTCCAATGGTGGATGTATCTTAATCTCTTCTATAGATTTGATTGCATAATATTTTGTTATTTAAAATGGTTTTATTTAACAAAGTTTCAGAAAAAAAAACTTTCAATATAAAGATTAGACGATAGAGATTCAATTCCATTTACATTCTGAAATATATATTTGATTGTCATTGTTAAATCGTTTTTTGAAATATTTGATGAGTATAGTAGTAATCGGACTGCATTAGTTTGTTTTTAGTTTTTAGAAAATATAAATTTACGAATAAATGTAATCGAGGATCAATGATACGATTAAACAAAGAAACCATTACGAAGCTATTTTTGACCCAAAAAAAGTCGAAACTTCCCAGGAATTTTTACATATAAGTATATATGGCCTGACTTGGCATCCTGTCACTATGGTAAACAAATCCTGGTAGATTCAAAATTTCATCACTTTAATTTATATCGAATAACAAAGTAAATCTGTAATTTAATTGGTTTCACTTCAATTAATATATTCGTATGTTTATAGTAACATAAGGTAACTCCTAAATTGATTTTGGTGGAGCTTATTTAAGGTTCGTCATAGCCGAATGCAGCATTCTTACTTGTTATAGTTTATCTGTGCTGCCAAAGTGTTTAAATTTAAATTACTTTTTGTAAAATTGTCTAAAAGATCAGATAAGATTTCAACATTCGGAAATCATTTTTTAAATTCGTTCTTTTTAAATTATTTACAAAAAAAATTTTAATATTCTACCTTTTATGAGTTTTTATATAAACTTTGGATTAGTATTCACATTTGTTAGCCACTGTATATTTAGTGAAAAATTTATATCGCATCAATAATAAAATGCAGTGGCGTACAAAAATGCAAAAACAATATTAAGAAAAAAAATAAAAAATAAGTTAAACATTTTTTCGTTATATCCTACAGAGAGTTACAACAACTTAAACCAAATTTTAATTGTCGAAAATATAAAAAAAAACCTTTTCATCAAGATCCTTAAAATATTTTTCGATCCACTACCCTTATAAAGGCATTTCGTATCTCCAAATTTGGATTCGAACATCTATGGGTTAGTGAAAGCCTTAAAATTTTATAGAAATTAACTGGTGAACAAATTTGTCAGAGAGGTTTAGTCTCGGCTTAACCACATGTGAAGCAAATGTTAATTCGGAAATATATCATAAATCGAATGTTATGTTCTTTTACGTACTAATTTATTTAAAATTTTGAAAATATATTTTAATAACATAGACTTTAATAATCATTTATATGGAACTAAGCTGATGAACTCATGAAATTTAAATATTTCATTGTTCATAGAAACAACCAAAATCACCAGTTTTATCTGAGGTTGCATCTGAATTAATTGCGGTGATCGAAGAAAAGAAATCATTCATATCCTTTATGATTTGGACGGAAGCCTGTTACAAAGATAAAGAAAACATATTAACAAACCCATGTTGAAAAAACAATTTAGTGTTAAATTCGGTCGAATTTTTTAAGTCCTTCACCTTTGATTATATGGTTATTTAAGCAACGTATCTAACATTTAACGTTAAGTTCCTGTTATAAATAGGCTTTCATAATGTCATCAAATGTAGGAGAAGGAGATATGATAACCATTATTATAGCCTTTTTATAAGTCATCATGAATTCTCTGGAGCACTCAATATGCATGCAAAATTTTATTCAGATCACGGGTAGTAAAACAATACTAGTATAAATATAAAAAAAAATAATAATTTATAACTCGGCTATTTATGCGCCGATTTCGAAATTGAAAAAAAATCAAAATTCAGAAAAAATTATCTTTTAAAGAATTGTTAATATCTCGGCTATTTATGAACCGATCTGAAAATTTTAAAAAATTAAAATTCGCGGGAAAAATTAGTAAATTTTCTGCATCACAACTATATCCGTAGCTACCGCCAGACTGTCAGTATAAGTTTTCGCCCATATCTGGGATATTTCTAACCCCTTAGTAATAAAATTATTATTTTTTTTAATTTCGACATCATTAACTTGATATCAACCGACATACGGACGGACATAGCTCAATCAAATTCTTTTTCATACCGATCCAGAATATATATATATATATATATATATATATATATATATATATATATATATATATATATATATATATATATATATATATATATATATATATATATATATATATATATATATATATATATATATATATATATATATATATATACTTTTGGGGGTCTAAGTCGAAAATTGTGGAGTATAAAAACTTAAACCTGATTTTAAATAAATCTATCGGCTTTAATATTTGCTATATATTGTGTACAGTTTAGTGCATAATTTTCTATTTAGTTTTTATTGAACATCCTGACTTAATACAATAAATTTGGATGAATATTTATTCCTAAATCATTTTTTATTTAATTTTATAGTGCAAAAGGTTGTCATGTCTTCTCTAAGTTTTTCTAAGCTTCTTAAATATCTTCCAACATTCAGATTCTCTCATCCATTTGTTATTGGAACATTAAAGTTTAAATTAATGGAAATTTAACTGAATTTATTATTCAAACCAATTCAGTATAAAAAGGTTAAAGACCGATATGTAACCAAACTTCAGAGTTCACACAAAGAAGTTTTCAAGCTTTTTTTTTAATTTAATGTAAAATTTTCGAAATTAATAGAAAATATAAAAAGACCATTGCGCCAAAATATTCATATTCCATTCAGAGCTTTTCTCAATTATTCTCCACCAATCATATTAAAACTAAATTTAAAAGCCAGGAAGAAGCATTACAGCTCATTAGCCCTACAGTCAAATGTGGACCAATAATTCTGAATTTTTTTAATGATTAACGAACGAACAAAGTTTAAAATTTCATTGAAATATTGTTACATTTAATAAATTTATTTCTTTAAAATTTACATGGAAACAGAAGTTAAAATTATTACGAAAAATTATGGCGCCAAAATATAATAAAATAATATATAGCTACGGTCAAAATAATATCACCACTGACATGTCACATCTTCGTAGTATGGATTTGTGGACGAAAAACTGTGGCGACACCTTGAATAGTTCATCGTATATGAGATCAAATAAAGAAAGGCGACATTTATCACTGGTGTGGAGATTTAAAAATAATTTAATCTGTCAATAAGTACTAAATCTGTATGAGAAGACTAATATAAAGTGCCCTTCTTAACTTCTTCGCATGTCTCAAATAAATTAAAGTTTGCTAAAACTTACTTGGTTTGGTATATAGAAAAAGGGAAGTAATATTTTTTCCTAGCAAGGAAAAAATCAAAAAATTTTAGCAAAATTGTTCAAACACGACGGTTCTAGTGTTGTGGTATGGAGGTGCTTTTCGTACTGTGGTGTTGGAAAAATTTACCATGTTAAAACTATTATGGATGTGTAAATCCACATGATAATTTGTGGACATACGTATAAAATAAACTGATCAATAAAAGCGATCTTTGGACCACTATAAAGCAAGCACGGAACTCTATTATCCTGAAAAGGTGCCGGAATGAAGTTAATTTAATGGGAAAGGTGAATATCTGTTATTACCAAGAAAGGAAATGCTACAAAATGCTAAGAATAAATATTAAGATCAATTCGGTAAAATACCACTTAAAAATTAAATATAAATTATTTATTTTTTGTTTTTTTTTTATTGTAGTTGAAACCTGGTGATGCTATTATTTTGACTCCAATTTTATTGACTAAAATTTTTTTGATTTTATTAAACCATAAAATAAAGACAACTTTTCAATCAAATGGCTTGTATGACTTTGTAAAGGATACGTCTGTATGTGGTGCTACTTTTTTTGACCGCAGCCGTATACAAAAATATTCATTTTCAACACTTGTGATGGTGGAGGGTATAACAATAATTTTTATTGAAGCGGCCCTGATTTGTATTCTGATTTCGTTAGAGGTAGTACTATGGTTTGGGCTTAATATTCTTCTGCATGCAGTTTTAGCGGGCCAAACCATAAAGACTGTGAGAATTTATGTCAACAACATTATAAGAAGGATACATTATAGATTATATCATAATAATGATATATCATTTAATTTAAAGTTGTCAATTATGCTAAGATTTTAATACAACCATATTATGGTTATGAATGGATATGTTAAGCATAAAATTGTATGGTTAAAAAATGTTTATGTATATTAGATATTTAACTTGTACCTAAATACTAACCATTATTGTGGGTGAAAAAAAAGTTGTATCAAAATAAAAGATTTGTTGCCATGATTTGTGGAAATGCAACCCTTTTATTTTTTAGCGTGTAGCGCCTTCATTTTAAGTCCGATCTAAACAAATTGAATATCATTGGTAATTAATTGATTCTTTTTGAATTCATTATCGATAAGGGGATGCAAATTTTATATAAAGAGAAAAATTTTTAAAATCTTGTATTTTAAGCAAGAACGACGAATTAATGAATGATTTTTAAATCATTACATTTTTTATACTTCATTAACTTTGACACATTTAAGAGGAAGTAAAAAATCGAAAAAAGTCATAAAAGAAATGGTAAAATACATAAACAAATTATGAGCCAGAAACAGAAATACAGACCACTCAGCTGTAAAGAATATTATCTTTCTCATTCCGTGTGCAACGCCAAGAAGAAATCATCTAAGACTCCATTTAATATTCACAGATGCATATTCCTAAAAGATGCATATTCCTAAAGTCTTTTTCCATTTTTGTTTTTTCTTTATTGTTTTCATCCAAAAGTAAAGTTGAAGAATTTTAACGAAAGGCAACTTAACAGTAGAGACGAGCGATATCGTGAATTTTGAATAACGTTGTTTCCAGTAAAAGTGATTTTTAAATCACTTTTCTTTAAAATAGTGACAGTGATCGTTTTTAAAAGGGAAAACAAGAATGTTTTTTTATTTTTCTTTAAAAAAAACGAAATGAAAGAACGACGTTATTAGTAACTGTTTTCATAAATTCAGCCACTACAGTTGCCAGTGATTTACCAATCACAGTCGTGAAAATATCGCTCATCTCTACTTAGCAGTACTCTTTTCATCTAAACACCCTACACCACTATGGTTGGTTGGGGTATAATGCGTTTGTTATTTTGTTTGTAACGCACAGAACAGATATTGTTACCATCACTTTTATGTATACCGTTCGACTCAGAATCACTTTCTGAGTCGATTTAACGATGTCCGTCCGACTGGCTGTCCATGTTAATTTTGTGAACAAAATGCAGGTCCCAATTCTTGAGATACATCGATGGAATTTTGCATGTGTAATTATTTAAGCCCTAATGTTACAATATTTCAATCTTACAATATTTCAATGTTACAATATTTCAATGAAATTTGACACCTACAATTATTTTATTAGATCTTAAACCTGTGACTAACTTTTGAAATCATAAGGAAGCAAATTGGAATACCTTTTCCTAACGAAGTGCCAAATATTTTTAATTCAATTTATCTTTATCTTTTAAACCATAAAGAGACCTTCGAAAAACATGCTTACTTGTGTTATTTATAGTTTTTAAGTTATTTAAATTTGTAACTTTCAAAAATTTTCAAGATTTTGAATAATTTTTAGTGCATTCAAAAACCGAAGCCGGTTAACTGGTTTTTTGCATTTCAGAAAACCGAACGGTTTCGAATAATTTATATTTTCGAATTATTCGACATTCAGTCGGTTAACTGGTGTTTAATTGAAGGCACTTTTAAGAATTTTATTAAAATATTCAGCTTCATTTCTATACATTCGACCATGATACCAAAAAACACTACCAAAAACTTTTATACCCCTCCCATTTAAAAAAATTAAAATTAAAATTAAATTAAATTAAAAATTGTTTTTTTTTTTCATATAAAAACAAATTCACATTTTGATTACGTTGAAACCATTATTTCAACTTCATTCCACATAAAGGTTTTATATTCGTATAATTCGTAAAAATAATAATATTTTCTATAGATTTATAATAATGAAACAAAAACCGGTTAACCGGATTTTTGGCATAATACCGTATTCGAAACCGGTTTTTTATAAATATCCTATTTTTCGAATAATTTGAAAACCGATTTTTTAAAAATGTCGGCTTTTTGAATACACTTGTATGTTTGTTTAGCAAATCGCTTCTTCGCTGCAAGGACGTCATAACTCGCAAGGTTCGATTTAACAAGATTAAGCGAATGAATCATTTATATATCAGACAGGATTTCAACAAAAATAATTATATATTTTATTGATTTTTGTCAAAGATAAAGCTTTATTACGGATTTGCAGATTTTTTGTAAGCTTTTGAAAAATTAACGAAATATAATGTTTTCATTGTTGTGATTAATTATTGAGTTATGACTTCCCTGCTTTAAATATGCGTATTTTTGTAAAGTGTCTACACACTTTTAACTCCAATTAAATTTTTCTTAAAAAACATTTATAAAATTTCTACGTTTCTTTACATGAAAATTTCTAATTCAAATCCTATGGGACTAAATCCAGACCCTCTCAAATTTCAATTTGTTTAACAAAATTTTGATTTCCTTAAATATTTTTTAGCAATTCAAAAATTTTCAATTTCTCAAAATTCATAAAAAGTAGACCAAATTTTCTAAATAATTAAATCAATTTTAAATATTTGTATTTCAAAAAAATATAATATTTATATATTAGATTTTACTCATTGCGCAAAAGGTAATTTCACAAATCACAACGTGTATTAAACAAATTTGATGCAATGGGCGTTTTGCCAAATGCTCCTGGCCCTGTCTGTTCTAAAATTTTATTTAATATTTGCATTGTATGAGAGCTATATTTTGATCAGTAAAACAAATTCTTGAGAATGTGTTTGGGATCGAATTTGAGAACTTTTGCTGTTATTGTTTTTAGATATTCAATAATCAACATTTTCTTTATATGGGGGACAACTATCCTCATGATCCTATCCGCCCTTTATTTTTTTCAGTAAAACAGTTACTTGATAAATATATTCGAACCAAATATGAAAACTCTGTTTTGTCTAGTAAAACAGTTCCTTAGTTGGGACCAATTTGAAAATTCTCGCTGTTATAGTTCTTTACATAATCGATGATCAACATTTGCTTTGTATGGGGGCTATCTCTTCCCTGATGCTATCCGCTCCACATTTTGTCTTTTAAAATAGTTCCTTGAAAAAGTTATTGGAATAAAATTTGAAAATTATCGATGAATTGGTTCTTTAAATATTTAATGATCAATATTATCTTTGAAAGGGCGTTATCTCTCCCACTGATACTATCCGTCCTTGAAGAAGTGAGTGAAGCAAAATTTGACAATTCTCGCTGTAATATTTCTTTAGAAATTCGATAATCAATATTTGTTTTGTAAGGTCGGTACCTCTCTCCTATGTTACTTTCGGGTAAACAAGGATCATTCTATGAAAATTCACCAAAAACGGTCCATAGGTTTAGCAGTCTATAATCCCCAAACAAATAAACACACAATTTTTATAATTTTATATATATATATATATATATATATATATATATATATATATATATATATATATATATATATATATATATATATATATATATATATATATATATATATATATATATATATATATATATATATATATATATATATATATATATATAGATTTCTGCACTATATACAAAAAATACTACTACTATTTTCTGCCCAAAAAATTGCAGTGCTTGACCTTAGACGGTAAACCTAATATTACCTATACTAGTATTTCATGTGAATCTAATATTCCTACTGGGATGTTAGAAACAAACTTTCTCGGAGAGAAGAAATTGAGAAATTATTACTCAATTTTTATGTACGTAAATACCAAAATGTTTGTATATAAATTCTCATCAATATTGAACTTCTGTCGCACTTACAAAATTGTTGAACGCGACAAACATCAGTTATTGTTGTTTTATGATCATGTATATTTTGGCGTCATAATTAAAAATCTCCGATAAGAGAACTCACACTTATTTATACAAACACCAAAATAAATAAAAAAATCTAATGAAAAAGAGACATCAATTTGGCAAATCACTAAATGCAAAGTGCGAGTACACAAATACATGGTCATGAGTATTTTTTAGATACAATTCTCGATTTTAGATGAAACTGGCAAAACGTAATTGGGTACCACTAACAAGTTTGGCCCAAACGAGAGAATTTCTGATTTAATGACCAACCGAATACACACTTCCCCTCGCCTCTATCGATATTAATTGTTTTTGTGTTTTTTTTTTTTGTATTATTTTTAAGAAAAATAAATAATTGGTAAAAACAGAATGTTACACAGAGTGTATTTAACACTACAAGTGATTAGTTGTTAAAGCGGTTCCAAACAAGTCACATGGAATTTTAAAAATTATTAAGTGTGACATTTTTTTTTATTTTTTTTTCATTTAAATTGTGCGTAAAGAAAATCCATTATAATAAATTATAAAAAATTCTAATAAAAATTTAATTATTTCTTTTAACTACATACACACACACCTAACTAGAAATAAAATTCAATTAAAAACTAAAAAAAACATTTTAAAAGTAATGACGAAAATAATAATAAAATTAATGCAAAAATGACGTTGCAAAAAAGAATAAAATAATAAAAAATAAAAAACAAAATAATAATAATAATAGTAGTAGTAATAATAATATAAGTATGTATAAACAATTATATAGTTTAAATTTATGTGTGAGATTGTGTTCTTGTGAAAATTAAATATTTAAATTTTAATGGAGAAAAGTTAAAAAATTATTTTGAATTTGTTTAATAAATAATGATTATAATTCTAAACTTCTACATTAGATGTGTGTAGTATATGTGTGTGTGTGTGTTCAAATGTCAAATCCTTAAACAAATAAAAATATTGAGATTAAAGTTAACTTCAAAATCATTTTTTATTGAAACAGTGAAAAAGCAAATAAAGTTCTGAAGAGCTTTAATATAAAATATGAATATTTTTCTTAAAATTTTAACGGCCTTCGTAATATTTATTTGTAAATTCTTTTATAATTTCCGCAAAATTGAAGAAGGTTAGAATTTTGCTATTTTTTTGTCGATATTTATTTATTTATATGTATGTATGTATGTATGTATGTATGTATGTATGTATGTATGAATGATCTCAAAATACCCGAAAGTAACATAGGCTATAAAAAATCTGATAAGATCAGGAGGAAGGGTAACATCCAAAGAAAATGAGAATTTAAAATTTGGTCTCAATTATTTTCTCCCATAACTCTTTGTTTTGGACAAAATGTAAAACGGATAGATTCAGGGGGAGTAATAGTCGCGATAAAAAGTAAATATTAGTTATCGAATAACTAAAGTACACACAGAGAAAAAATATGTTTGCGGTAAAAATACTATTGTTATTAGATATTGTTACCGTAACTAAAATATTTATTTATTCGCAATAACAATAGTTTTTGTTATTGTCAATAAAATAATTCTTATCGCCACTAAAATAAATAATAATCTAATAAATAATCTAATAAAAATTATTGTTAGCTCAATAAAAAATTTCATTGTTCACATTATTTTATTATTGAATAAAAAT